>QEPC01012904.1:320134-336702 GCA_003113815.1 Sphenodon punctatus | reverse complement strand
TCCCTGTGTTTTGGGTTTATAAATTATTTATTTTAAGCTTGATGTGCATGTAGACTGTGTTTTCTTCCATCCGATGTTAACCCTGGGAACTCCTTGCTGCTGGGTTATGCCATGCCACTGGCCTACCATCCCCCTGGCTCCACCTACCATCCCCCTGGCTCCGCCCCTAGGCCCACCGGCCTTACTGCCCCAGTGCCCCTCCAACATCAAAACCCACCAGCCGCCCCTGGCCTGGGGACCAGGGATTCCAAGATGGCTAAACAACAGAGCTAGCTAATCCCACAGTGATGTTTGGGGTGGCTGATCTTGCCCCTTAAACTTTCCCAGAACCACAAAGAGTATGGATTTCAGTGACCGCCCTTTCCCATCCAAAAATGTGGGGTGTCTGGGCTATAGCTCCAATGGGGTGCCCCGTTGGAGGAGTATGGCTGGAGCCAGAGCACTGGAGTTTGCCTGGGATGGTCCCAGGTGCAGGAAGAGGGCAGAGAGTTTTTTCAGAGTCAGGGACAGGAGACTACAGGTGGGATGGAATTTATCTTCTTTCAGCGCTTCTCCATCTGACTTTCCCAACCCCACTAATGAATGAGGGGCAAGCGGGTGCTCTGGGCAGATACATGGGCATTCTTCAGGATGGGGGCAGGGAAATGGTGGGGTCCTGTGCAGAGCAGCCCTGTTGGGGAGAGTGGCAAGTGTAGTCCTCTTGGGAGGACTCTTAAGAGAGAACCTCAGGCCAGGGAGAGGAATCATATGGGGAAGCGGGGAGGGTGGGAGCATACACAAAGATGGTGGGGGGGACGTTAAAGGGAGAGAGTAGGGGCAGCGCTTCTGTAAATAGGTCCACAGGGGGAGCACCTTACAAGGAGCAGCTTTATTGGGGGTACAGAATATGGAACCTAGTACATGGAGCAGTCTGCAGAGTGGGCAGCATTGTTCAAGAAAGGGAGTCCTGTCCAAGGGGGAGTAAAGTGGGGAACGAGAGCTGTAGAATAATGACCATAATTGTGCTGGGGGGGAGCCGTGGACAGAGAACGGAGGGAGGAAGATTTGTACAGGGGGAGAGCTGCAGGATTGGCAGCATTATGCCAGGGGAAGGGTCCTGTACATGAGAAGATCAGGGTCAGGGAGCCCTGTACATGGAGTGAACTAACCAGGGGGTCCTGTACAGGGGGAGGTCCTTATAGAAAGCAGAATGGCTAGTGTTGCTCAAGGAAAAGAGCTCTGACAGTGGAGAATAGAGTGGAAGTCTCCTGAACAAGCCATGAACTAGAGAGATCATAGAATGCAGTTTTTGGAAATTTGCAATGTTTAAACTGAACCAAAGTTGTTGAATTCTTAGTAAAGCAGGGAGCTACCAGTAAAAATCCAGCTTCACCTTGCTTGCTGTTTGAAGAAAGTAACAACCTTCTAAACTGAAGGGAGAAGCTCTTTCACCTTAGCCTCCTGTAAGACCCTGCTCACATAGTGGTTATGCTGCTCAGCATTCTACTGCGCAAGCAGGACAAATTTTCTCCATTGCATTGTATTTGACAAAAAACTTGGATATTCTATAAGCAAAAACCCTCTGGCTTACAAGGCGAGTTCAGGCGCTTGCAAATTCAATCATGCACTAAAAAGAGTGGAAATGGCAAGTTAAGGCTCCTGCCTTAACTTCCGTGCCATGTTAGCAGTAACGACATTGTAAAGTCTCACATATTGTGCTCATTTACAACTTAGGCTTCATGCACCCACACTTTGCCTTTGTCTTTCAGCCCCAATCCTCTTCCTCTTTGCAGGTTGGTGGCAACACTGAAGCTGGGGACAGGAGGGCGTGAACTAGTCGCACACCCCAACCTTTCCCTCTATCCTTTCATTTCAGTTGAGGAGAATGGGACAGCTGACTAATGGCTCACAACCATCCCTCACACTCACTAGTCTTCACTGCCCTCCCAGAACACAGTGAAGCTGGGTAGAGTCATATACAAATGTTTAATTAAAACTAAGTTGGGTATGCATTGAAATTAATAAAATGGAATGGCTATTGGAAGGAATGGAGGCAACAGCGGTGCCAATATCTAAATAAATATTATTGTCATTCCAACATCTTGTTAAGTGATTGTGAAATTATACAACACAGTTGCATCTTTTTGAATACATAGGGAAGGCAAGAGGATATGAAATGATGAGGAATGCACCAGATGCAGTAAATGGAATGGTTGGAATGACAGGGAAAAATACAAAGAGTGTGCAGGAATAAGTAAGTATGTGGAATGACAGGAGGAATTAGAAATAGTTACAATAACAAAGTTCTAAGTGAAATAACTGATTCAGAAGACTGATAGGATACCAGGGGGAGCAGTCCTGTCGTTTTACCTGCTTACCATAGCTAACTCCCTATCCTTTGACTCCCAACAGCTTTTCTCCCTGTTATTCCATTTCCTCTCCTGTTTTGTTGTTGTTGTTTTGTTTTGTTATTCCACACACAAACATTTCTGTTCCATATGACACATACAGACAAACATTGTATTTCCCTGGACTTTTGAGTTCTCTGTGAGGGGAGTGGGAGCTACAGAGTTAGAGGGGTGACTTGGACCCAGGACACCTGGGTTGTCTGTTACAAGGTTGAGAGCAGGGAAGAGGAGAACAGGCTAAGAAAGTGGACTATTGAGTTGCCTGTGAAGGAAGTGCAGCCAACTGGATTAGAGTGGGGTGGAGAGACTGGAAGCCAGGAGTCCCGAGTTCTCTGTTACAGAGCTGGGACCAACTAATTTAAAGTGGGAGAAGGAATGGGAGCCAGAACTCCTAGGTTCTCTCTTTCTTAAGGAGGAAACAGAGGGGGTGAGGGGCCAGCTCACGCCCTCCTGTCCCCAGCTTCAGTTGCCTCCAACCTACAAAGAGGATGGGATTGGGGCTGAAAGATGAAGGCAAAGTGTGGGTGCATGAAGTCTAAGTTGTAAGTGAGCACAATATGTGAGATTGTACAATATCTTTACTACTAACATGGCATGGCCTTGTCTAATTTGTCTGCCCTCCAGCCCATGTACTCCAGGCAGCCCTTAACTTTGGCTATGGGTGTTAACAGACATGCAGCTCGTGCGCTGGTTACACGTCCCATGGAGGGGGCCACCCCTGGCCGGGTCAGGTCAGGGAACTTCAGATTGATCCGGCCAGGGAAGTGGGAGGCCGGATGCGATGTGAGGATGACTGGCCATGCCCCCGCACTGTGGCTGGCACCCTGCCCCCCACCATGTCGGCAGGCATGGCTGTCAGTAATGGGTAGCCATTGTGGCTGCCATGGTGACGCCCCCCCATGCCGGGGTTAGGATGGCGGTGCAAACACATTCCCTTGCTTGCTGTGGCCCCCTATGGGTCTGGTTGCATGGCCCTTGGGCCTGGACTACTGGCCCAGTTTCTTCTGGACCCATGTTCCTGGGCAGGTCACCTAACAGGTATGGGGCTGTAGCGGGTCCACATCTGGAGACCTACTAACAGATACATGGGTTAGGCTCTGGCCCAGGCGGGCCATAGCAGGCCATAACAGGCCAGCATCATGCCTGTTAACACCCTATTTCCCAGCCTTTCTCTGGGCCCCTTTTTGGGCTGACATTCTAGCTTTGGACCCTGACTTTGACTTGTGACTTCGACTCTGTGTTCCAGAGTCTTTTTTTGTTTGGCTCCCTGATCAGATTGTCCCTCCCCTTGACTTTCCAGGCTGAATCCTGGTGCTGTGCCTGGTTTGCACACACTGTGTCTTGTTTTGTCCTGCTTGGACACTATCCTGCTCAACCTCTGCCTGGACCTTATCTAGCAAAGGCTGTCTACAAGTGACTGCCTCACAGCATGTTTCTTATGAACTGATAACAATTTGAAATTATTTTGGCTGAGGGGATGTTATGGAACAGTAAATTAGTCAACTACCAAGTACAATTTAATATGGGGTTGACAGAATTCTGCCGAATGTGAGTACTCACCCACAGCCGAGCCCCTGCAGCAGACAGCCTCTGGCCCAACACCACACCAGGGAGCACTGAGAAGCGGACCCTCAGCCAGAGGGGCACCGTACCGCCGACTGTAGTATACATGTACCAATCACATCTTTTGCATGACTAGGGGGAGGGTGGAGGTTTTCAGCAAGTGGGAGCCTAGGGTGACCATCCCCATTGTCCCCACACCTCCTTAAGGCGCCCTCCCCAGAGGAAAAGACCCACACGGGTTGCCTGGGACATGCCTGAATGGGTCCTCAAAAGCCTTGAGGATCACAGACAACCTGACAGAGAAGAAGGCTGAAAACAAACTTTAATATGCATGTAGGCCAGCTGCAGTGAATAACCATATCCGGAGGGACTGCAGTGAAGCTATACAGGAAATACACAGAGACTGTTAACAAGTCCAAGAGTGATGGGGAATGCTGCACATGTGGGTGTCAGTTCTCCTTTTCCCAGCACTCTGGATGGAGTGTCAAGGGATTTGTTATGAAGGGAGCAGTAATCAAGTCAGCAATCAAATACATACTCTTAAACCACATTCTGAAGAACAAAAGCGAATTAAAGTTACTACACTTTGGTTGCATTCATATGAACAGTGTAAATTTGTGCTGGACTTCGTCTCTTAAATATGCGCCCATGGACTCTTGTAGACTCCTGAGGCTTTGTTCCTTTTTTCTTGATTGGTGGAAAAAGAAAAGTGGATCTTCCAAACATCATGATTGGTGGCATCCAACTGATGATGATAGTAAATTGCACAAATCTCAGTCCCTCCTTCCTTTTCTTTTTAGATGCAAAATGAAATTGTGCACACTGATGACATCTAAGGGTGTTAATGAACGAGATCATAGCCCACACCAGGTAGGTGTCCATGGTTCTGTTTTTTAAGTTTTTGCCCCCATTCACCATGTATCCCCCACTCATGGCAGGGTCTTGGAGCATCTGAATGGCTGCCCATCATGGTGGGGGTGGGGTTTCTGGCCGTAGTGTGGGGGTGGTGTCGCAGGCAGTGAGGTGGTTGAAGTTGGAGGGGCCCCTGGCTGTGTTTTGTTGCTGTTAAATGCCAGGTCAGTCATAAATAAGACCTTTACACTCTGGGACCTGATCCTGGACCAGGCAGCTGACCTGGTATGTATCACGGAGACCTGGTTGGACACTGAGTTGGGGTCTATCCTGGCTCCATCTGGGTACTCCGTGCAGCACCAACCACAGCCAGAGGAAATGGGGGGAGGGGGAGGGATGTAGCCATTATTTTCAGGGACACTTGGTCTGTATGAAGAAATCCAGTGTAAACTCCATCTGGAATAGGAGGTCTTTATCTCGTGGTTGATTAGGCACAAGGGAGACCGATTGGGAGTGCTGCTTGTATACCATGCACCTTCCTGTATGACAGCATCCCTACTTGCTCTAGACAACCTGGTATCGGAGGTGGTATTGCAAACCCCAAGGCTGCCAGTCCTGGGGGATTTCAATGTCCACGCTGACACCAGGGTTAAGGGGTGGAGCAAGAGTTCATGGCCACCATGGCAGCTATTGCCAGTTTCAGGTAGTAGTTGGCCCAGCTCATGAGAGGTGGGGAGCATACTCTGAATTAATTTTTTTGCATTGGTGGCCTTGAGTTGGGGGTGTGTGTGTCTGTTAGTGGGGTAGGTGTCATCTGTGCCCTTGTCATGGAGAGACCATTATTTCCTGTGGGTCTGTATGTCTGTCCCCGACAGGGTGTAAAACCAGTCTGTTTGGTTCGCTCTTGGAGACTTCTGGAACTAGACCTGTTCCAAAATGCTCTGGGGGATATACCTTCCAGACCTGATGGCCAGTTGCTCGATGACCTTGTTGTTTTTTGGAACACCTTGTTAGCCAAGGCCATTGACTGGATGGCCACTCCCCGAGCATAGGTGGCACAGGGTTCCATGGTTCATGGAGGACCTGTGTCAGCTAAAGCTGGGGAGGCGGTTAGAAACCTGGTATGTATTACCAGGTGGGGGGGTGACTGTGGTGCCGTACTCCTACTGAAGCCAACAGATTGCAGCATAGAGCTGCATTGAAGGTCTATGTCTTGGCTATATGGGCAGCAAAGAAGCATTTCTTTGCTACTATTATATCATCTGGACCGCAAAGTCTCGTTCAGCTGAGCTTTTCCGGGTGGTGCCTGGAACTAGAATCTTCCATTGCCTGCTGTGACATATTCATTGACTATTTTGCGAATAACATCACTTGTATCCACCATGATTTTGACACTGCATTTGATGCAGTAGGTGTACCCAAAGCTGTGGATGCCCCATCTGCTCCAGTTTTATGGGATCAGTTTCAGCAGGTATTGCCTACTGATGTGGTGGAGGTGCTCTGGACTGTAAGGGCCACAACTTGCAAACTGGATCCCTGCCCATCCTGGCTGGTGAAAGCCAGCTGGGAGACATTGGGGCCATTGCTGGCGAGGGTTGTCAATGCCTCCTTTGTGGTGGGCAAGTCTCCGGGTGCCTGAAGGAGGCGACCTTTGCTCAAGGAGCCATTCCTTGACATTGACTCCCTCGCCAGCTATCAACCAGTCTCTAACCTTCCCTTTTTAGATCTGTCAGCAGCTTTTGACACAGTTGACCATGAGACATTGGTGACTCACCTGTGGGACCATGCTGGGTTACGTGGGACTGTTCTCAAATGGTTCTGCTCTTTCCTTGCCAGAAGAACTTAGTGTGTGGCACTGGGAGATTCTAAATAATTTATTTATTTTATTTATTTATTTTACAAATTTCTATACCACCCATCCTGCCACAGGCAGCTCTGGACAGCTTATAATAATAACAATAAAAACAACTTTAAAACAAACACAACAGGGAGGAATTTAAAAAATATCCTTAACCACCCCCCACCCAACCCATCCTCCCCACCGAAAGCTAGGCAGAACAGCCATGACTTACAATGGCGTCGAAACGAGGGGAGATCTGGGGCCAAACAGGCCTCCACCAGCAGGGAGTTCCACAGCCACAGAGAAGCCACCGAGAAGACCCTCCCCATCGTGTCCCCCCAGCAAACTCAGGGGACCTCAAGGAGAGCACCCCCCCGATGACCGCAAGGGCCAATCCAAGACCTGGAGGGTGAGGCAGTCCCATAAATAGGTCAAGCCAAGACCGTTTAGGACTTTATAGGCAAGCACCAACACCTTGAATCAGGCCCAGAAGACTATAGGCAGCCAGTGCAGAAAATGAAGAACCAATATTATATGTTCCCAGAGGCCCAGTTCCACCAGGAGATGGGCTGCCATGTTCTGAACCATCTGCAGTCTCTGAACTGTCACCACGGGTAGCCCCAAGTAGAGCGCATTACAAGTCTAGAGGTGATGAAAGCATAGATGACAGTGGCCAGGTCAGAGTCTGAGATATACGGCCGAAACCGACGCATCAGGTGTAATTGGCAAAAGGCACTCCTTGCCACAGACTCTACCTGAGCATCCAAATGGAGCTGCAAGTCAAGGAGCACCCCCAGACTCCATACTTGAGGAACCAGCGGAGGGCAGACCCCATCAATGATGGAGGTCATCATCCCTTCCGCCTTACCTACCAGCATCAACTCCATCTTATTGAGATTCAGCCTTAGTCAATTCACCCTCATCCAATCCCCACAGCTGCCAGACACCCAGTAAGCACCGAGACTGCCAGGCCTGGGTCTGATGAAAAAGAGAGGTAAAGCTGGGTGTCATCAGCATGTTGATGACACTGCACATCAAACCTCCTGACCACCTCACTGAGTGGCTGCATAGACATGTTGAACAGGAGAGGGGACAAAACAGAACCCTGTGGGACTCCACATGAGAGGTCTCGGTATGATGAAAAATGATCCACTCACACCACTCGCTGAGTTCTTCCAGCCAGGAAGGAGATGAACCAGTCAAGGACCATACTGCCCACCTCCGCCAGGTCCCGCAGGCGCATCACCAACATCTCATGATCAACTGTATCAAAAGCAGCTGACAGATCTAACAGAATCAGCAGGTCTGAATGGCCCTGATTTAATTCCCGGCATAGATCATCGACCAACACCATAAGCGCAGTCTCAGTGCCATAACCCAGGCAAAATCCTGACTGCGAGGGATCAAGAAAACTGACACAATCCAGATGCTCCTGCAACTGCCAGGCCACCACCTGCTCAATAACCTTCCCTAAAAAGGAGAGGTTAGAGACCAGCCGATAACTGGCAAGGGAGTCAACATCAAGCAATGGTTTCTTGAGCAGGGGCTGCACCACCACCTCTTTAAGGCAGCTCGGCACCCTGCCCTCCATAAGGGAGTCATTGATCACCCCTGCCAGCAACGGCCCTATAGTCTCTTGGCAGACCTTAACCAGTGAGGATGAGCAAGGGTCCAGTTCACAACAGGTAGCCCCAACAGCCCCAAGAACATCCTCCACATCGGTAGCGTTCACCAACCAAAACTGATCCCACAAACATGGACAAGGCAGGACTTCCATAACCTCTAATTGCCCTACTTCAGGAAGTACAACATCAAAACCATGGTGAATCTGAGTGATTTTATCAGCAAAATAATTCACAAACAAGTCACAGCGGCCACTAGATGACTCCACTCCAAGGTGGAGGGAGGCTGGACTGACCAGCTGCTGCACCAGATGGAACAGCTCCGCTGGACAAGATTTAGTGGATGCTCTGAGGACAGCAAAGAACTCCTTCTTTGCTGCCCACATAGCCATGGCATAGGCTCGTAAACTCATTCTATGCCGCAACCTGTCGGCTTCAGAACATAAGCGGCGCCACCGTTGCTCCAATCACCTTCCCTCCTGCTTCTGCACCCGCAGCCCCTTCAAAAACCAAGGAGGCCTACAGTGCTGCCGCCTGGGAAGTGGATGCCTTGGAGTCATCCGATCAATGACCTCCATTCCAACATCAAGATGTTCCACAGCCTGATGAGGTCATCGATGCGATGGTCGGCCATATCAGAAGGTATATTCTCCAAAGCCTCGTGAAACTGTTCCGGTTCCATCAGCCTACATGGCGGACCATTCAAATTGGTTCCACACCCATCTGGGGGCAGACGTGTGCCAGGAGAGAGGCCTGCTGGAGGTAATGGCCCATTCATGACAAGGGCACAGATGATATATCTATCTCCCTCACCAACAGACCCCCCACCTCAAGGCCAGTGCAAAACACAAGGTCTAAGGTATGTCCCCCTTGGTGCATCGGGTCGCTGACCATCTGGGACAGGCCCATGGTGGCCATGAACTCATGCTCTACACCCCTAAGATCGCCGTCGGCATGGATGTTGAAGTCCCCCAAGACTACCGTCTTCAGGGACTGCAACACCACCCCTGACACCAGATCTGCTAGAGCATGTAGGGAGGCTGCCGTATAGGTAGGTGCATGGTATACAAGCAGCACTCCCAAACTGTCCCCTGCCAAATCGAACACCAGATGGAGACCCTCAATACCCACTATGGATTGCACCAGATACCTCTGAACAGCCCAACCCTCCCTAAATATTATGGCTACACTGCCCCCACATCCCTCCAACTGTGGTTGATGCTGCACGGAATACCCAGCTGGAACAAGGTCAGCCAGGATAGGCCCCAACTCAGTGTCTAGCCAGCTTTTCATGATACATACGAGGTTGGTTGCATGGTCCAGGATCAGTTCCTGGACTGTTGTCACTTTATTTGCTACCGACCTCACATTCACCAGCATCAAAACATGGTCAGGGGCCCTCTGATCCGGAACCACCTGCCCTACTGCGAGAGGGACAGATACTAAACACCTGTCCCACTGCACAGGTCAAACATTCTCCCTGTAAGGACCATAACTCCCACGCCCCATCATGACCCCAATGACTGTGTCACCCCCTGTTAGGGTAGAGGTAGGGAGAGGGGCAACACCAACACACACTCCACCTGGGGTTGCTACAGGGATCTTGCTATCTGGAAAAAAGGCATTCTCAGGATCTTAGGTTGCCCTTAGCTCCTTAGCGAAGCAGGCAAGACCATCACAGGACTAGAGCAGCGTATCCTGTGCCAGGGAAGGGACAACCACACACCAGGTAGACAGGGAAAGGGAGGTGAGGGCAAGTGATGGACAGGGGGCTCAGGGACCCAAGGGACGCAAGGGAAAGGAGGGGTAGGGCTTGCACTCGGTGTAGGGGAAGGGACCCCTTCTGGGACGGGTGAAGGAAAGGTTGCAAATACTCACTCACGCACTCTATGGGGGGTGGGGTAATCACACACATGCCTTTCACCTGCACTATTTCCACACCTGTATCAACACTTACTCACCACACCAATCTCCTGTTGCTAGTCTCACACTCTATACACTTGTTTGGCCAGTTTCTGAACAGTACAGCTGATCACCGGCAAGGCAGTCTGTTCCCCACTGCCTTTTAATACAGTGAGGCCCACTCTGCGGCTTCGCGCAAGCGCACAGAGCACCTGAGACCCTCAGATCTCTCCACAGCACTGCGCATGCACCAAGGGACTGATTGACTCAGCCCAGCTGAAGTTGCGGCTTCTCTTGTCCGTCCCTGGCACAGGCCTCTCAGGCTTGGCCAGGGTGCTTCCCCTATTTGGGGTATCCTTGGGGCTGCCTGCTGAAGATCCTGGGCCACTGCCAGCAGCCCTCGTGGCGTCCTGGCGTTGGGCGCCGGGATCCCAGACCCCTTTTCTCTCTGTGCCCCCCATGGGCCCTGACACCCCCCCAACCGACCCCTGCTCCCCCTCTGGCTGCCCCACCCCAATTGAGGGGAGGATTCCCACACACACCCCATCCCCAAATTGAACCCTCTCTAACCCAATCTCTTCCCATATTCCACATCCCCTCGGGATCTGACATGTGGAGTTCCGCAGGGATCTATTTTATCTCGTCTCCTGTTTAACGTGTACATGCAATCTTTGGGCAAGATCGTGAGAGAGTTTGAAGTTGGGTGTCATCAATATGCTGATGACATGCAGCTTTACCTCTCATTTTCATCTGACCCAGGCCCAGCAATCTGGCTGCAGTGGGGGATTGGATGAGGGCAAGCCATCTGAAGCTGAATCTCGACAAGAGGGAGGTGATGTTGGTGGAAAGGAGCAAGGGAGTGGAGGTTCCCATCATTGATGGGGTGCGTCCCTCCTTGGTCCCTCAGGTTTGGAGCCTGGGAGTACTGTACTCCTAGATGCACAGCTCCGCCTAGATGCCCAGGTGGCAACTGTGGCAAGGAGTGCATTTTATAAGTTATACCTAGATCCTGGGTGGCTCTCCAGATTCCCTACAGGCGCTGTGCTTGGGGGAAAAGTTGAAGTATGAGGGCAATCAGGTATATCCATGGCTAGGGCATTTGGTGGGGATGCTACGCCAGTTGGGCTTTTCATTTCAATGTTTTCAGGGACACACAATCCCCTCCATGGAAAGTATCATTGCGCAGAGGTCTAAGGATATAGCAATGCAGGAAGATCTGGCGGCTCTTGGGACATGGAAGGTCGCTCCGCTCCTGACTGCTAGTAAGATCTGCTTTAGGAGAGAATTTTACTTGGATGTCCTGACCAATAAACGCCTGAGGCGTTACTATACTCTATTTCGATTTGAGATGATTCAGTCTGCAGTTGTCGAGGGTAGGTTTGCTAAGATTCCCTACGATGAGCGTAAGTGTCACTGCTCCCTGACAGAAATTGAATCATGGGACCATATCCTTATAAGATGTCCCTATTACATTCATTTGAGGGAGACCTGGTTGGTTCCGGTGCTAGCGGGCAGGAAACTTAGTTATGCGGACCTTTTTGTTTATTTGACGAATCTGACACAGCCTAAAGATCTATTTGAAGTTGCATCATTCCTTTTGCTGGCAGACAAAAGGCGGACAAAAATCCTTGTGCAGTTATCTAACTTGGGCAACCTTAGTAGACACGAGATCGGAATGTCGGGTCTGGTTACCAATTAGGAGATAGGGGCTATGAGTAAGGTATCTGGTCCTTTCTTCAATAGGATGCTTCCCATGTATACTGGAACGACTATTCTGTCAGATCTGCTTAACATATGGATGGTATTTTCCTAGTAGGCTTGCCCTTAATAATTGAGGCTTTTTTGACCTTACTGTATTTGATATTTTTACTGTTTGCCATTTAGTATTCTTAGTTATGGTGTTAAGACATGTTATTAAAATGCCATTAATAGTTTGGAATTGTCCGTATGGGTCCACATGGTTTACAGATTGTGTATTGTATGTTTTATATTTTATGTTACTTTGTGTGTATGTCATGTACTTGTCTGGCCATGACAGAAGTCAGTGCCGAATAAATTTACTTTACTTTACTTTGGTAAGTTACACCTGGTTCATCGTCTTTGACCTTATGTCTCACAGAGGAGTGGGGGAAGGCTTCTACTCATTGGGTGCACCTATTTATCCCCCAGGTAACTATCTAAGGGCTGCGAGCTGCCAGGGGCTGGGGCCTGAAGGGGTTTGGCTTTCTGTCTGTCCCACAGAGGAGTGGGGAGGAATGCTTCTACTCATTGGGTGCACCTGTTTGTTTATTTATTTATTTATTAAAATTTATATGCCGCCCCCCTCCTGCTACAAGCATCTCAGGGCGGCTAACTTTTTAAAAAACATAACTAAAATACAATTAAAACAACCTAAAACCCACAGATTAAAATAACCCATACCCAAACCCTCCCTAACCCAACCCAGCCCAGCCCGCCACCCACTACCCATCTCCCCCACCTCTACCCACTCCCTTCCCCAAAGGCCTGGGCAAACAAACAGGTCTTACAGGCCCGGCGGAAGGCCAGCAGACTAGGGGCCAGTCAAGCTTCCTCTGGGAGGGAGTTCCACAACTGCTGTGTGACCACGAAGAACGCCCTTTCTATTGTGGCCCCTGGTTAACCCGGGGGACCTCCAAAAAGGTGCCCCCGGAAGACCACAAAGATTGCCCCAGGACCTGAGGAGTGAGGAGGTCTCTCGGATAGGAGGGGCTCAAGCTATGTAGGGCTTTAAAGGTTAAAAACAGCACCTTGAATCAGGCCCAGAACGCTATCGGCAGCCAGTGCAGAGTATGGAGCACCAGTGTTATTTGCTCCCGGCAGCCCAATCCCAGCAAGAGATGGGCAACCGCATTCTGCACTAGCTGCAGCCTCCGAGCCGTTGTCATAGGTAGCCCCATGTAGAGTGCATTATCATAGTCTAATCTAGAGGTGATGAAAGCATGGATAAGGGTGGCCAGGTCAGAGTCTGAAACATACGGCTGAAGCCGCCGCATCAGATATAATTGCCAAAAGGCATTCCTTGCCATAGCCTCCACCGGGGCATCCAGGTGGAGCTCCACATCGAGGAGCGCCCCCAGACTCCACACCTGGGGAACCAACACGGGACAAACCCCATCCACAACAGGGGTGTTAATCCCCATCACCCCCCCACCAGCATCACCTCTGTCTTGTCAGGATTCCACCTCAGTCGGATGGTCCTCATCCAGTCCCCCACAGCCATCAGACACCGGGTAAGCACTGAGACTGCAGGGCCTGGGTCTGTTGTAAAAGAGAGGTACAGCTGGGTGTCATCAGCATATTGATGACACCGCATGCCGAACCTCCTAATCACCTCACTGAGAGGCTGCATATATACATTGAATAGGAGAAGGGACAAGACAGAACCCTGTGGGACACCACACGAGAGATCTTGGTACGATGAAAAAATTCTCCGAATACCACTCGCTGAGTTCTTCCTGATAGGAATGAGCAGAACCATTCAAGAACAGTCCCACCCACTCCTTCACAGTCCCGCAGGTGTGTCACCAACATCTCATAGTCAACAGTATCAAATGCAGCGGAAAGATCTAACACCACCAACAGGGTTGATCGACCCCGGTCTAACTCTCAGCGCAGGTCATCCACCAAGGCCACGAGCGCAGTCTCGGTGCCATATCCCGAATGAAATCCCAACTGGGAGGGATCAAGAAAACCTATGCGATCCAGATATCCCTGCAATTTTATGGGATCAATTTCAGTTGGTGATACCCGCTGATGCGTTTGGGAACCTTGGGGCTATTAGGGCCACCTCTTGTGAATTAGATTCATGCCAGTCTTGGCTAATTAAATATTGCAAGGAGACAATGGGGCCGTTGCTGGAGGGGGTGATCAATGCCTCCCTTCGGGAGGACAGAGTGCCAGGCTGTCTCAAGGAGGTGGTGGTGCAGCCTCTGCTCAAGAAACCATTGCTTGATGTTGACTCCCTTGCCAGCTATCAACCTGTCTCTAACCTTCCCTTTTTAGGCTCAGCAGTTGCAGGGACATCTTGACCGTGTTGGTTTTCTTGATTCCTCTCAGTCGGGATTTCATCCGGGTTATGGCATGGAGACTGCTTGTGGTCTTGGTGGATGATCTGTGCCAGGAGATGGACCAGGGTTGTTCGACCCTGTAGGTTTTATTAGATCTGTCAGCTGCTTTTGATACGGCTGACAACAAGATGTTGGTGGAGTGCCTGCGGGACTGTTCTTGAATGGTTCCACTCATTCCTGACTGGGAGAACCCAGCGATGGGTACTTGGGGAGTGTTTTTCATCATACTGAGACCTCGCGTGCGGTGTCCCACAGGGTTTGGTGTTGTCCCCCCTCCTGTCCAAAATATATATGCAGCCTCTTGGCGAGGTGATCAGGAGGTTTGGCATATGGTGCCACCAATATGCTGACAACAACCAGCTATACCTCTCTTTTTCAACAGACCCAGACCCTGCAGTATCCACGCTTACTAGGTGTCTGATGGCTGTGGGGGATTGGATGAGGGCTAATTGACTGAAGCTGAATCCCGACAAGATGGAGGTGATGCTGGCAGGTAAGGTGATGGAGTTAACGGCCCCCATCATTGATGGGGTCTGTCCTCCATTGGTTCCCCAGGTGCGGAGTCTAGGGGTACTCCTCGATGCTCAGCTCCGCCTGGATGCTCAGGTGGAAGCTGTGGTGAGGGGTGCCTTTCGCCAACTACATCTGGTATGTCAGCTTAGGCCGTATGTTTTGGACTCCAACCTGGCCACCATTATCCATGCTTTCATCCCCTCAAGACTAGGCTATGGTAATGCACTCCTACATTGGGCTACCCATGGTGATGGTCCGGAAGCTGCAGCTGGTGTAGAATGCAATGGCCCGTCTTTTGGTGGGACTGGGTCACCAGGAGCACATTACACCAGTGCTCCGTTCTCTGCACTGGCTGCCGATAGTCTTCCGAACCTGATTCAAGGTGTTGGCTTTAACCTATAAAGCCCTAAATGGTCTGGGCCCTATCTGTGGGACAGATAGGGCCCACAGATAGGGCCCTTGAGTAAGTTTCAAAGTACGTCTCCACCGAGATGGCCGACCTGGAACACTTCCACCAGTTGGTCTCCAACTGGCAGGCAGCCGTGGCAGGGGCCCTCGACTATGCCGTCAAGCACGGCTATGAAATGCTGGGGAGTGTCGAGCATGTCTATGAAATACCTCCGTTGCACCTCTTCTGCTTTTCCCCCAACTTCTGGGGGGCAGGCCCAAAGACTGAGTAAATAGATACATAAGTTTCCTTTCTAGTTTAAAATGTTTGGTTTTTGTTTTATAATGATGTTGTTGTTCTGTTAATAAAAGTTGTATTTGTTGTTGTTGTTATGAGCTTTGTTTGAACTTTCCAATCTTTTATCCCTCTGTGCGGAAGTCCAGGTTGGCAAGTGGCAGGATCTCATACAGCTTGTTGATCCCTACCAGCAGACCTGACACCACATGTAGCGTAGTTAAGGTATTAACTGAAAGATGTGCCAGCAGCAGGGTCTCGACTTGCAGACAGCCCCCCAGGAGGGGCAGGGCTTGTGTCTGTGTGGGTGTGCCAGAGAGAAAGAGGGACGGGCTCCTTGGCAGCGGGCGGTGGGAGCTGGTGGTTGGAGGGGCTTTTATTTCCATCAGCTTCAGTGGGCATCCGCGGGTGGGTGAGGAGGAGTAGGCTGTTGGGGGGGGCAACCTGGTGTGTGGGCACCAGGCTTCTGGATGCAGTAGAATGGAATGCAGCCCCCAGTAACTGGAATGATGGTCCAAGAATCTCGTTGATGGTTCCTGGGTGGGCATGACTGATTCAGGTACAATGGAATTACAGCGTATGTGAATTTAATGATATGTCCCTAGAATTAGTGCATGGTTGGGCACACTTCATTCAATCAAGTGATAGGTGGTAGCAGCAAGTACAGGAATGCACACAGGCAGGCAGGCACAGAATCTCATACAGCTTGAGTTGTCGATCCCTACCCAAAGTACCTGGCACCACATGTAGTGTAGGTAAGGTACATTGACCCCAAGATTTGCCACCAGCAGGGTCTCAACTTGCAGACACCCCCCCCCCCACCCCCACAGGAAGGGCAGGGCTTGTGTCTGTGTGGGTGTGCCAGAGAGAAAGAGAGACAGGCTCCTTGGCAGCGGGAGGTGGGTGCTGGTGGTTAGACAGTGGATTGCTGGTTGCCAGGGTACAGAACCCTTTGCACAGACAGCATATAGGCTTGGGAGGTGGGGGCCTTTGGCAGCACAGCAGCAAACATGGGTTGTCGGGGCAAGCAGGCAGTGTGGCATGAGCAGGATTCAGGCAGGATTTGAGCTTGGAAACCTGAGTGGGCAGGCAGGCAGTCACTGCAGCTTGGCATGAGAG
>QEPC01012904.1:298000-312934 GCA_003113815.1 Sphenodon punctatus | reverse complement strand
CCCGCCTCTGGCACGTGCCCCATTGCCAGCAGACCAGCCTCTCCTTCCCTTCTCCATTTCTCCCTACAAAATAATTTTTTATATATTTTTTAATTTATTTAAGTTTTTTATCTAATTGGCTCCGTGCAACCTAGCCCGTGGCCAATCGCAGACTGCGAAGCCAGTGGTCTGAGGCGAAAAGGGATGGTGATTGGGCAGGCTGGCTGTTACTCCGAGCCTCTCCACCCCTGGTGCCTGGAAGTCTGCTCCTCAGCTGACTCTCCCTCCCTGTCACATTTTGCCTTCCAGTCACACGTTTTTGCCACCCAAACTCACCCGCATGTGATTCAAACTGACCGAACTGTTCAGTCATTTCAACATTTGGAATTGAGTTCGGTCTTTTCATGTTCGGATTCAGTCGTCGGAACAGGCAGAGTTCGGGCCGAACTCCGAACTTCCGAACCGTGTTCACCCATCCCTAATTTTTGTGTGTGTGTGTTCTTGCTCTCTCCACCTCTGTAAAATTCTATTTTCTTCCTTTGTTTAAATTTTTTAAAAAAGCTTTAAAAGAAGTCTTTATTTAGAATGTGGCTCTTGGTGCCTGTCTGTTATTAAGTCAAGCAGCTACTTCCTCCTGAAGTGAATATGTACTTTAATTGAAGGAAATGTTGTGAACTAAAAGAGGGATTTTGGCACCAGTCATTATAAAGATTGGCAAAGCAGCAGTTTAGTATGTAGAAGAGGGGTATTTTGGTATATTTTCTAGATATTTATTCTAGCTATATTCTAGCTATATATATTCCACCGCAATGTAGAATTTACAAAGTAACGGAATAGACACGGTCCCTGCCCTAGAGCTTACAATCTGAGAGATGGAGGGGAGGGGAGATGAAGGAAGGGGAACAGAGGGACAGACAAAGGGTGTATCATTCACGAAGATGCGAGGTCGGAGGTGCATGTGCTTGGTTTGGTTACATCGAGAATATTTAGGTATTTGTGTCATCTGGTATCTTAATATCTTAGCACTCCTGTGCATTTAAAAACATAACTAACAATAGTAATGTCTTCCTTCCTTCCTTTTTCATGTGTGCAGAAATTACTGAAAAAAAACAAATCCTAGGGATTTGCACGTAGATCTGCTCATTTTGAGGCTATTGGTTCTTCTTACCTTGTCAGGTACTTAGTCCATCACCAGGACTCTATGCATTTGGTAAAAAAAATATTAATTTCAAATTCTTCAACCAGGAAACCCAAATTCTACAAGGTGAATAAATTATGCCAATTAACTTAAACCGTGCAAACTTTTAAATGCAAATTAATTCCCAAGCATATCTTAGAACACCCCACAAAATACCACGCAGACTTCTCAGGAGGTCTGTCATAGCATAGCATAGCATAGCGTTTAATTTATACCCCTCACTCTCTCAGAACCCGACTCGAGGTGGCTTACATAACAGCAAATATATTCCTGGGTTATTTCCCACGCAGGGGACCCAGTACACAAAATGGCAGCAATACATAATAAATCAACTATACAAAATCAAAAAATCCCTTACTGACAATCTCCTGCTACCAACTCTTTACAATCCAGCAGTTGGTCCCACAAACTAATCCTTCTGTCCCTTGCTGCCACCAAGGGACATTCCACCTAACTCCACCCCTCTCTCACTGGGGAGAATCAGCTGCACCTTCCTCTCCGTCAGTATTAACATTACCCCCCACATAATACACACATTCACAAAATTTCCCACCTCCACCTCCTGACCCAGCCGAAGGGCACAGCCAAAGGGCAGGCCCCTTTGACCATGCCCCTTCGACATGCGCCCCGAACACGCGCCTCCAGCACGGCCTCCGACCACTCCCGATGTTAAGGGAAGTGGCCCGGAAATTGGCATTGTCAGGCCCCGCCCCCGCAAGGGGGGGGGAGTGGAAAGGATCACGTGGCTCCCAGTTCTCAAAATCAGGGCCCCCCAACCCCACAACCAAGTACCAACTTTGTCTTTAAAGGTGGGGGGGTTCCATGGTGCCGCTGCCATCAGGTCTCTCCTGGCTGGGCTCCCCTTTCTCCCGCACACTGCCGGCAGCTCTAATCCCTCATTGGACGCTCCCGATGTTAAGGGAAGCGGCCCGGAAATTGGCATGGTCAGGCCCCGCCCTCGCAAGGGTGGGGGGGAGTGGAAAGGATGCTGCGGCACCCAGTTCTCAAAATTGGGGGCCCCCGACCCCACAACCAAGTACCATCTTTGTCTTTGGGGAGCGCCTCCCTTTTCTGCAATTCGCAAATGACGTGGTTTTGATCTCCCAGACCGAGATTGGGTTACGGCGGGCCATAGATGGGTTTTCCCAATATTGAGTTACAAATGGCTTAGAGATAAATGCCCATAAGTCTAAGATCATGGTTTTTGGCAAACGATCTTATCCTCGCAGGTGGAAGACGGAGGCTGGAGAATTCGAGGCGGTAGCTTCCTTTAATTATTTAGGAGTAACTTTTAGTATTAAAGGCACGTGGAATCTCCATCTGCAGGCCAGGGCCAATAAAGCCCAGCGGGCGGCACAGGTCTTGAACAGGGCTATAAATCTATCTAAAGGGATTGCAGTGTCGGATTTTCTAAGAGTGTATTGTGTCAAAATACCTCCATCAGCCATTTTTGGCCTGGAAATCATACCAAATCCCAACATGGTAGTGCTGGAAAAGGTGCAAAACACCTTTTTCTGACAAGTCCTAAAAGTTGGGTCCAGCACTCCGGGGGGGTAGTTCGAGCGGAACTGGGAATTCATTCATTGGAGACGATCTCCAAGATTAGATATGTGGGATATTGGCTCACACTTCTGGCACGCCATGATACCGACCTTGCTCTTCAGTGTTTAAGGGAGGAATTATGTGAGTCCATGATTGGAGATTTTCATTAGAATATTTCATAGGGCATAGTCTTTCTGCTGTAGGGGCTGAAATTCTTTCAAGGGCAAGAGACGTGGCCCAACAGGAAGATCTGTCAATTGTGGCCCATTGGAAAGTGGCCCCTATGCTGGCAACCATTCAAAAATCAGCTGAATTTGAGGGTATTTTCAGACGTTACGGGGCCCTTTGGCCCCGTACCGCAACCACCAGCTTCGTTCCCCGCCGGGGTCACCCCGTAACGCCACAACAGACGTGCCGGGGGGATCCCGGCGGGGAAAGTGGGAGGGGCCGGGGCCCCGCAAACAGACGTTCGAGACACGGTGACCACAGGTGGGTATTCACCGTGGTTCACCGTGATCTCGTAACATCTGAAGACACCCTGAATCATACCTTGATTCATTTACCTGCCCTAAACTCTGTCGATGGTACACACTACTCCGTTTCCAGCTTGTACCATCGGCGGTAGTGGAAGGCAGATTTAAGCAGTTACCGCTTCATTTAAGACTGTGTCCCTGCAGTCTTCAGGAGGTGGAATCAATAGGGCACGTTTTATTACGTTGCCCCTATTATCACTGGCTAAGGTTAATGTGGCTGGAATCTTTGTTGCATAGTCGCATGGACCCTTATTTGGAGACTAGTTATCTGCATTTAATGGCCCTAAAAGGGAAGGAGGCAATGTTGGCTTTGGCAACCTTCGCTTGTTTGGCAGGCAAGCGAAGGAAGCTAATGGTTGGAAGATTGAAGGTGGGTGGACCTGCCCAATTATGATTGGAGTGTATGGTTGTCCCTGTCCATATGGAGTTTTTGGTAGGCAATTGTTTTTGGATTATTTTCAGCTTCTCCTTATCCTGCTCTTTGAGCGCCATTAGATGGACATGCTCATTTATAAATCGTCCATTAACTATGGGTATGGGTATGCTAGGAAGATGTTTTTGCTTGTTTCCTGGGTATTGGTGGATTAGGTGATTATATGTAGTATTTTCGTTGTAAATATTAAGATGTCGTACTTATTTATTTATTTACGTTGCAATGATTCTATGTCGTATTGCTTATATGCGTACCATTCGACTAGGTGGTATATTAGGCGGTTACACCTTTGCGTTCTATTACGATGAGTTTTGTGTTTATTTTTGTGTAATGTATTATGTTATTTGTTTTGTTGTGTGTTTTTCGGAGTACAGTGATAGCTAAACTCCTAATAAAGTATTATTATTATCTTTGTCTTTAAAGGTGGGGGGGTTCCACGATGCCGCTGCCATCAGGTCTCTCCTGGCCGGGCTCCCCTTTCTCCCAGCTCAGATGAAATGGGAGGGCATCAGAGAGGCAAACAGCACCTCTTTGCATTTGTCCTTCCTGGCCCACTATCTGAATGCTGTTGAGCATGAAGCCGGAGGGCATACTGGGCAAAGAGAGTTTCTCAAACTCGCATGGAGGAAGGGCATTAGCTAACCCTGGAGAAGCTGTAGTTTTAGTCTTGCAAATGGCATGTATTCCCTAGGTTTATTTTTCTCTCCAGCAGGGGAGAAAAGACTGTTCCTTTGCAGCAGCTGTGACTGGGGGGCCGGGGGCTCTATGCTGGCTGCTGATAGCATCCGCACCCCACTAGCTAGTTCACCATGCCCTCGTCTAGGCTGCAGTTCTGCACCGTGGCAGGCAATTTGTGTGAGAGTTCAGCCACGTGCCATGTTCTGTGAATGGTTCTGATTTGTAGCAGCACAGAATTTGTAGGACTCAGAGTATAACCTGTCTCCCTCACTCTCCACCTACCCCATTGACTAATGCTGACTTATTTTACAGTGACTTAAATTAAAATAAATTTAATTTAATTTCTTTGACTTAAATTAAATTTATTTTAATATTTAATTTAATGCAGCACCCCTTCCCCCCCCTCCAGCACACTATCATCCAATAATTTAATTAGACACCTGATTTTATCAACCCCCAAAAGTTTAATGTCATATGCTGAAAACACAAGCAACAACTGAATCCTTGGCTGTTTTTACACAGATGTCACTCCCCCGATGGGAATGCGGGAGCGTGTTAGATGCGCGGGGGTGGGGGGAGGCATCCGTGTAAATGCCACGGTGAGGTGTGGAAGAATGGGTGTTTGTCCATGCAAACAGCATGGGTGGTGGATGGGGGTGCATGCGTGTGCGCTCCCGGCGAACACCCATCTTCATCCATGGAGCCATCCGGCAAACTGGAGGAGGCTCCGTGGGTGGAGGTCAGTGTGCGCCCATGGGAATGGGGACTGGGGTTTCTTAAACAGCTATAATACAACCTATCCAAAATTCTACTAGATGCATTGGAAGAAGAAATATTCTTGTCCTAAATAAAATACAATAAAAAATAGAAAAGAGTAGGGAAAAAGTGGTTTGTTTTTTTAAAAAAAATTAAATTATTCCTAAGAAATTAGAAGATTATTTCACTATTTCTAGAAAAGCATTTGTCAAAAAAGGCACTGGAAGGCATTTAAAGCAGGAGTTTGTATGGTGTACAAAACTAAGCAGTGTATTCCAGCTATTTGGGGGCAGCATGAGAGAGGGCCCATAAGTATTTCAGTCAACAAATGCTGAGATCCTTGCACTGCTTAATTCAATATAGTTGAATTGCCTTTAGTGGGATTACTCCAGGGTAAGTGGATTTTGAACAATGCTGGGTTGATGGAAGTTGGGATGTTTTTACTGTGGAAACATTCACTGGCAGGGCAGAACAGGTGTTAGCAATTGCCTTGGAACAAAAATCCTAGTGTAAAGATGATGACGTTCTACATCCGCATAGTTGATTATTAAATCTTTGTCTATAAGTCTTCTTTATACATGTTTTCTCCTAGTAGGACTTTGATGTTCAAGTGACATCATGATGGCTTTTGAATAGAGGTCTGTTCTGTTTACTTTGCTTGGTATACTTGACTTACTGTGTCTTATATCACTGAGAGAGTGAAGATATCACATATTTTAAAAAAAGAATTAGCAGGGTTAGTAAAGTAGGTCCAATATTTGGCCCAGTGTTTGCTGGCTTATTTAATTTTTTATCCCACCCTATCCCAAGGTTACAATTCTGTCTCATTCCGCATGCATTTGAGCGTTAGGGATGGGCGAACAGATCATGGTTCGGGTTCGGCCATTCGGTTCGGTCCAGTTCAGTTGGGCCGTTAGGTTCACTGCATTTGGGTTCGGCCGTTCGGTTCGGTCCTGTTCGGTTTGTTTCGGGCGTTTGGAAAAAGGCTCTCTGTGCGAGGAATGATGGTCCCAGACCCATGATGGTGGGTCCTGGGGCTAGAGTGACAGCTTCTAGGTATTGGCCACAGCCCTCCCGGCCTGTAACTTAGCCCCAGAACCCTGATGGTGGGTCCTGGGACTGGAGTGGCTGTTTCTTGGTGCGGTTGAACAAAGTGTCTCGATGCGAGGAATGATGGCCCCAGACCCATGATGTTGGGTCCTGGGGCTAGAGTGGCAGCTTCTAGGTATTGGCCACAGCCCTTCCTGCCTGTAACCTGGCCCCAGCACCCTGACAGTGGGTCCTGGGGCTGGAGTGGCTGTTTCTTGATGCGGTGGAATGACATCGTCTCCATGCAAGGAATGATGGCCCCAGACCCATGATGGTGGGTCCTGGGGCTAAGGTGGCAGCTTCTAGGTATTGGCCACAGCCCTCCCTGCCTGTAACTTGGCCCCAGCACCCCAATGGCAGGTCCTGGGGCTGGAGTGGCTGTTTCTTGGTGCGTTGAAATGACATCACCTCTGTGCGAGGAATGATGGCCCCAGACCCATGACGGTATTCCTGGGGCTAGAGTGGCAGCTTCTAGATAAATATTGGCCACAGTCCTCCCAGCCTGTAACTTGTCCCCAGAACCCTGATGGCAAGTCCTTGGGCTGGAGTGGCTGTTTCTTGGTGTGTTGGAATGACATCGCCTCTGTGTGACCCCGATCCATATCTCGGCATGGGTCATCTACCAAATCCACAAGTGCAGTCTCGGTGCCATAACTTGGATGAAAGCCAGACTGAGAGGCATCAAGAAAACTGATGTGATCAAGATGCCCCTGCAGCTGCCGAGCCACTACCCATTCAATAACCTTCCCTAAAAAGGGAAGGTTAGAGACAGGTTGAGAGCTGGCAGGGGAGCCAGTGTCAAGTGATGGTTTCTTGAGCAGAGGCTGCACCACTGTCTCCTTGAGACAGCCCGGCACTCTTCCCTCCTGCAGGGAGGCATTGACCACCCCAGCCAGCAATGGCCCCATTGTGTCCCGGCAGATCTTAACCAGCCAGGATGGGCAAGGATCTAGTTCACAAGAAGTGGCCCTGACCACCCCAAGAACATCCACCACATTGGCGGCCATCACTGGCTGAAACTGATCCCAGAAACCTGGACATGACAGGACTTCCATAACCTCTGGTTCCCCTAGAGTAATAAATGCTGCATCGAAATCATGGTGAATGAGTGATTTTGTCCACAAAATAATCCACAAACATGTCACAGCGGGCAGTAGATGACTCGTCTCCAAGGTTGAGGGAGGCCAGACTGACCAGCCCCCGCACTACCCGGAACAGCTCCGCTGGATGGGATTTTGCGGATGCTATGAGGGTAGCAAAGAACTCCCTCTTTGCTGCCCGCATAGCCACAGCATAGGCTCGTAAACTGGCACTATGCCGCAATCTATCTGCTTCAGCACGTGAACGACACCACCATTGCTCCAACCAGCTGCCCATCTTGCTTCAACAACCGCAGCTCCTCGGAAAACTAAGGAGGTCTGCGGAGCTGCTGCTTGGGCAGCAGATGCCTAAGAGCTGTCTGATCAATGGCCTCCATCAGCAAGGTGTTCCACAGCATGACAAGGTCATCGATGAGACAGTCGTCAAGGTCAGAGGATATTTCCCCCAGAGCATTCCGGAACCATTCCAGTTCCATCATCCTCCAGGAGCGAACCATCTGAATCCGCTCAATACCCTTCCAGGGGCAGACATGTGCTAGTAGCGAGGTCTACAGGAGGTAATGAGCCGTCTATGACAAGGGCACAGCTGATATCTCCCACACTAATAGAACATCTGCCTCAAGGCCGGTGAAAACACAAGGTCCAAGGTGTGTCCTCCCTGATGTGTCAGGCCGATAACCATCTGGGACAGGCCCATGGTTGCCATGATGGCCATGAACTCATGATCAGCTCCCCCAAGGGTGGTGTCAGCATGAATGTTGAGGTCCCCCAAGACTATTGTCCAACACCACCTCTGCTAGAGCATGGCTGCTGCACAGGTAGGTGCACGGTATACCAGAAGCACTCCCAAACTGTCACCTGCCAAATCAAACACAAGATGGAGACCTTCGATACCCAATATGGATTGCACCAGATACCTCCTCACAGACCATCCCTCCTTAAAAATCATAGCTACCCCCCAACCCCCATCTTTCCGACTTCAGCTGGTGCTGCATGGAATACCCAGCCAGAACAAGATCAGCCAGAATAGGCCCCGATTCATTGTCCAACCAGGTTTCCATCATACATACGAGATCGGCAGCATGGTCCAGGATTGTTTCCTGGACTGTTGTCACTTTATTAGCCACCGATCTCGCATTTAACAGCACCATCACAGGGTTGGGGGCCCGCTGACCAAGAACCACCTGCTCCGCTGCTTGGGGGGTAGTGAGTGGGACATGCAACAAGCATCTATCCTGCCTCACCGGTCTCACCTCCCCTCTCTTAGGACCATATCTCCCCCGTCCCATCACGACCCCAATAACCACACCCTCTCCCCCCTGGCCCTGCAGTGGCAGCGGGGGAGATCCTCCCCCCTCCCCTGGTCCCCCCCCCTCACAGGGAGACCAGACCCCCCCACCCTTATTGGGTCAAACCCCCCTCTCTTACCTAAGGGCTGCACCCAAGGGCTGCGTGGACCTTCGGTGCGTGGCCCTGTGGTTCCTCCTGGGGTAAATGGTTAGGTGTATAGTCCTTGTTCAGCTAGCACCATCTGGCAGGAATCAGGCCCTGGGGGAGTCCTCAATATGGGCAGAAGCCCTGGCTTCAGTCCAGCCCGCCCAGCAGCTTTCTCCCAGGGACACTCCCCAACAGGTTTCTACCGGAGGGCCTCCATGGCTCGCAAATGACCCCAAAAAATGGCCGACACCTTAGGTGTCACCCTTCAGCTGGTGCCTAAGGGCCCCAGCCCTAGGAGAAATACCTGCAGAGGGAGGAGGGGACAGGGTTGAGTGGCGGGCAACTCCTCCTCCACACACACCCCTTCAGGTTTCCCCCCAGCTGGTACACACACTGGTGAGGTTCTTAACATTACTCTGTTTTTTCACAGTGCATGTGGTAGTGGCCATAAACAAACTCGGCTGCTCAGGCTCTGAGGTGATTGGTTGCAGCAATGAGGAGGAGGCTTGTTTGGTGACCTGAGGGGGGAAAGGAGGCTGCGCAGCTCCCTGCCAAGATATCAACTGCTGACAATGTCGACGGAACTCCAAGATGCTCACCTTGCAGAGGTGAAACCGCTAGTAGAGAAATATGAGGCAATCACTCACCTCTTACCTGATGTTGATGTCCGGGAGCAAGACATTGAGAGACTGCACGGATCTGTTCATGTCACCATGTGTGGGACACCCAAAGGAAACAGGCCTGCTATCCTAACATACTATGATATTTGACTGAATCATAAAACTTGCTTCAACCCTCACTTCAGCTATGCAGATATAAAGGGAATCACACATCATTTTGCAGTGTGTCATGTGGATGCACCTGGGCAGCATGATGGAGCAGCATCTTTCCCAGCTGAGTACATGTATCCTTCCATGGATCAACTGGCTGAAATGCTTCCTGGAATCCTGAAACAGTTTGGGCTGAAAAGTGTTATTGGACTGGGAACTGGAGCTATTGCCTACATTTTAACTAGATTTGCTCTCAACCATCCTGATATGGTGGAAGGACTAGTTCTCATTAATGTCAACCCTTGTGCTGAAGGATGGATGGATTGGGCAGCAACCAAGATTTCAGGCTGGACTCACACCCTGCCAGACATGGTCATCTTCCATCTTTTGGGGAAGGATGAGATTCACAACAACCAGGATCTGATCCACGCTTATCGCCAGCATGTTGTCAATGATATGAATCAAGCCAATCTTCACCTCTTCATCAATGACTACAACAGCCAAAGAGATCTAGACATGGAGCAGCCTGTTCCTGAAACAACTGTTGTTACTCTACAGTGCCCTGCACTCTTGGTGGTTGGCGATAGCTCAACTGCAGTTGACGCAGTGGTGGAGTGCAATGCTAAGCTGGACCCAACAAAGAACACACTCTTAAAGATGGCAGATTGTGGAGGTCTTTCTCAGGTTTCACAGCCTGCAAGGCTTGCTGAAGCTTTCAAATACTTTGTCCAGGGAATGGGATACATGCCTCCTGCCAGAATGACTAGGCTGATGAGGTCCTGTATGGCATCTGGCTCCAGCGTCACCTCCACGGATGGGACGAGGAGCCGGTCCCACACCGGGGAAGGAACCCGGAGTAGGTCCCACACCGGCGAAGGTGCCAGAAGCCGATCGCACACTGCCGATGGTTCCAGGAATCGTTCCCACACAGACACCCGCATTGAGCTCACTCCTAACTCCGCAGATGATACTGAACAACTGAGCCCCAAATCCATGGAATTGTCTTGTTAAATGCACTTAAAACTGGGCGAGAGAGTGAAAACTTTCCAAACTGAACAGCTGCCCACTTTATCTAGCAGCACACCTAACTGGCATTAATCTCAAGCTTCTTTTTTTATATATAAGTTTAGCTCTGTTCTCCAGAGTTTGACAGGGACCAAAGAAAGCAAACATCTCAGTTGCTCTATTTTCCTAACAGTGATGTCGCTGTTACTCCCCTCCCCCCACCCTTCTGATCCTCTCTAAAGGATACTTGCCCAATAGTCAAGTTTCCTAGGACTATAAACACTTAACTAGTGTCCTGTGCAAGCAAATCTTCAAAGCTCCTTTACCTCCCCCTCCTATTTTGTCTTGTTTAGATTTAATATTGGAAAAAAGGTTGGCATTCTGTTTTGGGCCATAAATTATTGTTAGCCAGATTCAATGTGTTCCCCTCAATGGCTGTGGAGGGGCGTTATAATGGGACACCTTTCTCAGACCGTCTGTGCCCGTTGGAAATCAAACAGGTCGAAATGGTATCCCATATCTTGCTGGAGTGCCAATTATACCAGGATATCAGGGAAGCTTATTTGAATCCAATTTTGTTACAATTGCCAGGGAGATCTTGTCAGGAATTGACAAAAATCCTATTTGAAGATTTATGTTTAGAAACTTCAGAGGCTGTAGCCAGATCTCTTCTGAAATCAACGGCTAGGAGAAGCCATTTTTTAAACCTTAAAGCTAATAGTTCTGTTTGATGGTGTGGCTGTAGGACTCTATTGACTGGCAGTTCAAAATTTTAGCTTTTTATTTCGGTATGACTATTGCTGTAAGATGTCCAGGTTTTTAGAGAAAACAGTTCCTTCAACTTGATTCAATAAGGATAAGGATTAGGGTAAAACAATGGGACTAAATTTTGCCAGATATAATGTATTCTGTATTATTTTACTGTTTGAGTTTTATTGTATATTTTAAATTCATGCTGGTTATGTCCAATGGATATGCCATTAAATAAATATTATTATTATTTAATAAACTGAACCACACTGTGGTATAAACTTTTAAACATTTGTTTGACGAAAAAGCAAATGCATTAAGGGTGGCTTTAAAAAAAAAAAAAAAGTTAAAAACAATTTGCAGCTTCACTGTAGCAGGGAGCAGTCCAGGGGGGCTGCTACCCATTTAAGAAGTGGGCTGTGGATGCCTGTCAGAGGGCTGGGTGCACACAAGGGGTGTGGCAGAGCCAACCCCAGAGCTGGGGATCAGCCTGAGGGGATACAGGCTGAGAACCCCTATAACAGAGTGGGCAGGTTACTGGCCCTTTAAGGCTGGAAGAATAGAAGCCTGGCCATTCCCACTCTGTCTGTATAAGAAGAGACAAGGCAGAGAGGAGACAGTCTTTGCCTGGGAGGTGAAGGAGCAACATCTCCCAGAGAAGCCTTCCTGCTCTACGCTTGCCAGGGTGCTGATGCCTGGAGAACCAGCAGGGACCCAAGCAAGGTACAGAGGCTGTGCCCAGGAGGGAGCCTCTTGGCTGGGGAAGGCTTGGCCAGAGCCTGGGGTCTGAGGGCCTGGCTGAATGGACTTTGGGGACTTGTGGTTGGGTTGCTCCAGGTCTGGAGAGGTGGGCCTGGGCCTGTAGAGTGCAGGCGGATGAGCTGGCAGCCCAGGTATGCTGGACACGGGTGGTGTCCCAAATAAAGGACTGTGAACGTGAGACCCTTGGGATACTGAGCGTTGTGTCCTGAGAGGGTACCCCCTGCCTGGAAGGAGGGGGTTCAGCCGATGCTCAAGGCTGACACAGCGTAGCAGGGGGAAGAGCTAATTCCCTGTGAGTGCAACCCGAGCGCCTTGTGTGGCCTTGGGGGAGCCCCCCTGCTACACTCATGTTGAAGCTGAAGTTAAACTTGTATATAGGTAAATTTCAAATGATAGAGGAACTTAAATTGTGTTGGTGCATCTTAGGTTTCCTGAATCAGTAGTGTTCAAGGCCTGTTTTTTTTTCCTGAGTAAACTTAATACGGTATTGAAATAGGCAACTTAATGTGATTTTTTTTTTTTCAGTGAACTAAATCTTAAGCATTTTGTATTCCTGGTTTTTGAGATTTAGTTGCAGTCTTTCCCTATAGAAGTTACAAGACACCTGGTTAACCAAGGGAAGGCCAGATTTAATTTTCTTATAAAAAGCAAGTTAGCATTTCCTCTTTGCTGTATTAGACCAAAGAGTAACTATGCAGTGTAGGTGTAACCCTTGGATTATTTGCACAACAGTGGTGCATAGTGGGTGGGAGCAGCTGGGTTTCCGTATTGGATGGCTTTTAATAACCTGCTGGCTTGAGTTTCTTGTGGTGGCTCTAAGCTCCGAATTTTTCAAGAAAGGCTCAAGTCGAGCTGTCCCTTAAGTTAAAGGTGGAAAGCTGTGGAACAGCATGTCGTTAAATACTGCTCATTCAACTCTTCACTAAAAATTAAATCATACTATGACTAGAAGTTAAATGTGCTGAGAAGGGTTATTCCACAAAGCTGTGGAAGGGGAAAGGTTGTAATTGATGATCTTTGCATTAATGACTGTAAACGTGATGTGCAAAACTCTGCATTGTCAGGTAACCTGTTATCTCCCCGGGCTACCATTTAGGGGAAACTTAAGTGGGGGTGGTATCCATCTGCCCTGCCACCCACACACTTTGGCTGAGTGGGTTTTCATTTATTTATTTATTTTTTACATTTGACCAGAAATTTGTTTCTCCCCACTTTAACGGTTTTGTTCATCACAATTCTTAATAGCTGTGAACATTCAGATACCAAGCAACTAAATACCATACACACACTTGTCACCTGAACACTTTGGCTGGTTCAAAAGAACTCTGCTTCTTTGAGGTTTATTCCATGTTGGCTTGCGCAAAGTTTCTATAATGGTTCTGTAGAAGGAACACATTGCATTTTGAGAAGCTTAAAAACAAAACAAAAACCTATTGTGTAAAAGTCTTACCTGGAAAAGTGTATTAATGAACAAAGTGCATGTGGTAGTGATGTGAATATTAACATCAGCACACGTTGTTATTTTCTTAACGTACTTAACTTAACTTAAACGTACAGCCACTGTTTTATAAACAGGGGACTGCTGAAGCCCCAATTTTGAGGAAACTGCTTGACCTACATTTCTAAAAATTTAACCATGGCTGTAAGTTGTGAGGACCATCGTATCCACAAACTTTGAAAAAGATCAATTAGGAAAATAAAAAGTTATAACTGCTTAAACGTTAATTGCTTGAAATGCACACCATCCTCATGTATTTGAATCATCAATATCTTCTCCCCCTGGATGAGTTGAACCCCCAAACTTCACAGGCTTTGAGAATGAGATCAATAACAAGTGCTTATGAAATATGAGACTGACTGATGCAGCCAAAACCAAGTTATTAGTGATAAACAACCAGTTCTGCTGGTTCGTGCATGTGCACTTGAGCTCCTCTCTCCTGTCAGAGAGCCGGGAAGCATCTGCGTCCATCCCCCTGTGAGCTCTGTAATTAGCAATGCGCTGAGGAGTGGAACTCTGTAAACGCTGACTATTGTAGTCTCCCCCTGGCTTGTGCTGGAAGGCAAGCATACCTGCCTTCCCCTGCCCTCGCTTGCCTTCCCCCCACCCTGCAAAGCGGAGTCAGCACAGCTTGCTGGGGCTGCAGCTGGCACAGACACAGATTGCATGGCTGGGGGGCAGGCTGCAATAAGTTGTTCTGCCTCCCCTCCCTGGCTCCTGTCCCCATCTCTCACCTTCCTCTCCCTCCTAGTAGCTCCAGCAGCTGTGGGACACAGGGACTGGATCAGGCTGGGAGATAAGGATGTTTGTTTACAAACAGCTCCTCCCCAGTTCTGATCAGAAGGTTGTTACCTTGTAAAGAAGGTTCTTCAAAATGGCTCCCAACGTTCTCACAACTGGGTTGTGCATGCTCATCCTATCCAAATAATAGACTGCATGATGGTCTCGAGCTTGTCAAGTATAAAAAGCACTCTTCCCCCCTCAGAATGACAGTTCCTTTCAACCCTTTCTAGAAATATAAGAAAAAAAATCCATGTGGGCTGGAAGGGTAGGTGTTGTGAGAATGTTCGGAGCCATCTCAAAGAACCTTGTTTACAAGGTAGCAACCTTCTGTTCTTTGAGTGGCTCCTCACATGCTATTTTTACATGGCTCTACCGGGTGGGGGGTCTGTGGGTGAGCCAGTACATGGACGGGGCATGCACACACCTGCACATGCATCCCCACTCACCTCCCACTCATCCACACCTACAGAGTAACCGCCGTTTCCCCCAGTTGCTCCATGCGTGGGGACGAGTGGGGGGAGTACATGGGGATGCGTGTTAGGCAGGCGCGCACACCCCCCCACTCACCATGGGCGCATGCACTGTGTTGTTCACACGGGGCTCCCCCACCCATGAACACAC
>QEPC01012904.1:278386-297570 GCA_003113815.1 Sphenodon punctatus | reverse complement strand
CCCAAATGGGGTGGAGCCCAAAGGCAGTTATTTGGGTAATAACTGGAGCTCTAGTCTGGAGCTGAGGGGTGTGTGCTGTGGGACTCCAGAGTTGTGCATTGTCTGTGCTGCAGGGTCCTGTTTGCTGAAAACTGCATCCCTTGGTCTTTAACCCTGAAAAAGGGAGATGGGTGTTCAGCAGGGATGGGCCTGTCTAGAGCTAGTGATTGTACAATGCCAGGTATATATATGAATGACAGGGGACAGTTTACTGTAATAAGGATGCTGGGAGGGGGAAGGAGAGGGCCCCCAAACCCATTTCTTGTCCCTGGGCCCACTCCAACCTAGCTACGCCCCTGAGTATTAGGTATTGTGCCTGAGCAGAAGGGGCACTCCCAGTTGTTCAGTGCCAAGGGGTGGCAGGCTCCTGCAACCAGCTGCACAGGGGAGCAAGATCCTGCCCTCCTGAGCCCCGACCTGTCCCACCAACCCCGGCATCCATTTAACAATTATGAAACTCATTTATTATCATAATTTGACAAGGAACAATTGTGTCAGAGTAATTTAAGTCTGTTTCTACGTAACTTCATTGTGTACAACAAATTGTATAATGTTTACACTCACATTTTTTACTTCATTGTATGAACTGTACACAATTTGTATACATGTAAATAATAGACTTAAATTACTCTGACACAATTGTTCCTTGTCAAATTATGATAATAAATGAGTTTCATAATTGTAAAATGTGCAAGTTTAGTTATTGCTAAAAATGAAGTATGTATGGTAAGGAATTTAGTACATACATTACATGTATGTTGATGATAAAATATTAAATATTGCTCTAATTGTGAATTAATGTCTATTTTTTTGGCCTTTATGTTTTGTTGCAATGTATGGAGTAGAAGGTGTTTTAAATTGTAATTGTACTGAATTGGGGGTTTGTGTGTATTTTAAGAAAACTCTTGTAGATTTAAGTTTATTTTTAAACTGTTACGTTTTTTGCTTTGGTTAATATTCTTACAGGCAGATGGAATTGGCTTACAGAAATCTCTTCCTTCAACTATTTTCATCAACAGGTACAAACTGCTTGACTCTCTGCTAGGGAAAATACGTGGCAAAATGGCTCCTTTGAAAGAAAAGATAGTTTTCTTGGTCATACTTTCCAGGAGCCATCATATCAAGTTCTAGGCTAATTGTAACTTGTAATTACAATCACTCCTCTGCAGGAATCAAAGGAGGTTGATTTGTGTCTCCAAATGAGCATGCAGTTCACATTAACATTAAGTAGGCCTATGACATGCAGCGTTATCTTTCCACTCCTACCCCCTCCCCAAGGGCTGGCCTTAGAATTTGTAGGGCTCAGGGCAAAAATAAAATTGGGGACCCCTTGTCCCTCCCTGCCCCCTTTAACAATTGGGAGTCTGGTGCTTGCTTAGGAATAAAAAGAAGTTATTTTTGTGGACCTGACCCCCAATAGGGCAGTCTTTTTGACTGTGTGCATGTTCGAGTGCATGTGTGTGACAGAGGGGCAAGTGTGGGGGATGGTTGTGTGGGAAAGGGGGGCTGGTTGTGTGTATGTGAGGGGGCTGGGTGTGTGTAAGGTAAGCAAGGGACTCTAATTGACTTTACTGCATGTTTAGCAATACACCTGCATCATCCCAAATGAATCCTGTTCCTTTTATTGATTCATGCTGGGTGGCAGCAGGAGCTCCCGGAGACCTCCAGGACTTATTGCAGGGGTAGGTGGCTAGGTCGAGCTGGGGCAGGGAGGCAGGCCCAGCAGATCCACCTGAGTTCTCTGTGGATGGGTGGTCCTGCTTTGTCCTTCCTAATTGTGCTGGAGTGGGACAGCAGGGCCCAGCAATCTTGCTACCTGGTAAGCCCTGAAGCTTCTGCTCTCCTGAACTGCCACCACCACAAACCTCAAGAGCGGTGGTGGGGCCCTGCAGGAATGGCAGTAGTATTGTTAGGATTCTCAGGGCCCCTCAGAATAGGCAGCAGTAGGTTTCTAGGGGCAGTGCTTCCACAGGCGTTCTCAAAGAACTGTCCTGCTCCATCCAAGCTCGTATAACAACTGTCTCTCTGACAACTCCACTTGGATGTCTTATTGGAAACTTAAGTTTAACATGTCCAAGACTGAACTCCTCCTTTCTGCCCATAAGCCATCCTCTTCTTCTTCACTGTCTCCATTGATGGCATTACCATCGACCCAGTCCCCCAGGTATGAAGTTTAGGATTCATCTTTCACTCCTCCCTCTCCTTTACACTTTAGTCTGTTGTAAGACATGTCATTTATCACTGTACAACACAGCTCAAATGTAGGGGTGTGCATGTCGTTTTCGTTATTGCAATAACAATAACAACAATTGTTGGTTTTCCGTATCATTATTGCAATAATGAAAACGACAACCGAGAATAATGACAATGATAACTAAAACGACAATGTCATTATCATTGTCGTTATTATTAGTGACAGTTGCAGTTTTGTTTTGGATGGAAATGAAGAGGGGAGGAGGGAGCAGACATCTTGGAGCCCTAAAGAGGCTTGAGCTCTTGAATTGTGCCTGCGTTGGGAGGGGAGAGCAGCTCCACAGTATCTGATGGATGCATCACTGGCCAATGACCAGTGCAATCAGGCCCCAGCAGTCTCATGGCACTTTGTGATTGCTCAATGCCTGCTGCCTCCCACAACCAATGAAGGGGCTGTGGGGGAGGGCACTGCAACCCTTTATAATGGGTGAGCCATGTATTTTGCTCTCTGTTCTGTGAGAGCTCTCTGCTTGTCAGGTTACGTTTTACAGAACTGGCGCTTGCACACAATTCCTTTCCTTCCTCATATACTCTACATTTTACCTTCTCCCTTTCCCTGCCCTGTTCATTATATATAGATAGATTATATAAGATATATAGAGATATAGATACGATAGGCATTTAGATTTAGATAGATATTAGTTGTGTAAAACATGTATAGAGAGATAAGCTATTATATAGGTATTTAGGCTAATCTATTTTATTATATTAGGATTATAGGATAGTAGGATTAGGTTAGGTTTTGTGTATATCATTCATTACTTTGTTCTTTGTGCAATTTTGTGTACTTATAATGAGAAAGGGAAGGCTTCATAGTTCAGTCTCTGGGGCAGGTGGCCCTGGAAGAGGGTGAGGGCATGGGGGAGTTGGCAAGCTCGCTGCCACTTCTGCCACTGCTGGCAGCCCACTGCCCAAGCTGAAGAGACCTGATTTTTTCCCCCCTCAAGGTGGCATGTCTTATCAGGGGAACAGGTTGCAGCAGAGATCTTGGGAGTGGCATCTAGTATGGAAGGCAGGGTGCCCCAGCCTTCCACTAGTAGCAGTGGCACTGGAGGAGGGAGACAAGGGCAAGGGGTGTGTGTGCAGCAGCAGTAGCAGCAGCAGCAGCACTACACACACACACACACCTCCTGAAGCATTGGCAGCAACTGGCACTGCCAGCAGTGATTTTTTTTTCACTGGGGGCAGCAGATGATATTGGTATGGGGAGCCCCGGAAGTGGTGGTGGTGATGTGGGTGCTGTTGCTGGAAGTGGTGCAGGGGCAACCACCTTTCCTGGGCAGGCTCCTCCCTCTTCTGCTCCCCCGTCCAGGGATTTTGAGGATTTGAGGGAGGATGTATTTGAGGGCATCCTTCCCCACTTTGGCAGCAGCAGCCCAGTTTCAGCAAATAGCAGCAGGGCATCCTCTCCTTCCATGTTGTAAGGTGGAAGCAGCAGCAGCTTCAGCATGGGTGGTGTCATGAAGCTGGGCAGCAATGAGGGAAGTGAGGAGGAGGTGGAGGAGACTCCTGTTGATACTGATCCCCCTGAAGCCACACTGGGGACAAAGGCAGAAGCCCCGAACGATAGCATGAGGGGTTCAGGAGGGGGCTCCAGGGGGCCTGTATGGGATCACTTCAAGAAAGTGATGCCAGGTGACAGCAGCTGGGTGGCCTGCCTTCACTGTGGGAAGGTAGTGTGCCGTGGGAATAAGAAGGGGAATCTCAGCAACAATGGCATGAATTCCCACCTGAGAACCTGGCATAGGGCTTTGGAATCATGCTCTGGTGATGAGGGTGCAGGCAGTTGACAGGGTCATACAGCGGCAACAGCAGCAGGGTAACCAGGAGGGGTAAAGCAGCAGGAGGAGGGCAGAGATGCAGAGCACTCCTAGGAGGAGCAGGAGCAGCTCCTCGGCCATCAGCCGCCCCGAGTGCATCACCCCAGGGCAGGCAGCGTGGGCACATGCAATTGGGGAGGAGGTTGGCAGCAGCAGCAGGCAGAGGGAGCAGGAACCTGACACTGCGGAACAGACAGTGGCAAAATATCTCAAGGAGCCGGTAGGGGATTTTCAGCAGTGATCCCCTTCTGTACTGGGCAGAGAAGGAGAAAATATAGCAGGCTCTGACCAGGGTGGCACAGGAATTAGTGTCCTGCCCACCAACCAGCATGCCCAGTGAATGGGTGTTTTTGGCAGCAGGGGACATAGTGAGTCCCCACCATTCAAGGCTGGCTGCTGGGTTGGTGGAGCAGCTCCTGTTCCTCAAGGTCAACCTGCCGCTGCTGGGTTTCCCTGAGCTGGCCTTGGACCCATAGTGAGGACGGGGGCACCCGAGAGAGAGAGAGAGAGGCTCCCCGCTAATAGAATGAGAGAGAGGGAGACGTATTCCTGCCCATGCTGTCACCTGCCGTACATGACCAGAGAGAGACACAGAAAGGCTCCCTGCCACTAGAACGAGAGAGAGAAAGAGAGAGGCTCCCCACTACTAAAATGAGAGAAAAGCAGAGAACCTCCTCGCTGCCAGAATGAGAGACAGAGAGAGAGTGGCTGGGGAGAGAGAGAGAGAGGTGCATCCTGCTCAAGCTCCCACCTGCCCAACCGCCTGCTCCTTCAATGCCACATGCTGCCGCCCGATGCCAGAGAGCCTCTCTCTCTCTCTCTGGCACCACCTCACAGAAACATGCTCTGCCACTGCTGCTGCAAAGCTCCCACCTGCCTGACTGCCTGGTCCTCTGATGCGCCTCTCCCTCTGCCAACTGCTGCCAGAGAGCACCCCCCCCTCTCTCTCTGGCACCCCCACATAGAAACATGCCTGGCCTCTGGCTGCTCCCCATGCAGTGCTGTCCACAAACAGATATAAGATACCACTCCAGTCCCAAGAACCATCATCAGGGTTCTGGGACCATCATTCCGTTCACAGCTGTCGTTCCACCGCATCAAGAAGCAGCTACTCCTGGCCCAGGACCCACCATCAGGGTTCTGGGGCCATCATTTCGCTCACGGGGAGCTGTCATTCCACCGCATCAAGAAGCAGCAACCAGTATCAGGACCCACCGTCACAGGTTAAAGGTCCGCATCCACACTTTACCGGGTTTGAGTGACTCAGTTTCCCTTGCGTACAGCCCACTTGAATCAGTTTTCTCTCTCTGGCTGATTCAAGCCTGCTGCAGGGACATCCCCTTTGTCACTCAAGGGCCCGATTCTTCCCGTTTACGGACTCTTTAATCTCTGGATTCGCAAGAGCTTGAGAACTCTTGTTGCTCACTTGTGTTTCAGTGTTAGACACAGATGCTTCTTCAAAAAGATAAGAAATAAGTTTATTGATTACATAAGCAAGATTGTTGACAGAGTGGTTACTAGAAATCAAAGGTAAATATAACGCATTCCTAACCTATACTGGTTGAGTTCCTAAATAAGGATCTTACCCTACAAAGGTCTATAAGGTCTTCTCAGTCCTTGATGTAAGTGACTGGGTCTTCAGTCTTAAAGTTGCTAGAAAGCAAAGTCCTGACTCTCAGTTCATAGCTTCCAGCTTTGCTGGCTGACAATTTTTAGGATGCAGATGCAGCTGCTCAAGATGGCTAAGCGAGAGAGCTCCTGAAGGTGGCTTAATGGCCTCCTTAAGTATCTTTCATAGTCTCTTTGTTTTCGGCTTCCCGCCCTGGAGAAATCTGAGGTCTGTCACGTAGGCAATGGCTACCTGCATTAGCATTTTTAATGTCTCTGTCTGTCTGTCTGGGGCAAATCAACAAACTGTCTTTCCATTTCCTGGACCTTGGTCACATGTCACAGTCCTGATTTGGGTTTTACAGTTCTCAATTTTAACATTACATACATGTTGCATGTTTTGCTTTACATATTTACCAGGTTTGTAGTCTACGTGTAGGCCAATATCACATGTGTGTGACCCTATGTTCCTTCGTGACACCCGCCATCAGCATTTTGTGGCCTACGTTCCAGGCACGAGGGGCTGTCCATCCACTGCATCAAGAAGCAGCCACTCTAGCCCCATGACCCACCATCAGAGTTCTGAGGCCTATGTTACAGCAGGGAGGGCTGTCCAGCCACTTCATCCAGAAGCTTCCACTCCAGTTCCAGGACACACCATCGGGTTCTGGAGCCTACGTTACAGGCACAGGGGACTGTCCATCCATGTCATCCAGATGCTGCCACTCCAGTCCCAGGACCCACCATCAGGGCTCTGGGGCCATCATTCCACTCACCACCCGGAAAAGCTCCGCTGCATTCCACCGCATCAAGAAGCAGCCACTCCAGCCCCAGGCCCCACCATTAGGGTTCTGGGGCCTACATTCCAGGTACGGAGGACTGTCATTCCACTGCATCCAGAAGCTGCCACTCCAGTTCCAGGACCCACCATCAGGGTTCTGGGGCCATCGTTCCAGTCAAGGGGGGGGGGGNCAGAGGGAGCAGGAACCTGACACTGCGGAACAGACAGTGGCAAAATATCTCAAGGAGCCGGTAGGGGATTTTCAGCAGTGATCCCCTTCTGTACTGGGCAGAGAAGGAGAAAATATAGCAGGCTCTGACCAGGGTGGCACAGGAATTAGTGTCCTGCCCACCAACCAGCATGCCCAGTGAATGGGTGTTTTTGGCAGCAGGGGACATAGTGAGTCCCCACCATTCAAGGCTGGCTGCTGGGTTGGTGGAGCAGCTCCTGTTCCTCAAGGTCAACCTGCCGCTGCTGGGTTTCCCTGAGCTGGCCTTGGACCCATAGTGAGGACGGGGGCACCCGAGAGAGAGAGAGAGAGGCTCCCCGCTAATAGAATGAGAGAGAGGGAGACGTATTCCTGCCCATGCTGTCACCTGCCGTACATGACCAGAGAGAGACACAGAAAGGCTTCCTGCCACTAGAACGAGAGAGAGAAAGAGAGAGGCTCCCCACTACTAAAATGAGAGAAAAGCAGAGAACCTCCTCGCTGCCAGAATGAGAGACAGAGAGAGAGTGGCTGGGGAGAGAGAGAGAGAGGTGCATCCTGCTCAAGCTCCCACCTGCCCAACCGCCTGCTCCTTCAATGCCACATGCTGCCGCCCGATGCCAGAGAGCCTCTCTCTCTCTCTCTGGCACCACCTCACAGAAACATGCTCTGCCACTGCTGCTGCAAAGCTCCCACCTGCCTGACTGCCTGGTCCTCTGATGCGCCTCTCCCTCTGCCAACTGCTGCCAGAGAGCACCCCCCCCTCTCTCTCTGGCACCCCCACATAGAAACATGCCTGGCCTCTGGCTGCTCCCCATGCAGTGCTGTCCACAAACAGATATAAGATACCACTCCAGTCCCAAGAACCATCATCAGGGTTCTGGGACCATCATTCCGTTCACAGCTGTCGTTCCACCGCATCAAGAAGCAGCTACTCCTGGCCCAGGACCCACCATCAGGGTTCTGGGGCCATCATTTCGCTCACGGGGAGCTGTCATTCCACCGCATCAAGAAGCAGCAACCAGTATCAGGACCCACCGTCACAGGTTAAAGGTCCGCATCCACACTTTACCGGGTTTGAGTGACTCAGTTTCCCTTGCGTACAGCCCACTTGAATCAGTTTTCTCTCTCTGGCTGATTCAAGCCTGCTGCAGGGACATCCCCTTTGTCACTCAAGGGCCCGATTCTTCCCGTTTACGGACTCTTTAATCTCTGGATTCGCAAGAGCTTGAGAACTCTTGTTGCTCACTTGTGTTTCAGTGTTAGACACAGATGCTTCTTCAAAAAGATAAGAAATAAGTTTATTGATTACATAAGCAAGATTGTTGACAGAGTGGTTACTAGAAATCAAAGGTAAATATAACGCATTCCTAACCTATACTGGTTGAGTTCCTAAATAAGGATCTTACCCTACAAAGGTCTATAAGGTCTTCTCAGTCCTTGATGTAAGTGACTGGGTCTTCAGTCTTAAAGTTGCTAGAAAGCAAAGTCCTGACTCTCAGTTCATAGCTTCCAGCTTTGCTGGCTGACAATTTTTAGGATGCAGATGCAGCTGCTCAAGATGGCTAAGCGAGAGAGCTCCTGAAGGTGGCTTAATGGCCTCCTTAAGTATCTTTCATAGTCTCTTTGTTTTCGGCTTCCCGCCCTGGAGAAATCTGAGGTCTGTCACGTAGGCAATGGCTACCTGCATTAGCATTTTTAATGTCTCTGTCTGTCTGTCTGGGGCAAATCAACAAACTGTCTTTCCATTTCCTGGACCTTGGTCACATGTCACAGTCCTGATTTGGGTTTTACAGTTCTCAATTTTAACATTACATACATGTTGCATGTTTTGCTTTACATATTTACCAGGTTTGTAGTCTACGTGTAGGCCAATATCACATGTGTGTGACCCTATGTTCCTTCGTGACACCCGCCATCAGCATTTTGTGGCCTACGTTCCAGGCACGAGGGGCTGTCCATCCACTGCATCAAGAAGCAGCCACTCTAGCCCCATGACCCACCATCAGAGTTCTGAGGCCTATGTTACAGCAGGGAGGGCTGTCCAGCCACTTCATCCAGAAGCTTCCACTCCAGTTCCAGGACACACCATCGGGTTCTGGAGCCTACGTTACAGGCACAGGGGACTGTCCATCCATGTCATCCAGATGCTGCCACTCCAGTCCCAGGACCCACCATCAGGGCTCTGGGGCCATCATTCCACTCACCACCCGGAAAAGCTCCGCTGCATTCCACCGCATCAAGAAGCAGCCACTCCAGCCCCAGGCCCCACCATTAGGGTTCTGGGGCCTACATTCCAGGTACGGAGGACTGTCATTCCACTGCATCCAGAAGCTGCCACTCCAGTTCCAGGACCCACCATCAGGGTTCTGGGGCCATCGTTCCAGTCAAGGGGGGGGGGGGCTGTCATTCCATGGCATCCAGAAGCAGTCATTCCAGTCCCAAGAACCATCATCAACTTCTCGAGCTCTTCTATTATAAAAGGCATCTGCTGCTGCCTACTGCCAGAGAGCCTTTTTCTCTCTCTCTGGCACCCCCACACATTCCCACCCAACCGTTTCTAGGGACATGAGAAGTTTATGTGGGGATGGAACACAGGGTGATGTGGTGAGATTGATGAGAGCCAGCTCGAAGAACCTTTTTTTTTTTTTTAAGGAGGTAGCAACCTGCTGCTCATGCCCAAGCAACTGCCCACGACCATGGCATGCCTGTCCTGATGGCCTCGAGCTCCTCTCTAGGCTAAAAAGCACTCTCCCCCTTTCAGAGTGACAGTTCCACCCAACCCTTTCTAGGGATATGACACAAGTTCATGCAGGGATGAAACACAGAGTGACGTGGCAAGAATCATGAGAGCCAGCGCAAAGAACCTTTTTGTATGAGGTAGCAAACTACTGTTCGCGAAGAGAAAGTCTCCCCACTGCTAGAATGAGAGGGGGATGTGGGGGTGGGGTGGTGGGGTTAAGAGGTGCATCTAGCTCAAGCTGCCACCTGCCAGAACCAGCAGATGATGCTCAATGCCCACATCCAGCAGCAAACCTACCAGAATGAGATGGAAATAACACACAACCGCCTTGGGCTGTTCGCAGGAGGGGTGGGGTACACATTTATAAAATAAATAAATAAACAAACAACATAATTATGTGCCTTGCCTGTGTACCTCCCTATACCATCTGTACCTCCCTGTACCACCTATTGCAATGATTGAATGAAGTGTGTCCAACCAAGCACTAATTCTAGGGACATCATTCAACTCCCATGGGTTGTCATTCCACTGTATCTGAAGCAGTCATGCCAGTCCCAGGAACCATCATCAAGATTCTGGGACCATCATTCCAGTTACGGGGGGCTGTCATTCCATTCCACTGCATCCAGAAGCAGTCACTCCAGTCCCAAGAACCATCATCGGGGTGCTGCTGCTGTTCGTGCCTGACTGGCCAGTGGCCACCAAAACCCGCTCACCAGCCTGCCCCCCCCCCCCCAGCCTACTACTCCACTGATGCCTGCTACGGCTGCTGAAAGAGCCCCTTTGCTCACGAGCACCCACCGCCTGCTGCCCACTGCCAAAGAGCCTCTCTCTCTCTCTCTGGCACCCCCTCACAGAAAATATGATATTCCTGGCTGGCTGCTCTACCTGGGCACTGTCTGCAAGTCTGCCCTCCCTGGGGTGATCTTTCTATGAACTGAACACACCTCTCCACTCGAGGGCTTCAAAGGGACCAACCGACAAATGTAACCAAGTATTGTATATCACAACTCGGCTTCCCCCCATGCAACGATCTGTCTGTGAGAGCGGGCAGTGCACCTTCCAATGCCCGCTTATGCCTCTGCCAGACTGCCACAGCCTCTCACTCTCTCTGGCACACCCACACAGACACCAGCCCTGCCCCTCCTGGGTGGCAGTCTGCAAGTTGAGACCCTGCTGGCACATCTTGGGGCTAATATGTTACATGTGCTGCTGCTGTCAGGTAGGGATCTGACACGCTGTATATACAATGAGATTCTGCCACCTGCCAGAAGCAGCACAGAGGGATAAAAGATTGGCAGGTCAAACTCAGCTGGTAACAAATATAACTTTTATTAAAAAAAATGAAAAAACATTTTAACTTTTTAAAGAACAAACATTAACAATATAAAAAGACATAGAAAAATAACTTGTGGGCCTGTCCCCCGGAACGTGGGGAAAAGGGAACAATGCTTCACGGGACCGAGGTGTGGGCACATCGTCCACCTCCACCCCATGTCACCTCGTAACATCCAGGGCCCCCTCCATGAATGCCTTCCATGCCACCAGGGACTGGCGGAACGATTCGAGGGTGTCTTTTTCAGTCTGCAGGTACTCCTTGAATGCCTCTGCCTGGCATTCTCTGATTTGGAGCTCCTCAAATTGCTCCACCAGCCTGTCCTTTGTGTTTTGTGTTTGGGCCTTGAAGCCCAACATAAATTTTTTTGTGGGCCGCCTCAGCGATGCCCAAAATGCCCTTGCTTCAGGGGTCTTCTCGTGCTGGGGGGCTGGAGAATCCTCACAGGAGCTTGAGGGGGAAGGACTGGGACAGCACCTCTTCTGCTGTGCCTTCATCCCCTTCTCAGCGTGATGTTCCTCCCTGCTACTTCCAGACCGAGACATGTCCCGTGTCACCTCATTGAGGTGGATAGTCTCGATATGGGCCATCAGCCCTGACGTGGTCCCCTGAGTCCCCCATTTTATTTTTTTGTCGCAGAGCTAAAGAACATAAAAAGATAGGAACATAAGTGCCATACTGTGTCAGACCAATGGTCTATCAAGCCCTGCCTGCATTCTGTCTCCACAAGTGGGTGGCTGGCCAATCTCTCTCTCTACAAGGGACTTCCTAACATAGGACAATCCATACCCTGTTGTTCCAGCCCCCATGCCTTACCTTGCATTCTGCAAATCTGCCTTTCGTGGTATGGAAATACTTCCATACCGCGGATCTCGTCGGTCTGGTTTGGTCCTGCAACGTCTGCCTTGATGGGGTTTTGGCACCAGTGGCGTCGTCATCACCCTCTCTGAAACAGGAACACATAAACACCTACATAACATCATGCATTCATGGTGATGCCTCTAGTCCTTCCCAGAGCAATACCCATTCTCCTACACCAAGTGGATGGATGGTGCTGCAGTGCTGCCTACTCACCTCTTTCCTTCTCTCCCACATACACCACCACCACCTGGGGTGCTGTATTGTCTGCAAGTTGAGACCCTGGGTGCTGGTGCTGCTGGAAGCCCCCCCCCCCAATCTCTGTGCCAGGCCCAGAAATAAGACACATGCAAATCCTGCCCTTCTTGGGGTGCTACTGTTGGCAAGTTGAGACCCTGGCTGGCACATCTCTGGGTGGGTGCTGCGGCTCATGCCTGATTGCTGGAAGAGCCCCCATCTCTCTCTGTGGCAGGCCCAGAAATAAGACACGTGCAAATTCTGCCCCTACACTGCCACCCGATGATGCCCGCTGTTTGTGCCTAGTCCACCACCCACATGCCAGCCAGCTCGCTCTAAAGGATAGTCTTCTTGTCCTCAAAGTTATATGGAACAATAAACAAAAATAAACCTTACAAACCTGGCAGCAGTGGCACCTCCTCTGCCGAGGAGCCCACTTCCACCATCTCACCAGATGGTCCAGACTGGGCCTCCACTTCTTCCTCCTCCACCATGGCCGCCGTCCTCATCTTAATTTTTCTTTTCCCATCACCACTGCTTTCTTCACCTTCCATCCTCACATACAAACCAAACCCCACACGTAGCTACAACACACACACACACACACACACACACAACACACGTGATCGAAATACCGTTTCCAGTTTTTTGTCTTGCGAGATCACGAGACCAACTGATATCGATAATGATAATGAAAATAAAATCTTAGCTTGAAATTGGTATCGGTATCGACAATAACGAAAACAGCTATCATTATAATGATAAAACAACACATTTTAATAAAAAACGAAATGGGGCTCTGGTGCACATCCCTGCTAAAATTCAGCCCGTCCTTGCAATTCCCACTGCCAAGAGTCTAGTCCATGCTCTGACAACTGCAACTTTCTCCTTACTGGCCTTCCTTGCTCTTGCCTTAACTTCTTTTCAGCACTCAGCTGCCAAGATCATACACCTTTCCTGCCACTTTGATCATGTTCAGCCCCTCCTCTGTGCCTTCCACTGCTCTTCTCCCACTACTCCTTGTCTTTACCTTCAAATCTCTACATGGCCTTACTCCTCCTCTGCCCTCCTTTCCCACTACATTCCTCAATCTTCCTCACTACCTGCACTTGTCCCAGACTCTGGGTGTTCTTAAATGAGCGTGGTGGTGGTGGTGTCTCGTGGCCGCTGAGTGGCACAGCAACTGAGCACCCATTCAGGTGTAGTGTGTGGGGAACGATTCTAATGAGTGGCTCCTAGGGAGGGTGGCCGCCACCACCACCGCACACTCCCCTTACCATGGTGTTCTGTTATCGCAGTCTGAGAAAGGTCTAAGGAAATCCATCTCTGCCTTAATAGAATACTGTCAAGAAAATAGTCTGCAGATAAATGAAAGTAAATCCAAGATCTTTATTGCTGGAGGCAATAAATGGCGTATATTAAATAAATGGTACGTAAATGGCGTATATTAAATCTGTCAATGGAGGTGGTAAACGAATTCACCTATTTGGGAGAGTTGCTCTCTGCAAGAGGTACATGGATACCGCACATGAAAAGGAGGGCTCGTCTGTCAGAGAACATAGTGAAAGCTCTTCTTAAAGCCTTCAAGATCTCGCATGGAATAGTGACTGGCACTGCATTAAAGGTTTTCCAGACAAAAGTCTATTCTATGTTGACTTTTGGAATGGAAATAATTCCACGCCCAGGTAGTGTAATCGCCGACCGAGTGCAAAACCGTTTTCTGTGAGGAATTCTTAAGTTAGGCAATAGTGTCCCTGGGGCAGTCATTCAAGCAGAAACAAATAGTTTATCCTTGGAGAACCACTTTAGGATGACATTCCTAAGGTATTGGCTTAGATTGGTGGCAGCCCCTATGGATTCCTTGCAGGTTAGGTGCTTGGCTGAGGAGCTCTTATATAGGGGTTCTGGCTGAGATATCTTATATAGAGGTTCTGGCTGAGATATCTTTCGCAAGTTTTGCAGGCTCTGGGATTTTCCTTTGTATATTTCCAAGGAAAATCTATTTCCAATATAAAGAAGGAACTTGAGACACGCCCTAGAGATGTCTATCCAGGAGGATACTGCGAGGTTGAAAGCCTGGAAGGTGGTGTCCGGTTTAGGCCTTTGCAAGTTGGGTTTCCAAATGGAGCCCTACCTAGATCTGCTGGATAATCAAACACTGAGGAGGCATTACACCTTGTTTCGGTTTCACCTAATGCAATCAGCGGTCCTTGAGGGTCATTTATTGAAAATCCCCTACGAGGATCGTAAATGTACCTGTATCCTACAAGAGGTGGAGACGAACGAGCACCAAATCCTGAATTGCCCATACTATGAGCATCTAAGGGAGATCTGGGTGACCCCGTTGATAATGAGAGTAAGGTTAATGCCTTCTGAGCGTATTTCTTATCTGCTTACTCTAACAGATAGACAGGATTTAATTGCATTTGCAACCTTTCTAGTACTCATTACAAAAAAAAGGAAATGTATTTTAGTTCAGCTATAGCACTGAGTTCCTCGATGCAGCCATAAGTGGATGTGCGCTATTTATTCCAGGATTGGGGTCTCGTTCGGGATGTAAATCTTATTGTAATAACTTTGACTTGCTGTCAGGGGTTAGGTTTAGCTATGGTAGCCCCTTGGAAGAGCAAGGTATTTTTAAGTTTTGGTTAAATTTGATGTGTTTTTGGTGTTTGGATGCTGTATGGTTAATTTTTGAGTTCGTAAAAATTTAGACCATAGATTTAATCTTATTTTATGCTATTTTAGTTTATTTTACTATTTGTCCTTGCTGTCAGGGGTCAAGCTTAGTCAAAGTAAGCCCTGTAGAAGAGCGAGGCATTTTTAACATTGACATTTGCCCTAAAATAGGGTGGGGGGAGGAGGTAGTCATCATTAAATTAGATTACTGGAGAGTGTTACTGTATACAAGGATGTGATATGATTTATGGGTGAACTGTGGCTAGCAATAGAAACACCCTACCACCCAGGATTAAGTGTAGCTAGGAAAGCTGAATCAGCTATTGGATGTTGGTATATTGAATGAACGATGTTTATGAAGCTTTGGTATACTGTTATGTATATGTATGTATCGTGCATGTCCTTGTGTCTTGTTTGTTTCTTTGCTTGTTTGTTTTTGTCTGTTTTGGGCCAGGGCGAGAGCCAGTGTCGCAAATAAACTGAACCCCTTACCACGGACAATAGGAGAGGGGGAAGCATGCTGATCTGGCCTTTTGTAACCTGTCCTGGGCGGACTCCCCAGTGCTCCCAGCCAGTTCTTGTGACTTGCAAAAGCCACTTCCTCCACCCACAGTGCCTCTGAGCAGCAGCCCAGTTCACTGGCATGGCTGGCTGCCACCATTCATACAGGCAGGACCTCTGTGAACACCCATTGTCAGCCATAGATCTTTTGGGCTTGCCCCGCATGGAGAACTCTAGATTTCTCGGCAGTGCTCCATGAGTGGCATCAGTGGGTGCTGTGTGGCTCACAGGAACGCGCCGCCTCCCGCTCCACCTTCAGATGGACGTTCAGATGTGTGGCTCCTGAGTCGCCATGCATAGCATCTCATTTAAAAATGCCCTCTCTTGCTCCCCAAACCGTCTTTAAACCCTTCTCCCATGCTGCCCTCTAAGCCTGGAACTCTCTCCCTGAACATTCTGCTTGCTTGCTTGTTCCCAATTTTCAAATCCCTCCTTAAAAACTTCCTCTTCTGTTAGGCTCTCCCTCTCCTCCCCATCCCCTTGTTTATTCTTCTCCTTATATTGTCTACCAATTATTATTATTATTATTATTATTATTAACAAACATTTATATAGCGCCAGCAGTGTACCTGGCACTTTACAAAGTAATAAAATAGACACGGTCCCTGCCCCTAGGGCTTACAATCTGAGAGACAGGAGCTGGGGGCTGTCTCTTATACACATCTAGATGTGTATAAGAGACAGGGACAGAGGACGAGCGAAGTGCACAGGCTGGAGTATGGAGGGCGATAAGTGCAGAGAGGTAGGGGGGAGCGAGGTTGTGAAGAGCTTTATAGGTGAAGACTAGGAGCTTGTGCAGGATTCGTTCAGGAAGGGGAAGCCAGTGAAGCGAAGAGAGGAGGGGCTGCACATGGTAGAAACGACTGGCGAGGTAGATGACCCTGGCAGCAGAGTTTTGGACAGAGATGAGGGGAGAAAGGTGAGACCGGGGAAGGCCAGTGAGAAGGAGGTTACAGTAACTAAGCAAAGTGAGTGCAACTTCATTCATATCTCCCTATCTCTCCCTATGTGCTCCTCCCCTTTGTCACATCCCTCTTATACATTCTAGACTGTAAGACCCTATGGGCAGGGACCTGTCTCTTATCATGATTGCAAATCCCAGGCTCATTGTTGATGCTATATAATAAACAAATAATAGTAATAATAATCGTGCAAACTGACTACATATATTGAAGGGGGAATTGCCTTTCATTTCCCTGGGTAACAATATTGGTTTTCACAGATAATAGAAGAATGTTTAGTATCTAAGTCTATAGTTGTTATTTTTTTAAAAATGTTTATAGTATTGACTAGGACTGTAAGTCAAGTGGATCCTGATATTGTTGTTTATATCTAGCCTGAGACAGAACTGAGTTAGGGTTGAGTGAAACATGAGAGTTCAATAATCCGCTTTTCTTCTGATGAATGTCAAAAATGGATTCTCATAAGAACCTCTTTAGGTCTGCCAAGAAAATTTGGGCTGCCGCATAATATTATCCTTTTCTCCCTTTCATAGTCACAGAACCTTTCTTCTCAACATAGACATTAAGAGCCATCACCTTTCTGTCTCCAAAATCAAATGGCAAAATTTCCTCCTGAATGAACTGTATTGATTGCCATGCAGTTGAAATACAAGTTCTAATTTTTATTCAACTTTACTGAATGTAAAGTTGAATAACTTGAATGTAAAGTTGAATAACTCTAATGAGGCAGATCAGGATAGGTCATCTCTGCTTATTGAGGCAACCTGTATCTTTGCATCAGAGCTGGAGGCAAAGTAGTTCAGATATTTTTTATTGGGTCAGCTGTTACTCAGAGTTCACACAATGGCTACTAGGGATGGGAATTTCAGTTTCGAATAAAACCAAAAGTACCCAAAAATGGCCATTTCAGATTAATCCAAAATGTCTGTTCTTTTTCAGTTTCAAGCTTTTGCACTGATTTTTTGTATCATATTTTTAACATTGTGGTTTGTCCCCACATTGAAACGCAATGTTAAAAATCCAGTACAAAAATCAATGCAAAAGATCCAACAGTACCGAAACAAAAAAAAGAACCGAAATACATGAGAACGGAAACCGAAATTTTGCCCTAATAGCTACTAAGGGCACACTCCTCCATCTGTTGAAGTAAATTGCTCAACTCCCATTGACTTTAATGGTGGTGGAATGAGATTTTACAATATTAATCCATTGTCTCACAGAGAGGTTTGCCTGCAATTAATAGGGGCCCTGACCACTTGATGCCATTAAGTATTACAAGGGTCTGTGGCCAGGTAATGTTCCAATTTAGATAATTACCAAAAGAATATAAGAAGGAAAATACAGTTTAATTTGCAGAAAATGTTATTGATTCCCTCTCTCAAACCATTAGGGTAGTAGGATTAGCTCTTGGGCTAGCCGCCACCTAGCCATTAGCACAGGTTGTCATGGAGGCATTAGCTCAATCAGAGTTTCCTGCGGCGGCAAATTGGGTGCATTTATGCACATCGGAAACTGCCCTTAGCTTTAATTGAAGAAAGTATTATTAACTTCCTCATCCAAACTGTGTTGCTCAGCACTGTGTTAAACTGTTACCTTATATTTCAGGATAAAGGAGGTTGTTTGGGTGTAATCTTTTGACATGAAAAGTGGGAGGACTAACAGAGAAAAATAGAGAGGGCCTTTGAACTGTTCAGATATTTCCTAAGGAGTAGAATATTTGTTTGTAAGGCTTCCACAACAGTCCTAGCAATGTGGCTGGGTGGTGTATCTGAGCATTGAAGTCATCATGCTAGGAACCCTGGTTTCTGAGTCAGCTTTCTTGTGTCTTTTCTTTGTTAGCTTTAGAGCTGAAACACTTGGCAAATTTTGTATTCACATTTTCAGGTGGCGCTCCAAATATCCAAATGATATCCATAATTGAAATGCATATCTCCTGTGGTTATTTTGTTTCCGCTATTGCACATGCACAATAGTGCTGAAATGAAGTAAATGAAATACCGAAATAGCCAAAGCCAATATCTAGTGAAGTGGGACCGAAAATTCACTTCATCCGATCCAAACCTATGGATGCCATGGATATTCATTTCAACTCCAGTTAGCTTCTTTTAAAAACAAAATGAAACAAAAGAGCAGTCAATGCTTTCTCATCTAACAGTTCCGGATGTTGATATGAAAAATGATGTGAAGCAGAAACAGGGGAAGTGAGACTGAAATATTTTTACACAATCGTAATATGGCATTAACCCCTCTAAATCCAGATTGTATTTGATCATGTGAATTGCCATGCCAGATTAAATTACTTTGGCTTCCTGGTTTTTAACTCCTGTTTCCTGGTTTTATGCTGGATTAGTTTAATTTAATTTGATTTGATTTATTTATTAACATTTATACCCCAACCTTCCCCAAAGGCTCAGGGTGTTTACAAAGAACATAAAATACAATTTTAAAACACTTAAAATACACACACACCCTGAAAACGCCAATTCTCCCCACTAACAACCTCCCACCTAATCCTTCTCCCTATCCCCACCCGCCAAATGCTTTAACAAAAATAAAAGTTTTATACTGCCTTTTTGAAAGATGCTCAGGCCCAGACTCATATGGACCGTCAGGAGCAGGGGCGGCTGGTGGGTTTTGATGTTGGAGGGCACTGGGGCAGTAAGGCCGGCGGGCCTAGGGGTGGAGCCAGGGATATGGTAGGCGGAGCCAGGGCATAACCCAGCCAGCAGCAAGGAGTTCCCAGGGTTAACATTGGATGGACATTACATTACTTAATCTAGCAATTTCAGATAGGCAGATTATATTCACCTCCTCTGCCAGGTTTAAAAGCAGGCAGATCACCAGACTAACAGTTACATCTCATGATTTCAAAACCTCAATTGAATCAAAAGGCATTAAATACTAATTCCCCCACACCCTCTGCTGCATGTGCGTTGGGGGGGGGGGGATTATTATTTAGCACTCCACATTATCAAGTGAACAAAACCCATATAAAAAACAGAAAACCACACATAAACAAACCAAACCATTCCCACAAGCCCCCAAAGGCATCCCCGGCAGCCAAACACCTGTGCAAGCACACAGGCCTTTTAAAAAAAA
>QEPC01012904.1:264860-277842 GCA_003113815.1 Sphenodon punctatus | reverse complement strand
CCCCCCCCCCCCCACTCCCAGTCTAGTCTCTCCCCCTCGGCCCCTGCCCGGCAGGGGCCGAGGGAGAGAGACTAGAGCCCCCTCCCCGCGTTTACTCACCAGGGCAGCAGGCAGGCACGGGGCAGCAGTTAGTTCGCTTCAGCATTCAGTGGAAGCGCTCAGGTGAGATGTGCTGCAGCGTGCATGCTCAACTGAACGCCCAAGGTAAGACTTTACATTGAGCCCATAGGGCTCAATGCAAAGCTGCCACTCATGGGAAATTTTGTTTCCCAGCGGTGCGCTTGGACTGAACGCTCAGTCGCCTGGCACGCGTTCAATCCAAGTTTTTTGTCCCTTATGGAACTCACTCAGTCACTCCAGAAGACAGAGCGCTCATTGACTGAGCGCTCTGTCTGCCGGCTGGCTGAAATTGACATCAGCGCTGCTCTGCGTCTGACTGCAGGGGTCGCGATGGAGTATGGTGAGAAAGGTGTTCTTTCAGCTACATGGGTCTCAGGCCATTTAGGGATTTAAACCAGCACCTTGAATTGTGCTCGGAAAGCTATAGACACAGGCAGGCAGTGCAGACTATGGAGCACTGGTGTAATGTCCTCCCTGTGACCCATCCCTGAAAGGAGCCAGGCCACTGCAGCTTCTGAACAGTCATCAAGAGCAGCCCCATGTAGAGCACATTGCAGTAATCCAGCATCGGGGTGATGAAAACATGGATGAGAGTGACCAAGTCTGAATGGGAGAGAAAAGGCCACAGACTCCTCACCAGATGAAGTTGGTGAAAAGTGCTCCTGGACACTGCTGCAACCTGTCAGTCCAGGTGCAACAAGGTGTCCAGAAGCACTCCAAAGTTGAGAACCTGAGTGACCAAAGGGGACCTGCCCCCATCAATAATAGGTGTCCCAATTCCCCCCGGTCACAGAGCTAGCCAAGGATCATCACTTCAGTCTTGTTGGAATTCAGCCTCAATCAGCTCAACCTCATCCAGTCCCCAACAAGCACTAAGCACTAAGACTGCAGGACCTGGGTCAGATGAAAAAGAATGGTAGACCTCAGTGTCATCAGCATACTAATGGAACTTCCCACAAACCGAATGACCTCGCCCAGCAGCTTCATATACACATTGAACAAGAGGTTCAACATGATTTTCAAGGATTTTTCTAATTCGGCATGAAATAATACTGGACTAGTGATTGCGTAAACGACTAGTCTGGTATTAAGCCATTCCACCACAGAGAATTGTAGGTAGAACTTTTATGGCCCCTCTACTCAATGTGTCTATGGTACTATTCTGCAGTCTCCGGTGGCAAAATATCATGGGTAGAGAGTTACAGCATAAGGCTGGGGCAAAATGCTACCCATGCTGTCTCCTAGTTCACTGACCCCCCCCAGCGGAGGGAATCCATCATACCCATCCACTCCATGACAGCAAGTGACATAGGCACAGCAAGGATGTTGGGAGGAGACAGGCTCACAGCTGCCCGCACAGCACGAGAGTGGAAGGCTGTAAAATTCAACTGCACTGTCTATGGGTGCTTTTAGAAAAGCACCTCTCCTCCCACCTATCATACATGCTGCAGGGCACACACAGGGCACCACTGTGGCCCTGCAACATGTATAGTGAGTGAAGGGTGGGTAGTGTGTATTGAGGTGCTTTTCTAATAGCACCCTATATGGCAGAATCCATTTCCCTTTGGAACTGCCCTGTTTGTCTCTGATCTCTACACAAATACAGATGCCCCTCTGGAAATTTACATCCCGGTCAATTAATGTTAAGACCATGTGCAAGCAGAGGCATTCTCCTCTTAGTTGGAGTTCTCCAAGGAGCTATAATACAAGTGAGCTATATCCTGGGATTGAAGCAGTTCTCCTTGTGACTTTTATCTCCGAATAAGCATTTACACTGCCAATCCAGAACCGTGATTGTTCCCGCGTATTAATGATTGTGTAAATAGTTCCTCCTGACAACTCTGGCATGACAAATCGGGAATGACAGCTACTTTGAAATAAGTATATCCCTGGCTATTATTTGGATACTCTGCATGTGTAAAAACAGCCACCTCTCCTGCCATTTGGGCCTATGTGAGGCTTGCTCTCTTGGGTTGACCAATGGGAGCATTTGAAAGCTATGCTTGCAGCCCCAGGGCAGTGACCTGCAGGGAGTCCCGCAAATCTTTCATCCCATGTCTCTTCCCTCCAGCTGCACGCTTCCTCGCTCCCCAGTCGGTTTCTTATCGCTGTAGGGAAATCCTTTCTCTTCCCCCGCAGGGAAAGCCTAGAAGCACCACACCCTGCCCGCCAGTGTCCTATTACCAGGGTGTGATGCACGCAGGCAGTATCTCCTCCCTTCCCTGGGAGAAGGGGAGCGGGGGGGGTCAGCTCCCACCTCCCATTGGCTGCTTGAGGACGCTCTCTTCCGATTGGCTGCCTGGCTTTGGAAGGTAGGAGGGCGTGGGGCCAACTCTATTCCCCTTTTGGCCGCTGGGCTGGAAATTGAGGTTGCAGAGCCAGCGCTCGCAGGGTGTTTAGCGAGTTTTCGGGGCGGCTCATTTACCCCCTGCCGGAGGGGAGTTGCCTGGTGGGGAGCTTAGAAACAAAGCGTGGAGCAGCGCCCGCCGGCCGANGGGACGGTCCGTGGCCCCTTAACGTCAGAAGAATGGGAATGTAGGGGCACGGGCTTGTTTCTACTGTGGAGATACCTCCCACTTCATACAAGCATGTAATTCCCCTTTTGGCCGCTGGGCTGGAAATTGAGGTTGCAGAGCTAGCGCTCGCAGGGTGTTCAGCGAGTTTTCGGGGCGGCTCATTTACCCCCTGCCGGAGGGGAGTTGCCTGGTGGGGAGCTTAGAAACAAAGCGTGGAGCAGCGCCCGCCGGCCGAGAAGCGCTGCGGGGGGAGCTCGGAAAGTTTGCCAGTCTTTCGCCTGACTCAGGACCGAGCAGCGGGACCATGCAGCGGTGGAGCCTCGCCCTCTTTGTGTCGCTGACTTTTGCTTTGCTCAGTGTACGAGGTAAGGGGGAAAGAAAATCTCGCTTCCACCCGGGAGGGAGTTTGATTTGGCGCAACTGTGCCTGCTCGAGCCTCCGTCTTGCCTCCCAGGGTTGGGGGGGCTGCTACTCTGGCGAACAAAGGCGAGCTTGTAGTTTGGGAGGAGGGGGGGCTCTCTGATCATGAGGGCTGGTAAATCCCCCGCCTAGCTCCTGGGATGTGCCTCTCTTCCCTCCTGGGAGGTGCCCCTTTGTCTCCGGGTGGTGTGTGTTTCTGTGTGTTCATTGGATTAGCCCTCCAAGGAGAGTGGTTTCCTTAAATGCCACTGGTAGTGCCCTGGGGCGTGCTTGGCACTCAACGCATATTGAAGCGAACTAGTCCCTCTCCTGTCTGCTAAATTTGGCATCGGCGCTTCTAGGGTGGTGGCTGCTTGAGCATCAGGAAAGCGAACCAAGAGCGGCTGTGCAACGGGCAGCTAATCCTGGGGGCGGCGGCTGGCCACGGCCACCCCACAGCTCTGGGTCCCCTCGAGGGTTTAGTCTGGTGTCCTCCAATAAAGCAACATCTGGCGGCTTTGTGCCTCTCTTTTCCATCGGGCAAATGACGGTCTTCCTCGGGCCAGATCACTCTTTGGGACAGGCTTTATTGGCAGCTCCTTCCTTTTTTCACGGTTGAACGGTATAATCCCTGGAAAAACCGGATTTGTGAGGATACTGGCAAACCAAACTAAATGCCGTTAACTGAAGTGGTGGCACCAGTTTAGGCAGAGTGGGGAAGGATTCAGTGCTCTCTGGGACATGGGTATGCCAGTGTTGAACCCTGTGCAATATGTATAACTGTCCATGCGGTGCTGTGCTGGGGGATAGGCGTGGTGCTGGGAGTTGCCTTTTATGTCATGCTAGAATGGGCAGAAGAGATTAAATTTTAAGTGGAGACTTGCGTCTCTTGCTGACTTCCTGCCTCACCCACAGACATCCAGTTATGGCTAGTTGCCACACACAAGCAAGGCATTGTCTGAGCTGGGGAACGGGTGGTTTTTTTGGTGGTGGTGGGCACATTAAAATTGGCCAGTGGTCTGTGAGTGGGTGGAGAAAAGTGGAAGGGGTGGCAAAGTCTTCCCTCTAAAATCAGCTGTCTGGGGGAAGCAGCAGTCCTCCTTGTTTGTACTCCATGCAAACTTCAGCAGTGTGACAGTGAGCTACATCCGCATCCACTACAGGGGAGCTATGGTGGGCCAGGTTAAAAAGGGTTTGGGGCCACATCTGGCTCTGAGTGGAGGTTCCCTGTCTCTGTTCTAGACATAAACAAAATGGTAACCCTTGAGCTTTGCCACTTGGATGTTTATATGAAAAATGAGACAATCCAGCACTATAATAATTTTTTTCAGCATGTTCTAAACATTAAAATGTGTCCACGTTTAAACAAATTTTCCTTCATTATGATTAGGGATTAGGATGAGATCGAGTATTGAGCTACCTAGATTACAGGTCTGATTCAATTTGTCAGTCTTTGTGTTCCTATATAGTGGTGAAACTTATACTTTGTTTCCTTAGGAAGCAAATATTAAGCAGCAAAAAAGCCAAAAAACATGGACGTACATTAATGTTGTTTTACAGTATGAAAACACAGTTCGTATAGTTTATTATGCCCCAAATGAGTAGCTGTATTTTTGTGTGTGTGTTTTCATTAGTTTGGACCTACAAATGCTTTCCATAAATGTTTGCCTTAAATGCAAATCTGAAAACTGTATGGCAACTTCCATTTTAGGAAACAAAGTTATTTGAAGTAAGGAGCAGTTGCAAGGAGCTAGCTTTGACTTCTGCATGGTTACTTTATTATGGTGATACTCAAGTTTAAATAAACCAGTACATTTGCTGACTCCTGAAAATGTTAAAAGCGAAATAACATGAAAAAGGGTTTAGTGTAAGGACTTCTGAAACTCTTTCCCTGTTGCATATTCAGGAAAAAAGTTAGTAAGAAATCTGTTGCCAATTACTTTGTGTATACTGATCAAGATACAACTTCACTTTTAAGTTCTCTGCAAACCAGTCAAATGCTATTAGCTAACTAATCCTGGCAGAATTTTCAATTCTGATATTGGTTGTAAGAGTGGTTACCTCCTTTTCCATGCCCAAATTGAGGCTGTTTGGGCAGCAGCTTTCTTTTTCAGAGGAAGATGCTCAGCCCTTCTTAAAAAGTCAAAACTCATGTTAGCTTGTTCCTTAGCCAGCAAGAGCTTGAATATATTCTACAGCTAACTTAATCGGTTGGGAGATGTGCAGGCACCAGAAGCCTGGTCCAAACCGATAATGCAGATGTGCTGAAGCAAGCGGAGTCTACACAGTCCTTTGCTTCACTGGAGGGACTGTGGAGTGGAACTTCCACAAAGCTCCCTGGTAGGGGAGAAGAATGTTATGTTTACAGGTAATCTGTATGAGCAGGTAAACTGATCTGATAGCCTTTTGTACCCAGGGTTACAGTTCATATTCTCAATCTACTACAAACCAAAGACATAAAAAAGCACTAATAGGCTCTTCTGTCTTGATTTAAAATGTAATACATGCTAAATGAGCTTGACGGTACTGTTGTTGCCTCCTCTCTTGTGGCTCAGTAAAACGGTTTTATCCGTGCATCTTCACTTTTGTCCACAGAAGTGAAGCAGAAGCGGTGAAAGCAAGGCTGCCTTCAGAAGAAATGTTAAAGGCCATGTGTGTGTCATCGTGTGTCATCCATGCCTTTAGACCTGGTAGAAAGGGAAGCAAAGCGGTTTGAATGATAACTTTGATTGGACCAACTGCTGTTGGTGGAAATAAGCAAGCTTTTGGGTGACGTGGGGCCTTCCTCAGGCATGTAGCATAGCCAGTCAGAATATATAAACTGAGCAAATACAGGGCACCGTATGAAGAGGCAGGAAAGGGTGGGGTAGATGAGACAAGGTGGGTGGGTGTGTGTGTGTGTGTGTGTGTTGATAGGGAGAAAAGTGCTAGACATAAAAAAGCAGAGGTATAAAACAAGGCTGTTAAGGATGTCTGTCCAGCCTCTCTTTGAAAACCCCCAGTGATGGGAAAAAGCCTCTCTAGGTAGCTTGCTCCATTGTTGCACAGCTTATACTGGTGCGAAGCTTTTCCTGATATTTAATTGAAATCTAAGTTACTATAATTGAGCCCATTATTTTTAGTCCTGCCCTCTGAAACAGTGTAGAACAGTTCCTTGCCATCTTTTTGGGACAGCCTTTTAGGTATTTGAAGATTGCTCTCATGTCTTCCCTCAGTTTTCTTTCTACTAGGCTAACCATAACCAGTTCTTCAACTCTTCCTCATAAGACCCTTGCTTTCCAGACATTTTATCATCTTTTGTTGCGCTCCTCGGACCCCACTCCAATTTGTCAATATCCTTCTTAAGACTAGGTGCCCAAAGCTGGGCACAGTACTCCAGGTGAAGTCTGACTAATGCCAAATAGAGTGGGATTATTACTACCAATGACGTGGAGATGATACTTCAGTTAATGCAGCCTAAAATTGCATTAGCCTTTTGTCATGAGTCGGATCACATTGCTGACTCATGATCAATTTGTGATCAGCCACAATCGCTAGTAGTCTGTGGCCAAGAGCTGAAAATTCACACACATATCAAGTAAGGTGACAAAATTTCTTTCTGTTTTTCTAAAGGTATAGGTCTGTGGATTATGTTTTCACATGATAACCAGTTCTGAGTGGTAGCGTAATAGTTTGATGTCATTAAGATGGCCAAAACAACCAATTTTTTAATTTAAGCTATCCTCCTTTTATGCCTTGTACTTAGTTTCATTATTGCTGCTGTTATTGATTGTAAGCTGCTCCGAGCTGCCTGCGGCAGGAGGGATGGGGTAGCAAAACTTTAAAAATAAATAACATGAGCCGAGTGACCAATTATTAATTTTTAAAACACCGTTGGAAAGCCAATAAAATCTGCTACAAATAAGGTATACTGATAATTACATTATCTATCACCATTTTCACAGTGTAAGCAGTAGAACAAAGGAAAGTCTATTCTCTTCCCCTGCCTCCCCCCCCCCAATTTTTATATGGTTTACTGCATGTCACACTTTATCTGCTGCAGATATGCATGTAAACATCAAGAGACAATTTTAGCTTACCTTTTTGCCTTTCCAGAGAGCCATGGCATGAATAAAACATTATAAACCATAGTTAGAAGCGTTCAAGTTGGTCCACATTTTATAAGAATTTAGCCAATGTATGGATAACCTGTAACTTAGTATTATTGTAAAGAAATGTCTATTAGTTTTGGGATTTTAACAGCTGTTTAATATGCAATAATGTTTTCATTCTTACAAATGTTATACTTTCATATTTCACGCATGCCAGTCATTTGAATGTTCGTCACCACTCCAGTCCTCCAGCTCAACTGCAAAGTCTATATATATTTTTATTTTTTATTTTTTTTCCTGGTTGCTACATGTCTGTAGTTTGCACATATCAGTGCAAGTAAGTTCATTGTATAGGCATGTGCAGCTTGGCAGATGACTGAAATGCACACACGCTTGCAAGATAATCTCTCCAAAACTGTAATTGGTGCTGGCGGTTCACGCATTGACTCTGTGACAAGACTGCCGTCCGTCATCCATTTGCAAACATTTGGGCTAGGTACAATTGGTTGCTTTTGTAGACAGCGCCTCCAAATGCCTGTCTGGAAGTTGGCCTGAAGAGTGTGCATGAATAGGCAGTCTCTGCATGGTGGGTGCTGTCAGTAAATACTATCTGACATCAGAATACAGGAGTATGTTTCTGAGGCAGTTGAGAGGCATGATTGGTCAGTGCAGCAGGAAGTTGACACATCCAGATAGCCATCTGCCAAGGATAAAAAAAGGCCAGGCAGATGTCCAAGAGTTGGTTGACCTAATGATGAACAATTGGATGAACCCAACTTGTCACGATGAGACAGGTTTGGTTAGCTTATCCACTGGTGTTGCATCCCCCCTGACTTGGCCAAGGATCTTCTCACGGCTCATGAAGTTGGAGAAGCAGCATATCAGAATTCCAAGAAGATGCATTTGGAAGGAAGTTCTACACCTAGCTACTTCTATGACAAGATGTCAAAACAAAACCTTAAAACAATCTCCAATGTCAACAGAAAGATGACATACAGTGTAGGCAAAGCTAAGGAAGCTGTACGCAAAGCTAAGGAAGTTGTACGCAAGGCTGATAGAAACCTCTTTGGTTTTTTTGATGTTTAACTGGAAACTTCAATCAAAGATGCCGAACGATGCAATCGAGGGACAAATGCTAGACTGCAGTTGAAAAACATTGCACCAGATCACAGAATTCAGCAGTTGAGAAGGTATTTGTGCAGCTCCTCAATGGAGGATGCCTAAGTACATGGAGAGGTTACAAGGTAAAGTACTTTATGCAACAAGTGAGGAGGTTTGTTTCATGATTCCCAAAGACCATTGAGAGGAAGTCGGTCACTCGGATCATGTTATAGCTTAAATTAAAAAAAAATTTCGGCCATCTTGATGACATCATAAAACTATTACGCTACCACTCGGAACTGGTTATCATGTGAAAATATAATCTATAGACATACACCTTTCAGAAAAATGGAATGAAATTTTGCCACCTTACCCGATACTGGTGTCTGGTCTGGCCCATGGACTCTAGACCTTTTTTCATGTGCTGCTCCTAAGCCAGGTATCCTCCATCTTATACTTTTGCCTTTTCTTCTCTAAACGTAGAACTTGACATTTGTCTTGGTTGAATTTCATTTTGTTAATTTGAACCTCGTTTCCAACCTATCAAGATTTTTTAAAAATCTAATTCTATATTCCAAGGTGTTGGCTATCCCTCTCAATTTTGTATTGATTGCAAACTTGATAAATATTTCCTCCATTCCTTTGTCCAAGTCATTAATAACGATGTTGCTTAGCAGCAGACTGAGAACAAAGGCCTTTTTACATGGGCGACACCTACGCGTGAACACCCAGAAATCTGGGTGTTCATGTGTGGGTGCTGCCCATGTAAATTCTTCAGCGGATGGGTGGGCATGTGTGCATGCTCCCGCGCAGATGCATGCATACCCACCTCCCCCCATCCCCCCACGGATGGAGCAATCGGTGAAAACGGTGGTTGCTCCATGCATGTTGATGGGTGGAGGTGGGTATAGATGGATGTGCGCTCCTCTACACACACACCCCTCCGCACATGGTCTGCGGTGCACACCAACCCCCCTGCACCATGGCCCTTGTAAAAAGGGCCTATGCCCTCCTGAATCCCACTCCATACCCACCTCTAGTTTGATGTAGTAATTGATGTCCGCCAGCCCATGCTTCGCAAGCTTGTCAATGAGGATCTCATGTGAAACATTGGGAGTTATCAAACAAGATGATAGCCTGCTGGAGTCCATGTTTAGTCCCCTCCAAGTCTCCCTTTCCACCTCTCAACTGGCCAGGCATACTAGGTGGGACTCCATGGGTGTCTTCAATCATGATGTTACCCTGCACAGCCACACAGGAGCCACAGATCCACCAACCTTCTGAAGGTGGAGTGGCTGGATGTAGGCTTTCGTCAGCCACAGAGCACCCATTTACAGCCACACAGGAAGCACTGTTGGGAAATCTGGAGTGCTCCATGAGGGGCCAGCCAAATGTATGGTGGCCGCTTCTGTGCTGGGGTAGCCATGCTGGGAGCTGCCTGTTTGAAGTGTTTCCCACTCACTCCACTTGCATGGGTGTCCCATGGCAGTGCCATTTGGTGTCCACTAACACTCGCCCCCAATCACCCTGCTCATTTAAAAACACCCTATGTACTAGCAGACCTGGATGCTGGTGAGGCTTCAGGAAAACCTTATTGCTGAGACAGACACATGGGCACCCAGTAAACCTGATTGGCTCATAGGGCGGGCCCGTGACGTCCCTGGATTTCACCCGTGAGAGGCAGCTCTGTGGCAGCTTTCCGCCATGAGTGTTGGTCGCCTGATAGATGGGAACGCTCCTGGTGAAGGCTTGTGGGCTGTTGTCTTACTTGATTGCACCCCTTGTCAAATACCTTACTGAAATCAAGATATATTGTGTCCATAGCATTCCTCTCCTCCACTAAGCTAGTTACTCTATCAAAGAAAGCCTGTGGGAGTTTTCTTGCAATGTTGTTTTCCTTGGTAGGGTTTTTAAAAAAAAATTTCTTCTTCAAAATATTTTCTATGAAGTAGCTTTATAAATGTGTGATAACTCAGCTCAGTTAATATTGCCTTAGCCAGAAGCTTACTGGGCGACCTGGGCCAGTCACATTATTCTCAGCCCAACCTACCTCACAGGGGTGTTGAGAGGATTAAAAGTTGTGTTGGATGAAAAGTGTTCCGAGTGCCATCTAAATGTATGTTGAAGAGTGTATATGGTCGGTTTTGTTGTATTTTGATATTACAAATAAAAAGTCACATTAAAAAAAAATAACCCTCGCTATATGCTTTGGAAGAAAAGCCGCTTTAAGCGTGTTAAATGAAACAAAAAAATAAACTGTATATTCTCGTAGGGGAGGGTAAACCTATTTAAATCACTGTAGTTGAATCAGAAAACACACACATGCAATCCTCCCTCAATGTGGGACAGCTGACAAGGGTTATAGCCCATGATGGCTTTCCTGGATAGGTAGACTTGCACAAATCCTCTGATGTTTCCTTCACCATGGTGAATTGGGTGGAGAAGCTAGCACAGGCTGCGCACACTATATCCGCTCCTCCTGGGGGACTGGATGCATAAGTGAACCCCAAATCTCCTTCTCTTCTCTCCCCACCTCTTATGTTTGTCATAAGACTAACTGCTTAGACATAGTGGCTGACTGATACAGCAACCCAATGTCCGAGACCCTTACAAAGAAACATCATCCTTAACTGTGTTTTTAAGAAGACAAAAATTACTAGTAATTTAATGGGTAATTCACTCCCCATGTCATCTGGATTCCCTCTTCGTTGCATTTTGAGTCCCTTGAGAGGCTTTCCTTCTGGAATTCTGCCAGTGGCTTATATAGCAGTTTTGTCACACACACACACACACACACACACACACACACACACACACACACATGCGCATGCTTTGTTGTCTGTTCCTCAGCATTGTACAGGATGGAGAACTGTCATTCTCCACTTGGAATATCTGCTGTCAGCAAAACCTTTAAATTCATACTCTTTTTTTGTCTTGAGTTATAGAATTTGGAGAGGGGAGAGAAGCAAGTCCTTATATAAAAATCTTCTTCATTGCATTTTTGTTGCCTGATTAAACTTAATTCTAGTCTTGCAGTTCCATGGGTTTAAATAGGCAGACCCAAGTCAGTGTTTTTTTTATTACGTCAAAGCCACAAATACTGCCTGGATCAGATCAACCGGAGTTCTAAAACAATCTCTCCTCCTCTGTGCTAGTCTATGCATTTTAAATATTTAAATGCATAGACCCCATCTAGACATCCATTTGAAGCTCTTCATTTACTTTTTTCAAAACCACTGAATCGCTTTGCAAATAAAAGCTAAGATGTGGTATTGTTCGGTACAAAATGGACACCTAGGCTAACCTACTATTTTTGAAACTTAGTCTGTTTGATTCAGGGCTAAGGATAAAACTTTGGGGAGCTTTAGGGTGTTTTTAAATGAGCAAAGCCTAAGGGGTGGGGGCTGTGGCTGCTGAGTGGCACAGCTGCAGGTCAGCCGTACATGTAGAGTGAGGTGTGGAGGAATTCTAATGGGCAGCTCCCAGGGTGGCCACCACAGTCACACAGGCAGCCTCCATGCACTCCCGCCACCATGGACCGGCCTGCAAATGACTCGTACAGGCAGCTGTTCACCCTGCCCGGCAACAAGCCCCACCCAACTTCTCGTCCTCTGCCATGACACACAGCTGCAGACACCATGGAAATGGGAAGTTAAAGCAGCCATTAACACCTTCCTACCCATGACCCCTGGAGTTGCTGAGGCTGCTGGCAGTCCCAAGCAACAACAAAGGCACGTACTGTGCAGGATATGCAGGAAGCTGCCATCCTCCATGGTGTTGGCTCTTTTGTGCATCGTGAGGGGTTGGTGGTGTGCTTAGAACCAATGCAGTGTTGTATTTTACGTGCCTGTCCTTTAAGAGCTCTGGGCAGACCTGTCTCCTGGTGTGGGTAGCTGCCCCATTTCATATGGGCTGGTGGGGATGCATGGGTACCTGTTGCCACACAACTTTTTGGCTTGTCCGGCATGGTGCACTCTGGATTTTTTGGAAATGTCTTATGGGTGTGTGCTGTGTGGCTCATGGGAGTATGCAGTCCCCCACACCACCTTCAAACACCTTGGATGACTGGTTCCTGGGTGGCCATGCATGGAAGCATCTACACACCTGGACTTCAGTTTAGATTCTTAGCTCTTCAATCTGTAGTGCCTGCTGTCGAAAACAATTAGAGAATAAAATGGAAGAGGGAGTTGATGGGTGGAAGGGAGTGTGTGCAGAAGATGTTGGTAACCGAGGAAGAAGAAAAGGCTCCTGCTGAATTCTGCTGTTTTTTGTTTCCTAGCCATTTTTTGTGCTTCCTTTTTTGGGTCTTTCTTTTTGTTTTCGCATTATAGACCATATTTCCTCTTTAATACTGCTTTGCTGCATTCTCTCTCCCAAAATCTTATTCACTCCTGACCACCCAGCCACAAACAACCCCACATCACCAGTCACCAAATTTGCATAGCCTGTACATTAATTCTCCATTGAGTATTCAGTGCAGTGACGCATTCACACAATCTCCCAATGCAATAGGGGGTGTTTCATGCCTGTGATCTACCTGTAGAAGTGCTAGAAATTTTCACTCTGGTCTGATTAACAAGCAATGTTTGTTTTAAGTGTAATACTGGAACACAACATGGCTGCTCCTGCCTTTTTGCAAACCTCCCAGTTCCCATGTAGGTGTCCCTCTAAAACAGCTTGCTGATGTGTTATAATAAAATGTTTTGTTTTTTCCTGTTCTCTCTCTCTCTCTCCTTCTCCTCCTCCCCCCCCCCC
>QEPC01012904.1:222351-264699 GCA_003113815.1 Sphenodon punctatus | reverse complement strand
ATTTCGATGATCCAGCAGTGCCAGCTATGTGTCTGCAAATCTCTTTCCTGAGCATTGCTGGAATAACGGTTTCCCCCAAGAATATGAGTATAATGCCATTCTATACACACAGTGTCTTATGTGAAAAAATGGGGTTCTCGTGTGGTAGCTGGACCTTCGTTGGTGGCCATCCCTGTAGTATCATACTTCCCAATCTCTGCAGTGTTCTGTCTTGCTTGGTTCCTTTTCTTGTATCTCTCAAACTTTCTTCGGAGATAGGCAAGTGCTGTACCATATTGATTGTCTCCAACTCAGACTCCGCTGAGCTCTCCTTTGTGGATTCTGGTAGGTATGCTCAGCTCAGGGTATCCAACACCAGCTCTCTGACTGGGCAATAGTTAACCTGTATGTCCTACCTCTGCATTTTCATCATAATTCACTGTAAATGCTTTTGTGCTTATAGTGCTGCTTTTTTCAAAAATGTTTTCCAGTTGTTTGTGATCCATTTGTACATCTACAGACTGACCATATGTGTACTGGTGAATTTTTTCCATCCCAAATAGTATTGCTAACAACTCTCTCAATGTGAGCATAGTTTCTCTGCCTCTGATAGTGCTCTGCTTGCAAATGCAACTGGCTCACCTCCTTGCAGCATGGCAGCTCCGCACGGTAGTATTAAAAGCTCCCCCGGGCTATATTATTTCAGAATGGGCGTTTTACTGATTATCTCTCATGTCCTGGAATGCTTTCTCCTTGGTCTGACACCCATAAGATATCCTTATGTGTTATCTGTCTCAGGGGCTTAAACCCATCAGACTGGTGACTTCAGTACCTTGCTAGATAGCTGAGCATTCCCAGGAATCTTTGGACTCCTTGCATGTCTCTGGGTCCTGGTATTTCAATAACTGTCCTCACTTCTGGATCCTCTTTCAAGCCTTCTGAGGTTCAGTGTATGGTGCCTCGGTTACATTCAGCCTGAGCTTGTCTCCAATTAGGTGTATTAATCATTTTATTTTCACAGCCTCTACTTTTTCTGCCATGGCAATCTACATACGGTTGAATTCCTTTTTCCAAGCCTTCCATGCCTCAGCTAAATCCTTAGCTTGCAGGTTTAATGGGCCAGGTGGTTTCAACATCCCCACCCCCAATTTTCTCTAACCAGCTTCTGCCTTGTAGCACAAACTCTGTGCTCACAATACTGTGGTCACCTCTGTGAAGCTTAGACTGGGTATCATCTGTGTCTAGGATTCCATCATCCACTGCCGCCATGCGTGAAAACAGACATGCACCTTAACTCTGCTCGAACACTGCTTTAACATTTCTTATGCATGTTGCAGGGCTGCATACTGCACCGATACATCCCTGCAGCATGCATAAGAAATGTTAAAGCGTAGTTACGTGCATATCTGTTTTCACCCCATGTTTTATGATGCCTGCAGTCCACCGGTAGAAGAGCTACAGATCTCTACGGACTCTGGTCTGATTAACAAGCAACATTTATTATAACTGTAAGACTAGAACATAACATGGCTGCCCCTGCTGCCTTCTGGGAAACCTGCAGTTCCCCTGTAGGTGTCCCTCTAAAACAGTTTCTCCCACACCCCTGGAAAAAGCATACTTCACAAAAGTGTCTACAAGCACTTTCATATTGTTACAGGGCCAGTTTTATTTTATTTATTTTTTAAAAATTGCTGCCCCATCCCTCCTGCCACAGGCAGCTCGGGGTGGCTTACAATTACTAAAAACATCAAAATTAAAACAACACCTAAAAGAAAGGAAAATGAGCACAGTGCAACACATGCAAGCTCCCACCATGAAATAGGAAGTGGTGTGTGGGGGGGAAAGTTGTAAACCCGTTTCACATAGCAACCCGTGGTCCCGAATCTCCAGTGAGAAAACCAACACAGGCTGAGTTCATGTTAGCTTCCTCTACTGAGGGATTTGTGAATGAATGCGCTCTTGGTTTCCCCTCTTAACACAGCAGCTTGCTAAAGCAACCTCCCACTCCACCATCCATATCCCTGGCTTCCTTTCTTCATCATACCTAAGACACTACAACCATTCCCTGATGCAAATCTTTGGCTGCCCTTTACCTGCTTGCTATATGATGAGTGGAAGGAAAGGTTGTCTTTAGCCCCCTTGAGTGTTCTCTGCCACTGGCTGGAAACAGTGAGACTCAGGTGGCATGTAAAGTATGGGAGGATTTTTTGCTAATTAAAATAATTGCATCAGAGGTCTGAAATTCCATCGGTGTCTTCACCTTCACCACCCCGTAAGCTACGGCTGAAACAAATAGTTTTTATTCATGTTTGCAAATTCTAATTGAAATTCACATTCTGCTTGCTAACTTTGAAAGAAAAATTGCAAAGGGATTGCTGAATTATTTCAGTGTTTGTTTAACTCTGTAATTGATGGGTGATTGCTGTGATGTGAGGTATGTTTGTTCAGGCAAGCTTTAATGAGTTTGAAGTCTGGAGATGTACTAATCTAACTTGGATCTTAGATTTTTGTTAAAAATTCAAGGAATTCTACTTTAATCAAAGTTAGTTCACAACTTTTCAAGTTTGATTTGTGGGTCAGGAAAGCCCAATTTATTTCAGCTCTATTATATCCCAAAGAACACCATGGCCAGACTAGCTAGAGACCTTTTGTGAATCCCTTTGGAACAGACTCTGCAAAGAGAGATTTAAGGATGGGCCTTACATCTGCAAGGAGTCCTTAATTAAGGATAACTCCTAGAGTTCACTCCATTGGGATGCTCTGTATATGTGCACAGACGTCTGGAGGGAGAGTTCTGGAGGCAGCTCTTTTAATTGTGGTATAATTGTTTCTGACCGAAGATTTTAGTATCTAATTACAATTATTTAATGTGTTTTAACTGAAAACCTTGTGTTTAAAAGCATAGGATGGGTGCTCCTAGCATGTATGCCTGTTTTTACCCACTGAGGTTAGCAGTATGTTTAGTTCAGTGCTGTTCACTAGGAAAACACAAGGGCCAATTCTGAGTGTAACAAAATATTTGACTAGGGCTGCAAGTGTAATAATGTAATGTATTACTTTTTAATGTTTTTTGTTTGTTAAAATGTGATTTAACATATTTCAGGAAAAATTTTTAAAAATAATGAACACAAAAGTCCTATTTCCCTAGCTTTATCTTGAGGTGGAGGGGTGAAATCTTAGACTTTGATTGCTAATTCTGCCAGTACTGGCTTACCTTTTTGATACGGCCAGTCTGAGGAACTGCTCTAGATGCTTATTAGTAATCCATGTTTGATACTTGTTTCTAATGAACTACAGTTTACTAAAAGCTATTTCACAGAGCGGTACAGAACCAAAAAGGGATAATACTTTGCCGGCGCATGACAGCAGAGCTAGGAACTACTCTTTTGGGAAGATGTTCCAGATCTTAAGTACCCTAGCTCTTCATTTTTAAAGTTTGAACTTCACCCTTCTCTTCTCTAGCTCTGCTTCCCACAGTGCCACTCCATGCCCCTCCTGCACTCCCTGGCTCTGTTCCCCATACTCCTCACTCTGCTTTCCATAGTTAGGGTTGCCATACCTCCCCTTTAATCCAGGACGCTTATGAAAAATATATGGTGCAGGGGTCCATTGGTCCATAGAACCACTCCCCATCACCCTGTGCCACCGGCTCTGTTTCCCACAAGCCTTCCTTACCCTGCTGTACTTTCACTCCCTGCTCCGCTGCCCCGTATTTGCCCTGCAACCTCCCCTTTACTTCCCACAGCCATCCTCCTCTGTCTGCTCTGCACCTAACCCCACCACCCCTCTAGGTGCTGAGTGAGAGGAAGGGAGTTCTGTTGACTTGGCTTGGTGCCTATGAATGCCGCTTCTGGGAGGGAGACTCTTCAGATTATCAGGCAATTGGTAAAATAGCAGTAATCCCACCCAGCCCGTAGCTTATATAAACACCAATGAAAATTACTCAGTTGTTGTCATTTGGAATCTGTTGGGTCATTTAAAATGCAGGCAAGCTAGGAACCAGCTAGTGCTTTCCCTCTCTTGGCAGTGAAAGCCTGAAAAAATGCTAGAGGGTTCAAATGGGCTTCAGAGCGGCAGTCTGGACTGAGAGCTGAAGGTTGTTTTAGTGTGTGTTTTTCTGGCTTAGTTTGACCACCTCTTAATACTATGTTTGCTCTTACTTTGAATGACCCCAAATTTCAACAAAAATGCTCCTTTCGGGAGAACCCAAAATCTGTGTCGTCCCCACCCCCCATTTCAGGTCCCTTAAGGGGTTCCCTGACTTCCTGGTGTGTGCGCAGTAGCTTGGCCGGTTCCAGCATGCCTGAACAAGTAGCATATAGCCAGCTTGCCGGCGCACCCCCCAGGAAATGAAACACGGAGACAGTAAGATGGATTAAACTGGCTGCACTCTTTAATCAACAAAATCAATAAAGTTGGTGGGGATTGCTGCTAAGCAATCACGGGTCCAGTATTTTATGTTATGGAACCTATTTAAAACGTAACAGGTGTCTGGCTTGGATATGCCCTCCAATGCCAGCACTGAATCAAACTTTACCGAACATTCCCCTTCGAACAGTGCCCTGGCCAAGGCTGAAGGGGAAATGCCTTGACAGGCATGAATAAGGAGGAAGGTGACTTGAGGTCTGAGGCCCGTGCTTGCCCTTTCCCCCCAAGACACACCCTCCCAGGGTGATGACCCTGTTGTTAGCCGTATCCTGCTTATCGCCAGGTATCGCCACCCCATCTCTTAGGGAGATGACTCAATTCTCTATCCTAATCTACCTATCCTAAAACCTATTAACCCCCGCAAGAGTGCGACATATAAATTGTAAATCTTTAAATCAACCAATATATAGCCACATTGTAACGATCGTCCAAATCATCCTCCTTGTAATTACTCCCTTTCAAATCAAATTGTCATTATTGACTTTAGACTCCAATCAGCTGACCAGTTCAAGTTGCCAAATTGTCTTTGAATTCTTGAACATTTAATTTAATCCTGTTCCCACACTGTGAAGAAGGCGAAACCCGAAAGCCCTCACAAAACAGTTGAGGTGCCTTCCAAAATTCCTTCTTGGCCCCCTAATGGTGACCAGTTTCATACCCACAGTGTCAGGGGGAATTGGGTGGGTGGGTGCTCGCTGTTCTGTGATCTGGAAGCAAGTGGGGGGGTGCTCTATCCTTGCCTGCAACGTGCGGGTGGCTCGTCCCCGCCCCCTTAACAAAGGGGAGGGGCCGCCACCCGCAACAACCAATCCTCGGCCTCACTCAACATCACATGCTGCCTGGGCGACCAATCAGGTCCCCGGGCCGCACATACGAGGCTTCTGCCTTCTTTCTGGCCGCTCTGTGCTCCTCTCCTCACATCGGGGCGCGGCAACCCCCCCCCCGCCATTTTGGGTAGCAGAGGGCCCATATGTAGGGACCCGACTGAGTTCCTGCGCATAAATGCAGGGAGTTGTCTGGCTCCTGTTGCAAGGAAGCAGGGTGGGTGGCTCAATTTCCCTCTGCGTGGTCGAGTAGGGGAAAGGATAAAGGGGGGGGGGGAGAGAGAGGAGGAGTCGGGGGAAGAGAAGGGGCATCTCTCATTGGCTGGGATGGGCACAGTGGGCAGAACGATGGTGCTCCAGCCCCTACCCACCCACTGTCAGTTCCTCCATCTGCATCTTTGCCTTACCTGCTGCCAGCCTGTCTAGTAGCGCCTGTATCTCTGCCTCACCCTCTACCGTCCAAAGCTTTGTAGCAGAAAGCTGGTTGGTTACTATACAGACACTTTATTACACAGCACAAAGTGTGCAAATTCAGAGTTCTCATTCATAGGAAACAGCTGACTTGAAAATGAAAAACTCTTTATTTAAAACACTTATTTACAAGTTATATACCATTCATTATGTATTATTTCTCATTTAATCTGTAAAGTGTGTTCCCTTTATTTTGCAGTATTTCCATGAAACAAACAAACAAAATTTCAGACACACAAACAAAACACCCCCTGTGCACATCCCTACTTTCAATCCTCCTCTATTCTACAGTTTTGTTCTTTCAAAAAGTGGTGCATTGGATAATGGTCAGCTGCAAGTGATGAGTCACTAGACTCTAAAATCTGTTCCAATTTATTAAAAAAAACCAATCCTACTTCTTTAAGTAAAATAAAATAGAAATATTAGGGTAAGCAGACCTTTTGGAATCCTAAATAAAGATTTTGGTGTGTAGTTAAACTGCAGGTAAATCCTGCCCATTAGATTTCTGTCACTGTGGTGATCATCTATTGGTACAGAAAAATGGAGAATAACCTGTACTACCATCCCCTATTCTGCAACTATTGTCCTACTGAATGTCTGTACAGAGTTTTAGGAAAGCTGATATAACTGACGTACAAGTATAGCCGCAGGCTGTTTATTAAACAGCATATCTGTGTAGAGAATATGGAGGTTTTTGTACATGCTCCAGTTATACTAAATCTTTCAGTCCACTTGAAATAACCTTTTGTAATTCCTATTTAAAAATAAATATTACTCTATGTGTTTAGTGTTTCAGTTTGTGTAAACACACTGCAAGCCTACTCTCATTTATACTACAGAGCCTGAAATGTTCTAAATAAACATAGCACACAATCAAAGCGGACAGATGAAGGATTGGAGAAAGAAATGTACCAGAATAGATCAGAGTGTTCGGTGGGAATACTGTTGCATTTCTTTATAGATGCATGCAAATTCCCCTTGAATAACCAAGTCCCTTTATCCTTCTCACGTTTTCAATCTTCACATCACAACGTAGCATCCTTACATTTATTCCATTGAGATCAGATGGGCCTTGGTCCATAAACATGAGCAGTTTTATTCAGAAAGTGGGTCTTCAGGAGGGTTCTTTCAGTGCAAGAAAGGTAGTAATGTCCTTGTGGATGAGCTCAGGATGGAAGCTTTGCTTTGCTTATTACCTGGTATTTCATCCTAGTAAACAAACCCCTGGTGAATGCACCGATTCGATTTTGTAACTGGATGCATGCAGAGAAATAACTGTTTGATACCAGTGGGACTCGCTACAATGATCAGATGTTTGATTGCAGGGGGTAAACCACTTAGGACAGCTTAGAGCATATTTTATATCAACATGATATACAGGGAATTGGATTCATGGCTTCCAATAAGGAAATATGACTTGTATCCTAATACAATGATACACTCCAAATGTTTTGCCTCTGGCCAGCTGGAAACTGGTTTCTACAAGCCCTAGTGAAAGGGTAAGGGAGAGTGAATGAAGACTTTTAGTTTTTTGTTGTATAGTTTTCTGACCAGCTGTACATAGCTAGAGCTGAAATTAATATTTGCAGAGAATGAAATAACTGACCAAGTTCACTCCCTATGATTCGATTTTGATGAAGCAGATAAGAACTATTGTTAGTATTTGTATTCTTTTTTATGAAGAAGACTGAAATACATGATAGTCACACATCTTATTTGAGATCAGGAGGATGTATAGAACACCCTTCTTCTGGCCATGTCCCCCACCTCAAATGACAGAGGGGCTTCAGGGACTCTGGGCTCAGACTGCAAACCCCCAGTAAGAGAATCCCAAGTAACAAATGGGATTGGTTCTGACAGTTTGGGGTCTCCACCCTTGCGGAGCAGTTGTACACTGGAGAGTACAAATAATGGACTGCCCAGCAGGGATTGCTCTTCCCAACAGTATTACAGCTGGGATAAAGAGTCCATCATACCTGTAGCATATAACAGTAAACCTTGGGGAAATAACCCTAAATAACATGCAATAACATTTAAAGAAATTCCTGACCCATCTTCCCATAATAAAGGGTCCACAGTCCAACAACAGCCTGACTCTTTGAATGTTGTTCTCAGTGGGATACCTGTGGAAAGAGTGAGGGAAGGAAGGGGTAAGGCGGTGTCCAGCAAGGTTACAGAAGTCAAGAGCTAGATACTATCAGATGGCTAGTGCAGGACAAGTTCAAAGTTCCTGGGGGCCACCTTTGCCTACTTCAGGCTCTTGGGGATGGCTGTGTATTACAGTTGGATGTTGGTATGTGGGGCTACAGGATGGGCCTCTCTTCTGGGGTTCTGGAAGCTCAACCTTGCCTCCCAGAGCGTTCTACCAGACTCTTTCCTACTCCATGGGTTATGCTACCCCATGCCCTCTGTTCAGGCATGCCTCTCCTCTTACCCCCCCCCCCCCCCCCCCCCCCCCCCCCCCCCCCCCCCCCCCCCCCCCCCCCCTTCCTGGTAATGCAAGAAAGTGGCCATAGTCTTAGGCCACTTTTACACATGACAAAAATTGGTTCTTTAGAAGTGCTCGAGGTAACTCCAGGTGTTACATATGCTGGAGTTTTGTAATGTGTGAGCGCACTAGTCCCTTTTTTATGTAGCAAGTTCTTGCAACCTTGTAAGACCCACCAGATGTGACTCTTACAAGGCTGCAAGATCTTGCTACATGAAAGGGGACTAGTGCATTCACACATTACAAAACTCCAGCATGTATAACCTGGAGTTGCCTCAAGCACTTATAAGAACCCATTTTTGTCATGTGTAAAAGTGGCCGTAGCTGCTTAGCACAGTTGCTTAGCACAGCTACTTCCCATCCTGTGTTTGATCAGACATCTTGAGGCAGCCAGTGACTTCAGCTCTGTACTTTCTGCTAGGTTAGTACAGTTACTTTCACTGATAAGCCTTCTCAGGCCTACCATGTCTGTCCTCTGTCCTGTGTTAGCACTCTCTTCAGTTACCCTATGACATTCAGTGGTATTGGTTCCTTTCTCTGCTAGGTGTTAACAGGATGCAGCCACATAAGTTATCCCACTTTGGACAACGTTAATATGCGATGCAGTGACTCGTATGCCCTGCTGCCGCCAGATGTTCACCCCACCCTGGGACGGGCAGGCAGTCCGCTACTACAGGATGCATCTTCTGAAAGTCTAAGGATGCAGCACTTAGTAACGTTGCCCAAAGTGGGATAACGCTCCGCCAGAATGGGTTTACCTGTGTGGCTGGGCCGTGTAGCCCTGTCGCAATGCAGTGTCTGTAGATTGGGCCCGGAGGAGTACATGTTCCACCCCTGCCTAACCGCTGATCATGGGGGAGGGTGACTTTGGGAGGAGTAATCTGCTACTGGGCAGGTGGATTGAGGGGAGGGGAGCCTGGGAGGAGTGTACACACTCCTCCTCCCTACCCAGCAGCTGATAGGTGGGGGGTGGGTGGGAGGGATATGTGCTCCTCCCAGACTCCCCTCCTCCAAACAGCTGATTGGGCGGGGGGGGGAGGAACACGCACACTCCTTGGGCCTCGCTCCTCCAATTAGCTGCTGGGTTCCCCTCCCTGTGATCTACAACTGATTGCTCCTCCCAGGGTGGAGCGTGTGCTCCTCTACTTCTCAACAGCTGACTAGGAGTATCAGGCCCAATACTACAGCACAGCAGGAGTCCAGGCATCCAGCCCCATGTGGCTGACTCCTTGGCCCACTCTGTGGGTGTGGAGGAGCTGGTGATGGCTGCAGGGAAACGGACCATGTGACCAGCTTTCCCCACTGTCCTGAAGTGTGGCGGTTGCACTTGCCCACCACACGGCACGCAAGGGATCAGGCCTGCCCCAGCTCGTGTGGCTGCACCTACAGAAGTGCCCTCTTCTGACCACCCTCTAGGAGTGGTTACACTATAAATAACAAGACACTGATGTTACCTTTATCAGTGTACTGTATGAATGTGGCAAGTATGTAAAACTGTTGTGTGTGTTTAAAAGGGAATACTTCCAGTTCAGTAAAATTTGGTTTTAAATCTAACTATTCCATTAAATGGATGAAACTTACTTGCACAACTTAAATTGATTTTGGAGCATTCTGTATGTGGGCAAGCAGTTCAAAAAGCCTGACTGACCCCTCTTTCTCTCCCCCCCAAAAGTCCACTATTCCTTCTAGTAAGTGTTTGAATTCTCATTGATTTTAACGTAGCTAAAGTGGGGCCACGATAGTGCAGTAGCTCCTTAGTACTCCTCTCAATTTATGCTAACACAAACCAATAGGAAAATGCAGTTTTACAAGTATTTCTGTCGTGTTGCTACATGGGAAATTCCATGCAGACAAAGAAAATTTAATTAGAAACTGGTGGGAAAACAAAATTAACTGTGCAGATGGGACTGTCAAGTGTGCAAAGTAAACAAGCTGAAAGGAGAAATTTTGATCTTTCAACATTTAAAAGCTGCAACTTTAGTGTGACTTTGAAAGAGCTGACATTGACAAAACTGAAATCTAAATGTAAACAACAGATGGGAATCACATGACTTAAGTCAATAGCTAACTGATGACATCTTTTCAGCAGGTACATGTGATTCTCTGACACTAAAAAGTCTGGGACTGAGCAAGAGTTGTAGTACACTAAGCAATTGTTTCTATTTGGCTTATAAGTCTAGAGCTAGGGACCTTTTTAAAATTGGGAAATGGGTGGCTTAAAGGAAAAAAAATACTGCAACTTCAGGCATTCAAGAAGCATCTCCCTATTAACTTCTGTGGTACTATCAATTTTAAAGGTGTTTGTCAATCCATTAGTTTTTATCGAAGACCTTTTGCATCTAAATAAAAATTATTATTCCATATATACAGTGTAATCCAGGGGTGGGGAACCTTTTCCCTTGTGACACTTGAAAATTAGAACAAGCTCTGCAGATCAGATAGGAATTGAGCTGCTTAGTGGGTATGCTCAAGATAGGGAGAAAAAGGGTGATTTCAGAAGTGACGTGGTGAATGTCCACCACAGTCAACCTCAGTCAAACGCGGGGTATGGTGAAAGTGCTGTGCATGTCTGTTTGCTCGCATCCAGATGTTCACCACAGTCAAACGTGGCCCGGGGTGAAGCTAACCACGCTTCGTGAGGCCGGGGTGAATCCGTTCACACCGGGGTGGGATTCACTGTGGTGAATTGGAACACATCACTTCTGAAATCACCCAAAGTGGTTCAAATGATAGGTTTTATTAGACCAACTGTCGCTGGTGAGAATAACCAAGCTTTCAGGCCATGCCGGGCCCTTCCTCACTGTAGCCAGTAGAAATATATAAACTGAGAAAATGTAGGGTAGAGGTATTTGAGGAGACATGGAATAGGTGGGAGTGGATACAATAAGGTAACTGGGGGGGGGGGGGAGGAGAGAGAGCAATGTGCCAGATGTTTAAAAAGAGAGCTGCACAATGATATATTGGTGTAGGAGACAAAAAACCAATAGTTAGTGGTAAACACAGAGCGGGCTTGGCTAAAGCAAACATATAGGTTGGGGGTATAGTGGAAAACAGCTGTCAGGTGATGGGAATATACGTATCAAAGGAACTGGATTCACAACAGTAACACAAAGATTGAGTCTCCAGCTGACCGAATCTTTCCGTTAGAGAGGGGGAGACAAAATGGTTAGAATGATATCTAGGAATTTAGTACAAAGAATAACAAATAACAAAAGTTAAAAATGCAGTAGACTTTAAGGTATAACGGATATTTGTAGTGGCTGGAGAAAGATCCTGATTATGGGTTCCATTCTCTATCCTGGAGTGCATGCTCTCATCGCAAGAGCTCACTCTTTCAATTCTTGAGAGTAGGGACTTGCATCCATAGGCCAGATCTAGAAATTGAAAAGGGACCAAATAAAAACAAAGCAAAACAATGAACTGATTTGGCTCATGTGTTGGAGGTTCCATAACCATTAAGAATATTGGAGCTATACTATCAGTATCTTAGAGCTTCAATTTAAAAGCCAGGACTGTAGTAACTTCTCTTGTCATTTGGTGTTTGAAAACCTGCAGCTCAACTCTTCCTTTGTTCCGTTTCCAAAAGCTTGGAAGACAGAGATGTAAAGTATACAGGAGTAAATCCTATCTAGAGGAATGACAGTTTGGTATGTTAAAATCTGGACATAAACCCAGTGAAATGTGTACTTAAGGTGAGGGTGATTTCAATTCAAGCCCATTCATGAATTAGTGTTGTTTCCCCCGGACAATCTTTTCCCCTTGTTTCCTTGGACTACCTGAAGCCAGGTAGCTGCTGGAAACTGAGCTGCTGGAAACTTTGTCCAGGACACAAAATCTGGATAGGAGGAGGGCATTTGTGTCACCCACTCTGAATGCTGGAGGGAGTGACCTCCGTCCACTTATTACACCTATGGATAGACCTGACAATCAGTTGACATTGACAGTTCCAAGGAGAGTCAAACTGTGTGCAGAGCTGTTGATAGGATATGGGGATAAATGAGTGTTCTTCATTGAAAGAACAAGCTTTGTGATCATGTAATTGGTTAAAAAGTCTACCTGTAGCAAGGCCTGTTCAGTATTCATTGAAAGTTTTGTTAGAATTGTGAATGTCTAAAACCTTTGGAGAAGTTAATGTTTAATGCTCTGTGCCATAAATAACATCACCTGTGAAGCTGTGTCCCTTGGGGCATCGAGAATGCATGACTTGGAAACAGTTTGACTTACAAACTTCAAAGCTAGGACTTTCAAAAAAGCCTTGAAAGACTCCAGAGTAGTACTACTGATGCTAACAGGAGTGCTCCAAATTAAGGTGGCTTGAGGACTGCAGCCTTTGACTTTCTGTCCCTTTATACCCTTAAGTTCCTTAGAAAGTCCCAACTTTTATTTTCCTGTGCATTGTCGGCTCTTGCCAGCACTTGCCTCACTGCCTGCAAGTGTCTGCTGCCACACCGAAAGAGATCTGCAAGGTCAGCATGAATCCACAAAGCTGTGGCATGACAGCAGAAGGATGCTACAGGCACAAGGGCCTTGCAGGGTTTTGACATTACTCTTATGGTTTTAGAACTGAAACATCCACGTTCTAGCATAAAGTGCAGAACTTTGCATTTTTCCCTGTGGGTTCTGGAGGCTAACCTAGGAGGCCGCTAGACAGAAGCTGACCTGATCAGAGCAGTGGAACCTCACAGAATCAGGTAAGTTTACAAGGTTTACAAGAAGTACATCTAGCAGGAAGGGCATAGAGCATGTCTCTCTTGGCCCCTTGACCTACTTTCAGGGTTGTTGTGAAGGTGAACTAGATGTGGACCGTAAAGCCTTGTGCACTGATAGTTAAACATGAATGGTAAATAACTGGGTGGGGTACCACGTGGAACCTAAGCTCTTTCCAGAACAAAACTCTTTCCCTGCAAGTTTTCATATATGCTTTTGGAAAGTCCTTAGGCCAGCCATGGTGTAATTCCCCTGCCCCTTACAGCGGGCGAGTTCCTGCAGGACCAGACCTATAACATTCTCCACTGCCCAACTCAAGTTCTTTCAAGCCAGTTCCTTCACCAAATCTCATTTATTTTACAATGGCTTTACAGCAACATAGTCACTACCAGGCACCTGAGACTAGGGATCAATGCACATAAGCAGTACTTTCTCACAGAAGCACAGATACAGTGTTGATTTTTTGTCTGCTCTTCCCCAGCCTCTGGGGAAAGAGGTATGCTCCCTCTCAACCAGCCTTTATGGGCTCCAGCCCTTTCCATCTCTGCTTTCTGCCTCTTTTGGAATTCCTGTTTAAATAAGCTTTAGTATTCTTAGTCACAGTTGCAAGTGGCTGAGTGCTGACCAGTCAGGGAGCTAGTCCTCCCAGAACTCATCCTTGATAGCACTTTGCCCACAGGGCACCAGAGAGCAGCATCCCAGTCAGAAGCATCAAAAGCCAAGGTTCCACAGGACTGATGGCATCTTCGTGGGCTACTCTTTTGGGCTACTCTTTCAGCTGCCAGGGCTTGAAGTCGTCTGACCTACAACTGAGAGTGCATTAGCTATGCAGATGTTCACCTCAGGGATTAATCTCAGAGCTTAGTGGAGAAGCAAGTAATAGAGAACAGACACCAGTCTGGTGCAGATTGGAGTCTACTACTCTGCAAGCAAAACTCATCTGGCTGAAGAAAGTCTGCAGATACTGAAACCTCACCTTTTAAGCCTCTTTAATACCCACAATCAACCTGCATATTGGTAAGCTTATCTAGGGAATAAAGGGAGGCAAGAGGATCTAGGGGCCATATCCAACTAATTCTCGAGGAAAGAGCCTGGAAGCAAGGCCTTCAGTTTTTTCCTCTGCTAATTGGATCTCCAAGCTTGAAGGCAGGGTCCGGCTCTATCATGTCTGCACGCTCAGCAAAATGGGAAACTGTTGCGGTAATGGGTCATCGCAAATGCTGAACAGAATATAGAGTAGTCCAAGGGCATGGTCTTACCAAAATAGAACTGGCTGTCCAACAAATATAAAATGTTGGTATTGGAAGGGACTGTAACAGGTCACCTCATCCATCTCTCTACCTTTAAGCAGGACCAGTCACAACTAGGTCATCCTCAAGATATCTTTTTAGAGGTTTCCAATGGTGGGGGGAGATTCCACAACCTCCCTTGATAATCTGTCAGACCGTTCTTAAGGGTATAATATTCTTTCTTAGTATTATCTTAAATCTTTTCTTTTTCCATTCAGACCAAAAACCTAACAAAGTCATCTGGGCAACACACTAAATACCAACTAAGGGTGTTTACAAACAAGATGACAGCCCACACCAGGAGAGTGTCGGCCTGTGTTTGCTGCCTATAGGGTGGCTGCGAGATGTGTGCTCCCATGTGCTGCAGAGCCTCCACAGAACCTCCACTCACGGCTGAATCCTGGGGCATCATGGGCCCGCTGTTGGCCAATCCAGGGCAATGTTCACCCACATGTCCACCTCCATCTGTTAGGGTGCCCACAGCCTTCTCGCAGTCAGAGCAGTGTGTGTGCTTGCTGCTCTTGCTCTCCCTGGGCCTTCTACTGTGTTTTCACTTTGGAGCACTCAAAACAGCACCCCAAAAGAAGAAGAAAAATCAGGAAGCAAACAGCGGGGCGGCTTCCTGGATCCAGAATTCCCCACGGCTGAGAGTCATGAGAGAGCGGTGGTGGTGGTGGTGGGCAGAGCACAATACCTGCCTGTGTATTGGGTTTGCCACATGAAACCCCCTGAGTTGGGGGCTGCCTGGACTAAACACAGGATTCCTGCAGGCTGTTGTCTGTTTATTTTCACCCTAAATGTCACTTTTGGCAGGTGTCAGTCCCACAGCTTCAAACCATATCCACAACCAAATGACACACTATAACACATGCAGCTCTAAAAACCCAGATCAATAGCATAATCCACCAAACTCCTCCAAGAGTAGCAGAGGTGGTAAATGAGGCTGTACTCGGGTGTTCCCACCCAGGCATTCTCGTAGGGACGTCATTCAGTGACAACACCCTTAGTAAGAGAAATGTGAGTCTCAAAGTGAACTACCCTTATAGGTCATCTTTATTCTTGCCCTAACATCCTCCAGACCCCCCAAAAGTCTTAGAATATTCTAGGCTCCCTACGTTCTTGATTAGGAATCCTAAGTGCATGCACGAATGAGCGCACACACTAAGATAGACACCATCTCTGGAATTGTTGTAATCTTCTAAGAGCTCAAACTCTTCATCCTAATAAGAGATGGGACCCTTCATGTTCAGGCAGCTACCAAATAGCTAGTATATCTGTGTTGGCAATCCTAAACACAAAGGTGGTAGAACGTTTCCTGGGAGGAAAGAAATGCCATCCGTTTGGTTCATTGACTACGATCCCAAGCCCTGTGGATCCTGCGCACACACGCACAGATGTGTGTGGTTTCCGTGTGCACAATGCCTGCAATGAGGATCCGTGCGGTTTGTGTGCGGCTGCGTGCACGGCTCCGGATTGAGCCCATTAGTGCCATAAAGTGAGAGATAGGAAAGAACAAATCCTACCTATGTAGGATGTAGCATAGAAAAGGAGTTGGCATTAGAGTGTATAAGGTCCAGCAGTGGGGAGTTGAATGTTGCAAACTGGAAGCTGAACCCAGCTAGTTTCTTCCACCATGGACCTAGATTTATTGGAAGCAACTATGCCACATAGTTGTTGTTTCTAGATGGTAGCTGCCACCTGGCTTACTTCTGTAAATACCTTGTTTACCTATTATTAGTCAAATGTAAATCTGCCACTCATTTATGGCAAACGTTTAATCAGTATGCTGCCTGTCATTCCTAAACACATAACTTAGGCCTAAGTTAAATGGGCTGGGGGCAGTCCGTGGTTGTGGCGGTGTGAGGGCAGTGCCGGGTGATGGGTGCAGACAGGCACCCACCCATTCCCTTGCACAGAGCAACCTGCAATTTTTGCTGGTTGCTCCATGTGTGGGTGATGGGTGGAGGTGCTCGTCTTCTGGGAGCACATGTGCCCACCCACCCACCGCTGCTTTCACATGAGACGCACCCATCTATGTCAATTGGGTGGCATGAGTGGGTGCATCTCGTTTAAAAAGGGCCTTAGTTTCAGCTAGGGTTGCCAGATTAAATGGCCCTATGTCATTGTGTGGTTCTGAAATAAGGGATGTCTGGCAACCTCTCGTAAAGTTCCAGCAAATGTGTGCTATGTACGTATGTAGAAACATGAAATCCAATGGCATATGAGGGAAAGATAGCCTTTGACATGGACATTGGATTCTCCCAAAAGATAATGTGCAAACTGTAGCACTTGGTATTATTGGGGATCTCTTCTTAACTTGAGCTTCATGGTCTGGAAAGTGATGCAGTAAAACTGATTTTGTTTCTTATTGAGGTTTGTCAGCACTCTTAATCTTTTGCTGTTACCTCAGAGAGGAAAATTGGAAACTGATCTTTTTAAAAAAATGAAAACAAACCCTAAATCTGAAACACTTGAATAGACTTCTGAATGTGAGCAAATAACTTGGATAAGGTAAACTCCATCTTGCTGAACAGAACTTTTTTTTTTGTTAGTGCCAGTAATGGCTTCATGCTCTTGTTCCTTTTTAAAATGACTTGAATTGGAGTCATTTTTTTAAAGTGCTTTAACAGGTATTTGTGTTTCTGCAGAAAATAAATGTCTTTAAGTATTTTTATGCCTCAGCTAAATGTTGATAGAGGCAAGCTTGCAAGATGCACAGACTCTGGACACTGCAGTACTATATTAGAGTTTGAAGACTTCATGGTATGTTTCTGCAGAACTAATTATAACTTGCTGCTTGGCAATGTGTGTAAACAACATCCTCTCCGAGTTTTTGCCTGATCAGGAAGAATGGTGCCCACAGAGCTGTACCCAGACTGCGATGACTCATGCAGTTGTGAGCTGCCTGATCCAGCACAGTGAGTCAGCATCATATTCATGGTGTTCATTAAAAGTTGTGGGGGTTTTTGTTAAAAACTTTGTTTTTAAATAAAAGGAAAATTGTGTTCCTCTTATTGCACCAATTTTCATATGTTAAGTTTGGAAGGGGTAGTTGGTTTTTTGTTTAATTAAACTGTCTCTTAGCTTTTAGCTGCTTGTGCATTCGTTCATTTTGGAAGTTAACAGATGTCAGGATGCTAAATATGAAATAGTTATGTGGGGGAGAGGAGTTGCTTTTTTGTTTTGTTTACTAGAATTGGGGAGATGAGAGTTTGAAATGTGCCTGAGCTCAGAACTGCATTCTTGAGCTCAGTGACATAGAACAGTGTATTTTGAAGCTGTTACTATGTTTAATAAAGCTAATTTTGTTATGCTTGTATCCATTTCTACAAAGTGCTGTTTGTCTTCCACTTTGTGGTTCTGAATATTCATTTTGGTTGGTATTTCAGTTACTTTCTGTATTTGTATTTGGCACTGAATTGTGCATCACACTGCTGGACAACAGTGTGTTGTGTGAGGGCACTCAATAGTATGGCCAAAGTGAACAAAATAACTGAAATACCAAAGCAAAGTTATTAAATAAATGAACATTATTAAATATTTATATAGGACAAGCAATATACCTGGTGGTTTATAATCGACAATTACAGACCAGTCCCTGTCCCAGTGGGCTTACAATCTGAGAAAAGGAAGGGTAGGCAAAGGAGCGGGGAACAGAGTATCACTTCCCTGATGATTTATTTGACTATTTGCATATCCATTCAAACAAACAAATACAGAATAGCATATCCTTTTTGGCCCTAATCACAAATTCCTTCCTCTTGGTTTGCACTTCCTATTCATGACCATGACAGGAATTCTTCTAGCTCCAGAAGCCGTGCAGTGCTTGCTTCTATGCTGCAATGTGGGCACCTTACGTGTTCCTCCTCTCACTTCACCCCCCACCCCACCCCCGTCGCAGTCATGTTCCATGACAGAGCTCCCATGACTTACACCTGAATAGCTACTTGTTGCATGTAAGTGCCAATTTGGCTTATCTGTCTTTTTAAAAGCTTTATTTTCTTGGTGTTGTGTTTTTGTTTTTTATCAATACTAGGCAGCAGAAGGCAGTCACATCTGGCACAGTCCTTTTCAAACAAGCTTTAGCCCTCCTCTCTTTTTAAAATTTATTTTTTAAACCTTCTGTATTAATGTGCTAATGTGGTATGATTTACCACAATTACATCAGTTGAAAAATATAAATATGATTCTGAATGTGACTACAGTTTAACAAAAAAAATTTGTTTTGTTTTGTTTGGTACAGTACGTCAGTATATATACAGTACAGTATTTGGTATACAGTACAGTATTTTGTTTGGTAATGTATCTCAGACACAAACATTGGTGGGGTTACTATGGCACCCCAGTGTCAGGGACAGCACATTGATATGCAAACGAGAAAACTAGCTGTTAACAAGTGTTAACATCCCAATGTGTTCTCCATTCATAAACAAACAAAGATAAGTGAGTGCTAAACTCACAGGCAGACAACTTATTTGCATTTCAAGAGCCTGAGCTATTAGCAGCTATCAGGTGCTTGTCTGTATTTCAATATCCAGTTGTCCTAGTAACTGATGGTGGGGTTGAAATGACCCCTTCAGACTAATAGTTTTTTTTCAAGGCAAACTTGCAAGTAAAAAAAAAATCATGAAGCTTCATGCTATGAAAGGGCTAACTGCTGTGTAAAGAATCTAACAATACAAATTTGCTTTAAGTTGGTAACTGGAGTTTTCCACTTGTGGTATAATTGACACCCCACCCCCATTCATTTGTAATTACACTCTTCTGTATAGACATAAAATATCATATTATTAAAGCAGACAAAGTTCAACGTTGTGTTTGGGACAAATATGACCCCCATAAGCTTGGGTATATGGTGCTTTCATTTTCCCATTCATTCCAATGTCAGACATATCCTGATGGTGTTCTAGTATTCACCTTTAACTAAAAAAAATACAACTGGGGGGCATGAACCAGTGGGGCACAACTGACCCCACTGATGCATATCAGCATTAGAAATTATGCAGTGCACATACACTGTACCCCGTGTGGGTGGGTTTTGGTGCTGTAGTTTGCATCTTGGAGCAGATAACTTGATATGGTGTACCTGTTCATATCTTAAGCTTGCGAATATAACCTATTTTGGAGAAAACGGTCAGAAACCGCATTAAATTTCCTCCTGCCTCCCTCCCACTTCAATTTCCAAATGGCAAGAAGCTTAGAATTTTTCTTTAGGCTCTACAAATAATTAGAGAGATCAATACCTCTGCTATAACAGGGATGAATCAGTGCAACAAGACACATTTGCAAGAGTTAATTACTCAACAGTGAAGCCAGATTTTCAGTTTCAAAATCTGATCCCTATATGTGTCCTGAGCTATTAGGAATATCAGATGCAACTTGAGGCTGTACTTGAATACAACATCCTACAGCTGAGAACATATCGTGAGCTCAGTTGTCAACTGTGGCCTTAATCCTAGTATTTTGGGAGTCCATAATGTCTTTTAGAAGAAAACTCCAGTTACAATCTGCTCAGTTGCTGAATAACTCCTTTGCCTTTAAAAGGGAAGGCATAGTGGAGGTGGGTGATTGAAGTGTGTTTTTCTCTAGAATGTGCATTTTCTATCCTTCTCAAATAAGCTTTTCATTCGCTACAGCCTAGGTTTGTGTATTTCCCTATGGTAACTAGGGGTGTGCACCAGACCCCCATGTCGTTTTCATTTTTCGTTTTCGTTATTCAAAAATGTCATTTTCATTATCATTATTAACGACAATGTCATTTTGTTTTTGTTGTTTTGTTATAGGCATTGATATCCTTTTTATCGGTATCGATATTGTTGTTGGTACCATTTTAAACAAAGATTTTATTTTTGGTATCAGCAGTATCATTATTGATTCCTGTGCATAAGTAATATTTATCTAAATCTAAGGGAGACCGTTTTCCTTTCCCCTTCCCCAATCTATTATCTAATCAATTATCTATAGAACTATTCTAATCTATATGTCTAAATTATATATCTATATCTAATCTATACTACCTGTCTTATATATAATGTACAGGAGGGAGAAGGGCAGGGAAAGGGAGAAGGTCAAATGTAGGGTATGAGGAAGGAAAGGTATTGGTGGGAATACCTAATAAATAAATAATACAATGAGGGCTAGGGAGGATTTTTTTTATGTGCAAGCACCACAGTTCTATTAACGCAACCTGACAAGCAGAGCTCTCTCACAATAGAGAGAAAAAACCTGGCCCTACCATTATAAAGGGTTGGAGTGCCCTCCCCCAGAGCCCCTCTGATTGGTTGTGGGAAGCAGCAGGCATTGAGCAATTGCCGAGTCCCATGAGACTGCTGGGACCTGCTTCTGCTGCTCATTGGCCAGGGTTACATTCATTAGATACTGCTGAGCTGCTCGCCCCTCCCAACAGAGGCACAGTTCAAGACTTCAACCCTGTTAAGACTCCAAGATGTCTGCTCCCTCCTCCCCTCTCTACATTTTCCCTCCAAAACCCAACTGCCACAGCACTAATAATAACAATGATAACGACATTGTCGTTTTTGTTTCTTGTCATCATTTTTGGTATTGGTATTATTTTTGGTATCGATCAGTATCGTCGTCGTTTTCATTATTGCAATAACAAAAATGAAAATGACAGGTTTTTTTGTTGTTGTTGTAATAACGAAAATGACATGGACACCCCTAATGGTAACACTTTCTACAGCATTGCACATGCAGCTGTTTGATAAGTTATAGAATAGTAATGGCTGTAGAGTTTCAAGCTGGAGCAAGCATGGTTCTCCACCTTTTTATGGATGGCAGAGATCAGATTAGTTCACCTGGAACTGGATCACTTCTCCATCCTACTTGGGATAAAGCTCATGATTCGTCTCCTTGCCAGTATTGAATTGATGGTTTAAAAACAAAAAGTGTCATGCTTGTCTGAACAGATGTCTGGTTCCTCTACCCAATGTATTTGAAATAACATTTCTGGCAAATCATGCATGCTTCAGTGGAAACGTGTCGCAGTCTGAAAAAACACCTGCGTGGATTCTTTTTACATGACCTACACAAAGTTACAGTACGTTTACTATTTTGACTCTCCATGCGCATGTTTTCAAGCAGGCCAGAATTTAAAAATCGAAGACCCGCCTTTAGTCTTCCACTGTAGAGGTCTTGAGTAAACTAAAAGCTAGCTTGCAGAGTGAACGAACTTCAGTCCCATTTCTCTCTCTGCCAAATTCTTAAGATGCTATGGATGCATTTTAAATTCCTTTCTGAGGTTGTGTCTGCTCAAGCTGAGTCATTTGCCTGGCATTCTTAAGCCTGCCTTGTTTTGCAGCCCTTACTCAGTCTGTATCTTTAAAAGGTCCCACAGTCTTCTGTTTGGAATTAGAGCTGTAACCATGGTAGGCCTAGCAGGACAGCTACCATGGGCACAAGCCAGAGACTGAGTGAGGTACAAATCCAGGCCAGAGGTGGTCTCCCCCCGCTACTTCAGGTGCTGAAATGCCTCGGGATGAGCAGCATGGCTGGGCTAAGTTTGCACCCTCACTACGGCAGCTCCACTCCTCAGTCCCTTGTATTGGCACAGGGCAGCAGAGCCGCCACTGGTCAGCCGTTGGTATGATCACCTGTGTTGCTGTCAAGGGAGCAAGGTCTTCCTGGACAGACTGCCCCTTTAGCATAGCAAGCTCTTCTTGTGGTCTTGTCAGTGGGTCTCCTTTATGGGCATTTGCTTCTTGGGCAGTTCAGTAACGAATTCCTTATATTGGGAAGGATGTCTTTAGACAATACGCTGCTTTTCTATCTTTATATCTGCCTTTCCCAACCATAACCTAATCTTGTCTGAGCCAGTGATTCAAATATGTTCTTTTTGTAGAATGTCCTTAAGGAGTAATGGTTCATTTGTTGTTTGGCTACACCGAAGTAGTGCAGTAGGGCATAAAAAATGCTATTCATCTGTATCTCAGTGAAACCTGACGTTTCTGAGCTGCAGAAATCAAATAGCAGTTGACTGCTGAAAATGGTTAGTTTTAGGTCCTAATATTTCTGAGTAAAATGGCTTTATTCAACTTTGTTACAGAAAGCCATGCATGACCTTGTTGAATGGAGATGTACATAATGCAAAGCCTATTGTTGGGTCCTGAAAAAGAAAATGGTGGTTTCTTCAGTAAGCCTCAAAGGGACATCTTGTCTTCTTTGTTCAATCATTTTGATTCTTGGTGTAATAAAATGTGTGTCTAATTCCATTCTGACATGCCCCATCTCCTCTTACCTTCTTGCTTCCCTTGATCTGGAAATGGTTTGGTTACTTACTGTTTAGTGGACTATATTTTAATCTAGACTGACCATAGCTGTTTGAAATACAGCTCCCTGACAACAACTCCCTTCAGTTATAGACAGGGACCCATGCTCACTGAATTTTCACCATTGGCAGCAATAGGGAAAATGCAGTGAACATCGGTCTGTAGTAATAGAGCCTTCTCTTCTGATTGTCTGTATCTGGTGCACTTGAATTTTTCTTCCTTGTCTTTTAGATTCAGAAGTGACTGACCTTGATTCATTTCTTTCAGAAACTCCCATAGGGGAAAAGTGAGACAGGAATTTTGTAACTTGTGTGTAGTCTTGCAACCCAATAAATTGCTTCGGCTACCTGGATAAACAACAAAGAAGCTATATGACCTGTACTCAAGGGAAACAATTGTTTCACTTGGAGTCTGGTGTGGTGGTTTGTTTTCATTTGATCTTTGCTGTCTGTTGGCTGCATTGAGAGAGAGCTGGTTGATTTCTGCTGATAAAGTTCCACTGAGCTTGAAACTTCAAGTGATGCTAGCTAACTACAGCTCCCATTCTTCGCTAGGGAAGCAGTATCAGCAGGGCCCCCTGCTCCCTCCCAACAGAACCCCAAACATGACCACTGTTAGGGCCTTGCAGATGGTGCCTCCAAGGGGGAGGGGCCACCAGGAGCCCAGCATTTTACCTTCACCCTGGACCCTCAGCCCTGACTATCAACGTAGATTCTTGTCTAAAATGGCTTCCACTCTTTGTTATGTCATGTCTAGTGAAGGGGCTGTGGCCTTTTCTTTCTCCTTTGGACCTGACCACCATCATCCATGCCTTTCGTCATCTCAAGGCTAGATTACTGCAATGCATTCTATGTGGAGCTGCCCTTGATGACCGTTCAGAAGCTGCAGCTGGTGCAGAATGTAGTGGCCCAACTCCTTTCAGGGACGAGTCACCGGCAGCACGTTATACCAGTGCTCTGGAGTCTTCGCTCCCCACCTATAGCTTTTTGGGTGCAATTCAAAGTGCTGGTGTTGACCTTTAATGCCCTTGATATGTTTTAGAACCGCCTCCATATGGATAGAATGTTGTTATTATGTATTTATATTTATTATTGAATTGTATTTTTTATGACTGGTTAGCCGCCCCGAGCTGCCTTGGCAGGAGGGGCAGGGTATAAATTTAGTTAGATAAATAAATAAGTTAAACAAACAGCCTGGTCTCCATAATCCGCCTGGGCCCCATGTATCTGAATGACTGCCTTTCCTGCCATGCTCCGTAGTGGCCCTAAACAACCTGAGCCACATATATCTTGAAAGACTGTCTTTTCTACCATGCTCCATCGTGGCCCCTGTGGTCAGCTGGGAGCACCCTTCTGTGGGTTCCACCTACCACGCTTGATTGTACAAGGGGGGGTATGCACGGGGATATTCTCAGTTGCTGTCCCGCTATTGTGAAACGCTCCCCCTGGAGCTCTGTCTGAGTCTGGGCTTGAGCATCTTTTTGAGATCTTTTTGATTGTAAGCTGCCCCGAGCTGGGTTCAGGATGGGGCGGGGTATAAATTTAATAAATAAATAAATAAAATCTTTTGGAGGCAGTGTAAAACTTTTCTTTTTAGTAAAGCATTTGGCAGACAAGGATAGGCAGACGAGGGAAGTTGTTGGGGTTGGTGTAGGGGAGAGTTTTTTGTTTCTAATGTTGAAATGTATTTTATGCTGCTTGTAAGCCTCCCTGAGCCTCTGAGGAAGGGCAGGGTAAAAATGTTACTAAATAAATAAATAAAATGTGATTTAAGTCTGATGCACCACAAAACTGTGATTCAACTGAGTGCAGCTGAATGGTGCCACTATTCATAGAGTTGGTCATGATATGGACAGAATATCTTTTCCTAGTGTCTGCCCTCCCTCAAATGATGATTATTCTATTTGCAGGAGGATGGCAGTAGTGTTTGTATCCTTATTGATGCTTCAGTTAAGTTTCCAAAAGAGGGACTATCCACTAAAAAAATCATCGTGTGAACAAAGGAGAAGAAAAGGGTTCAGAAGACACCAACTCAATTTATTTATTTTCAGATTATGACTTGCTCAGATGCTCAAGGCTTTAAATTCTGTGCACGATTGTGCACTCTTCAATCTTCTTTATAGTTTCTACTAAGATAGAGGTTTCTGGACTGTATGATTGGGGTGGGTGTCATGATTTCCACTGGTATATTTAGCATATGTATTGTCTGGGGGTCAGGGCTTGCTTTAGAATTTGAGAGGACCAGGATGAAGATGGCCTGACCCACTCTGTGACCATGCCGGGCCCTAGAGGTGCTTGTGTTTGGGGGCCCCCTGAGAGGGAGTGGACCCTCCCCTGTCCTGATGAAAATGCGGGGGCCCCAGTCGTAGAGAGAATACTGGGTCCTAGGACACTTGCCCTATGGAAAGGCCGGCCTAGCTGAGAGTCACAGGATTATATTCGTCTCAAATAGGGCAACACAGGCAAAGGTTTGGAAGCCAATGCTCTGAGGCCTGTGAGCAGAAAATTTTGCTTTCAGAGCTCTCTCTCCCAGCCCAGCTTGTAGCTATTTGGAGGTCTGAATAAAAATGTTGTACATTCCAGCTGAGCAGCAGCGAGTCTACTGGGGAGAGTGGAAAGAGGTGGAGAATGAGGTGGTCGTAATCTTTGAGATATTCTGCAAAAATGGCCTTTTGAATAACCTTTTATCCCTTTTCTGTCATAAGGCACTTCTAATGACATTGTCCTACTGGAAGAGGGATGGGAAGAGGGAGGAAGGAGGATTTCTCAGGTCTAGATGGCATAAACGGCCTTTCTCATTATTGGCCAGTATTGACCCATTCAGCTTTACATGAGGCAGCATCAGCCAGGGCCAGAATGGTTGATTTCTAGGAGGCATAAAGGTCTTCACTTCTCATTCTTCTATTATTATTTTTTAAATAGGTCAAGATTTTGACTTGGGTGATGCACTTGATACTACTGGTAAGTAAAAGTACAAAATACCAGATTTTTGTGGAAGATCTTTCCTTGTGTAGTGCTTAATATTCCTCTACAAACAAGGACGTTTGGGGTCAGATTCTGATATCCTTATCCTGCATAAGTAACACCATACTCTGAGAGGTGTCTTGGATGCTTTCATGATAATCCAAGGTGTAAAGTGCTAATCACTGAAAGCAAAGGAACTGAAATAGAACCTGGTTAGCAGGGATACAATCCTACAGTAGAAACCTATAAATGTAGAGTTCTTCAAGACAATCGGTATACTATTTTTATCTATTTCAGCACAGATCTTTCCAAATTTACTGTATTTATCCTCCCAGCATCCTGATAAGGTAGAGAAAGTAGTGTTATATCCAACTGTACATATGAGGAGCGGAAGTGCAGAGAGACCAATGTTAGGTCAAAGATACTTAAATTTACTTGGCTTTTCAAGACTTTTTTTTTTTTTTTTGGGGGGGGGGGGGGGGAACACCATTTCCAGTGGTTTCACATATTGTTTTTTATTGTTCCTGGCCTAGACACGACAGCAAAGAAACCTGTTCTACCTACCGCAAAGCCAGACATGGGTGAGTAGTAAACAATAGTATATTGTAGTAATCCCAGATGGTGAGTGCTGATTAAGACTCCTGGATGCATATTTTTTTATATATGTAAGACCAGAAGTAATCCTTAACTGACCGTGTATTTATAGGTATGTTAGTATTCTTTGCTTGTGTTGTATAAGGATCAACTATTAGAATCAAGTTGTCCGTATAACCAGATTCCTGTCAATGGTAGTGCAAAACTGTGATGTGACGGGCCATTGGTTCTTTCGGTCACACATTCTGTATTTCATACCATCTACACCTCTTCCCTATCTCTTGCCTCACATTATATATACCCACTGTGCTTTGCTCAGATCTTCAGTTCTGACTCCTACTTGCCTGAGGAAGGACCCTGTGAGTTCTGAAAGCTTGCACAGTTCCACCAACAGTCCAATAAAAGATATCATTCAAACTACTCTGTCTCCATTCTTAAGAGGTTACCTTATTCATGTAGGATGTAATTTCATCTAAATTTGTACGCTCATAATGATGCATATTCTAAAAACTGTAGTGAACACAAACTTAAGAAGTAGTATCTAGTATCCAAACTAACACACCATGGGTTTCTACAAAAGGGTCCTTGTCCTCCATCCGCCTGTCTCTAGATATGCCTACCTTTTGGACCTTCTGTCCCTCTACAAGATTTGGTGGAAGTTGGCTGGTAAGATCAAGAATTAAGAGCAAGACACTGCATATAGCATGTGTCTTTTCTCCAAACAAAAACAGGCTACAAGTACTTCAAATATCCCTATTTTCAGGAAACATTTGCTTTAAGTTCTAATGGAAATGAACATGTTGAAGATAAGTATTAAATCTCAGTTTGCAAAATAACACAGGGAATTCCTCTTCAAAAGCTATAAACTCAATTAAAGCTGTGAATGCCTTTCTAAAGAAATTATCTGATGGAAGTTATTTGGCCAGTTACTGTAGTACTTCATTTCTTCTCCAGTATCATGGCCACCACAGTTTTCTGTTCTGTACAGTTTTCTGACATAGCCTTAAATATCTGAGAACTCATCCCCCCCCAGCCTGGTAGGTGTACTGTCTAGGTAAAGCATTAACCTTTTGTCTGATCTAGAGCAATGCTGCACCTTCCATGTGTAGCTGACCTGGCATTGTTTCCTAGAAGTGGTGGAAACTATACTGTCCTCTCTTTTAGGTAATGAGCATAGTTTAGCTGATGCTCTTGGTGGTGGTACTTTGGGCAAGTGTCATACAGTCTTTTGATTTTCGTACATGGTTATATTAGTAATGTCTGTGGCTCTTTCCAAAGTACTGTCTTACAATTGAGTCTTGGCAGATTGAGAACAGTGTATTTTGTGAACTACTCCACCTGGAAGTGGCTCATTCTGAATTCAAACAGTAAAAAGCTTCAAAAAAGAAGAGAACCTATAAACGAAACTGGAGACTAGCCATGAAAAATATCACCATGGAAACGGAAACTTTGACACTGGGCTTGTTTCCACAAAATACTTATCCAGGGATAGCTACTACTTATCTCTGAAGTTATTTGAGATCCAGAGATAGTGTATGGTTACCATGTTGGTCCCAACTTGTGACAGAGAGGGAGGCAACGGGTATTTTTACATGGACCTGGGGGTGGTGACCCCTGGGTCTGCTCCAGCTGCAGTAGGTTTAAATGGAGGTGGCCGCTGCTGTGGACCACAGTCTGCCAGCGTGGTGCCCCCTCCCCTGCACCATAGAGCTGTGGGCCGATCACCTACTGCTCTAGGCTGCCACCGACAGTTCTGGCTATTGCCAGGGAAACCCCCGGCCACAAGCGGAGCTGCAGCATCCCTTCTGCAAGTAGATGGACCACTGCTCTGCCCCTGGCCGAGGCGCCGGGTTTGGGTGGCCGCTTTTGGATGTAATTTTCCACGGAAAATTTTCCACTATCAAATCTTTCTGTGGAAAAACTTTTAGGGCTATAGGAAATTTTGCACAGGAAAATGTTCAGATTCAAAATTTTCTTATGCAATTTTTATGAAACTTAATGTTAATGTAAAAAAGAAAATTTGCATGGTGAAAACTTTTTTGAAAATTTTCTAATTCAAATTTTCCAGAAAACCCACATCACTGGCTAACATAATGGGGTAGGCTGGGACTGAATATAGTTACTGACCCCTGGGGACAGAACCATGTGAATGCTTCAGGGGTAATTTGTTCCTTAGTCACATACCGTGCAGAAATCTGGAATGCCTCAATTAATCACAATACGTAGATAACATTTCAAAGAAATACCTCCTGGCCTTGGGATATGCTATCCATAATGCAAGGCAGCAATAATTTTAGGGGGTTAGTGCCTCTGAGGGGAGGACATCTTGTGTGTGTACACTCCTGAGCCGAGTAGGTGGAGCTTAGTTACTACCATGAGCAGCTATGTTTTTCAGAAACCTGCCTGGAGAGTTGAATAGGTTCTCATCTGCATCCTTTTAACCATAATGGTGGGGGGGGAGCCAATTGGCTACAAGAGTGTTTTTACATGACCACAGTACTGAGGAAGGGAATTTGTTAAAAGGACAGAAAAACAGGGATAGGCTAGGGGAACTACTCCTGGGATAGCACTGCCAGGAAGGCAGATCACCTGACTTGTTTTGAGTCTTTGCCTTCAACGCTTCTTTCAACAATATTTGTCAACAGATGACCATGGGAAAACTCAGACAGAACCACATCCAAATCCTGGAAGCCCTGACAAGACCGGTGGTAAGAATTTTTCACAACACTTAACTGCTTGATAGCATAGGTTTATAAGTCATTCAGCTATGTATGTGGTTCATTAATAATTTGTTTTTAAATCATTTTTCCAAGCCCGTCAAGAAAACAGCATTGGTGCATGTTTGTGGTTTTGTCCTTTTTGTTTTGTTTGACTTTTGTTTTCCCCCTTAATGGAAACTCCTAAAGTTACAATATTAAAATAGTCACTCTTTTAAACACAGAGAGTACACATGCTGGGAACAGTGTTTTTACTTGTGTGTCTGAAGTAAATAATCGAAACAGTCTTGCCATCTTTCCTGATGAAGAAATAATTGCTTGAAATACTTGTTCTAATTAATGGAAGCTCAGTATCCCATGAAACCTAGCTCCTTATAAACATAAGAAATGGGACGCTTGTAAAAGGTGATCAGTGCTCCCTTTGAGAGGGCAGGGTGCCGAACTACCTCAGAGGCGATGGTGTGGCCCCTGCTCAAGAAACCATCTCTTGACATTGACTCTCTCGCCAGCTACCAGCCAGTCTCTAACCTTCCCTTTTTAGGGAAGGTTGAGTGGGTTGTGACTCAGCAGCTACAGGGGCATCTGGACCGTGTTGGTTTCTTTGATCCTTCGCAGTCCGGCTTTTGCCTGGGTTACAGCACTGAGACTGCGCTTGTAGCATTAGTCGACTACCTTCACCGTGAATTAGATCTGGGTCATTCGACCCTGCTGATTCTATTAGATCTGTTGGCTGCCTTTGATACCGTTGACCATGAGATGTTGGTGACTCGCCTGCGGGACCAAGCCAGAGTTGTCAGAATTGTCCTTGATGGGTTCCGTTCCTTCCTGACTGGGAGAACCCAGTGAGTTGTGCTTGGTGATTATTCTTCGTCTTCCCGAGTCGTGTGGAGTCCCGCAGGATTCTATTTTGTCCCGGCTTCTGTTCAATGTGTATATGCAGCCGTTTGGCGCCATCGTGAGATGGTTTGATGTTCGGTGTCATCAGTATGCTGATGACACCCAACTCTACCTCTCTTTTTCATGTGACCCAGGGCCTGCAGTCTTGGTGCTTACCCTGTGTCTGATACCTGTGGGGGACTGGATGAGGGCGAGTCGACAAACTGAATCCTGACCAGATGGAGGAGGTGATAGTGGGTAAGGTGGTGGGTGTGGCATGTCCCATCATTGATGCCCCCACCCCCCCCACCCCGCACTGATTCCCCAGGTTTTTAGCCTGGGTGTGCTCCTTTATTCGCAGCTCCGGCTGGATGTTCAGGTTGGGGCTGTGGCAAAGAGCACTTTTCACCAGTTCGATCTGGTGCAGAGGCTTCGGCTGTATTTTTCGGGCTTGGACCTGGCCACGCTCATCCATGCTTTCATCACCTCAAGAGTGGGCTATTGTAACGTGCTCTGTGGGGCTACCCATGGTGACGGCTCGGAGACTGCAGCTGATGCAGAATATTTATTTTATTTATTTACATTTATTAGCCACCCCCTCATGCCCATGGCAGCTCGGGGCAGCTTACAACACACAAAAATAACAATAAGTTAAAATGACAGTAAACATCTAAAACACCCACCCACCCACAAACTTTTATCCCCCACCCCGCCCTGAAGGCCTGGGAGAACAGCCAGGTTTTGCAGGCCCGGCGGAAGGCCAGCAGACTTGGGGCCAGATGGGCTTCTTCCGGAAGGGAGTTCCATGATCGCGGCACGGCCACCGAGAACGCCCTCTCCAATGTTGCCCCCCGCTTTATGCGGGGGCCTCCAAGAAGGCACCCCCGGCGGTCCGAAGGGGCTGCCCTGGGGCACGGAAGGTGAGGCGGTCCCTGAGGTATGAAGGGCTAAGACTGTGTAGGACTTTATAGGCCAAGACCAACACCTTGAATCTGGCTCGGTACACTATAGGCAGCCAGTGCGGCATGCGGAGTACAGATGTTATATGCTCCCGTCGGCTCGTCCCCGTCAGAAGATGAGCCACCGCGTTCTGCACCAGCTGCAGCCTCCGAACCAGCATCAAGGGAAGCCCCATGTAGAGCGCATTGCAGTAGTCCAGGCTCGAGGTGATGAGGGTGGCCAGGTCGGGTCTGGAAATATATATGGACGCAGCCTCCGTACCAGATACAGCTGGCAGAAGGCAGCCTTCACCACCATCTCCACCTGCTGATCTAGACGGAGATCTGAATTCAATAACACTCCCAGACCCTGAACCTGCCAGGCTATGGGGGAGCGGACCCCCTCTACGAGGGGAGCCACCACCTCCCTCACCCTACCCACCACCATCACCTCCATCTTATCTGGATTGAGCTTCAGTCTGCTCTGCCGTAACCAATCCGTCACAGCCTCCAAGCATTGGGACAGCACAGAGGCGGCAGGACCTGGGTCGGTTGAAAAAGAGAGGTAAAGCTGGGTGTCATCAGCATATTGATGTCAATGAACGCCAAACCCTCTCACGATCTCCCCCAAGGGCTGCATATACACATTAAACAATAACGGAGACAGAATGGAACCTTGTGGAATGCCACAATCCAGAACTCAGGGTCTGGAAGACAGCCCCTAGGACAACCCGCTGGTTTCTCTCCAAAAGGAACGATCGGAATCATCCAACAACAGTCCTGTCCAGACCCCCCAGGGCTCGCAATCGTCTCAACAGCAGCTGATGGTCCACTGTATCAAAAGCAGCCGCGAGATCTAGCAGGATCAGAAGTGTTGAACATCCTGCGTCCATCTCCCGGCGGAGATCGTCCACCAAGGCCACCAGCGCCATCTCTGTGCCATAGCCGGGGCGGATCCCCAATTGAAATGGGTCAAGGAAACCGATGCTGTCAAGATGAGCCTGGAGCTGCAGTGCCACAGCCTGTTCAATAACCTTCTCTAAAAAGGGAAAGTTAGAGATAGGTCAGTAGCTGGCGAGTGCATCCACATCCAAGGATGGCTTCTCCAGCAGGGGGCGCACCATGGCCTCCTTGAGACCGGGGGACAAACTCCCCTGCCAAAGTGATGCGTTGATTACCCTTGCCAGCACCGTCCCCAATGTCTCCCTGGAGGCTTTCACCAACCAGTATGGACATGGATCTAATTCACAACTGGTGGCGCTAACAGACCCCAGGACATCCACAGCATCGGCTGGCATCACTTCCTGAAAATCAACCCAAAAAGATGGGCCGGACGGGGCCTCCATCACCTCGCACTCCACCTTTACTGTCCCTAATCCAGTGTCGAATGCAGTGGCCCATCTTTTCTTACAGGGACGGGTCGCCGGGAGCACATGACACCTGTGCTCCGTTCTCTGCGCTGACTGCGTGTCGTCTTTCAGGCCCGATTCAAGGTGTTGGTGCTTACCTATAAAGCCCTAAATGGCCCTCGCCCCATGTATTTGCGGGAGCACCTAACTCCCCTGACCCTGGAGCGGCCCCTGCGGGTCCCCCATGTATATTGGTGGGGCACAATGGAGAGGGCCTTCTCGATGGCCACATTGCAACTATGGAGGCCAGCAGAGGCCCAGATGGCCCTGACCTTCTCCTCTTTCAGGAGGCATTGTAAAACCTGAATGTTCTACCAGGCTTTTGGAGGGGGAGACAGGTATGGGTGCGGGGACTGAGTTAGGCTGGGTGGTTGGGGTTGGTTGAAAATAATTTTTTTAGGACTCCTTGGGAATGGTGGTTTTATTTGTTTTATATTGTTGTTGATTATATTTATTGATATATTGTTTCTTTACTGTTTTCTATTCTTACGTGTGTTATGCTGATGTAAGCCACCCTGAGGTGTATGGCAGGAGGGGCAGGGTATAATTTTTTCATATAAATAAATAAATTAATTAATTAAATAAAAGAAGGTAGGTTGACCCATCTGCATACCAAAGGACAGTGGTTAACACTGCTCCTAGCAGTTAACATGGGAATGAATTGAACCAATTGAAATGAATGGAATTTGCACCTGTGCTAGTGCTGACACTATCCATCTGGAGAACCATGCTGACTAGATCTCTTTCAGGAAGGGGAATAAAAGGCCCTTTCTTAGTATGATGGATCTGGAAGGCTCTGCTCAATTTAGTTCAGGCATCATGTTAATTGAGGCCACTTTTAGATCAGCGGCCAGGGAAGCACGTTCTTCAACATGCTGCTAGGAAAAGCCACACGGGGTGCATTTACATGTACTAGAAGTGACCGCCCGCCATAGGAATCGGCAGCGTTCACGGCCTCTTTAAAAACGTGTTCTGAAAACCTTGGGTGAAAACAGACATGACGCTAACCACCCTTTAACCACCCTTGGTGGTTATTTACGCATGTTGCAGGACTGTATTGGTGTGCTATGCAGCCCTGCAACATGCATAAATTACCACCAAGGGTGGTTAGCGTCAAGTCCGTTTTCACCTCTTGATATCGGCATTTCCAGAACACGTCTTCAAAGAGGCTGCGTGTGCCACCGAGTCCTATGGTGGGCGGCCACTTTGGTGCGTGTAAACACACCCGTGCTGCTTTTCCTAATGGGGTGTCGAAGAACGCACTTTTCTTGCCGCTCATCTAAAAGCAGCCTGTGCCACAGGCCAGTACTGCAGCGTCATAGGGATGGCAATTGTTTGAGGATGTTAATGTCTATGGCTGATGGGAGGGCTGTGTCGGCTGAGTGGATCAGCCATGGAGTGCCCACATACATGGAGTGAGGGGGGAGGGAAATCAAATGGGCAGCGTCCAGGGAGTCCATGGTCCCCACCCACCAGCTCTGACCGCAGTTCAAACGGACAGCCATTCCACCAGCTAGGCCAAGAACCACCCAGCCTCCACATCAGCATGCCCCGTCACATGATGTGAACACATGGTGGTTTGTGGGCAAGTGGAACTACTGCAGTTGCTGCCGCCCACCCTCAACAGGAATCTGGGATGGTGGGGGAGGAGGGAAAGGGGAACACAAACCCATGCATGTGCCACGGCGTGCAGGGCTGGCTGCTAGCCACAAGATTACCGAGCAACAGCACATGAAATTCTGGGGCATGTCATATGACCTATGGGCAGCTCAGGAACAAAAGGGGGAATGTATCAGGGAGACCAATGGGACAACACAAAAAAACCAAACACCAATCCACCCCCACTGCCTGCCAGGCTGACAGTCGAGTCCCAAACACATGCCCAACACAGAATAGAGTCCAGGACAAACACCAGCAGTACATGGTGCTCCATTCCAAGGGGAATCACGGCCTCTGGAGTGGGTCGTGAACAGGATGACTCCGTGACGGAGTAAGCAGAAACCTCCCCACAGAGCTGTATGTCTGCAAAAACGCACTGAAACACTCCAGCTTTTAGAGTGGATGGGTGTTCAAGCTTGGCTTGGCAGGGCTTCAACCAGACACCTTCCTGATGCTCCAGCTCCCTGATGCTGCTGGCCAAGCCTCCACGGGGTCAGGCAGCCCAGAGCTGCAGAGTAGCTAGCTCAATCGCTTGGGTATGGAAGAAGGATAGGGTTTCTCTAGGTAGACAGAGTCAGGCTTCCCTGGAGGTCTAAGGGGCATTGGACCCCCCCCACCAATGCAGTAAAGGAAAAACTGTTTGTTCTGACAAAGTATAAGGACAAAGCCAAATGGTGAGAGAGGTCAGACAAAGGCACGATTATGGCAAGCAAAGGCAACCAAATTAAACACAACAGGAAAACCATGCACCCTTCTAACTTCACTTGGTTCTCTTATTTGGTTCTCCCTAAGCTGAGTATACGCACAACCCCTTATCACTGGGCTGAGTCTTCTCTGTTGCAGCTGGTTCTCTTGGGTGTCAGCTTGAAGAAAGACAGTGTCCTTTTAGGGAGAAAGATTTTTATAACTTTCCTAGCCTGGGGTTGGAACTTGCTAGAAATTTCTCTAGAGCCTTTCGGGTGCAGACAGGAGGTTCCTTGCCCCTTTTTGGAAAACTGGGCTGGCTAGGAACTTTTGCAGCCCCATTAAGAAGAGCCTGGGTGTGATTAGCACTCATTGTCCTATCCCAAACTGCCCCTTAAGGTATAGCTTCCCCAAGCCCACTAGTGGGTTTCCTTTACCTAATTGTACCCTCTGCCCCTACGCAAGAGTGCAATGCCATGTGCCTTATTCAAATACAGAGGATATAATCATCCATGACACCAGTCATAGCCACCAGTAAAGCTAAATGGCTGCTCATTTGCTGGTAGAATTTAGCTTCATAGAAAGAACTAGTGATCCAACTCTGTCTTGCATTTTGTGACTGGTGTTTTTCCCATAAGAGCTTGGAGAGAATTATTCTTGTAAAAAGTGCTGGGGTGTGAGATTCAGTGAGCAGTGCTGTAAGAGGTTGTGATTTGTTAAAAATAAATAAATAAAATATCTACCAAGTATCTTGGAATCTTGCTAAGTCTGTAGTGAAACTAGGCATGTTTTTAATCTGTTTTGCAGTTTGCTTATGTAAAGAAAGATTGCAAACTTGTTCTTGCTCTGCTAATACAAGCTTCAGCAGGATGGTTTGCACAGCCAGACAAGCTAGATCACACACTAGTTGCACCTCAACATGATTGGCTTTAAATAGATTAGGATATTATTTAGAAATGTAGACACATCCTCTTAGGTTTTTTTAAAGTACAAATAGCAAGTTTACATCCCTGTATGAACCAAAATCGGGGGGGGACCCCAAACTCAAATCCTGATGGATAGCAAAATATGGAGGGAATTTAAGTGGAAGCATTGATATTGAGCATTTGCAAAGATTCTGCGCTGTATCAGCCAGTAATTTAAGGTTCAGTCCTAGACAAGGAGTGGGGCAGCAAACAAAGAAAGTAAACATTGTTCTCAAAGTAAACACAGTTCTCAACATACATCTTCTTGAAAAGTTTTGCCAAAGTTTGTAAAACTTGCTTTATGATCCCATCATTGGAACAGGAGATTCTTGTTGATCTCTGGTTCCTGTTAATACTAGGTATTCATGCTACTTGTAATGACTTACATGAAGGGTAGTTTCTAGCCGAGCTTGCTAAATGTCTGGAAGGATTTTGTGGATCTTTGGTATACAATCTGAAATTAGCATTGTAATAACCTAGAGGAAATGGGCTGTTTGCCCACATTCTGGGTTTTCTCGTGAGATTCAGTCTTGCAAGAAAATCCTCAATTACGTGAGATCAAGATGGGCTGCATACCCACGTTTACCTCTCATGGTGTGTTTGACGGAACCGTTGTGAGAAACAACTGATCCGTGCCCACGTCCCCGCAGCTCCCAGACCACCAGTAGCTCCCAAGTCCACCCACACTCTCTGACTTTTCATGCGGGCTATTGCTGCCGCTGCCCCCTCCAGCCACTGCCACCAGTCTGCAGCCAACTGGCCAGTAGGGTTTCCCCGGCAGCAGCAGCAGCACCATATGTCCTGGGAAACCCCAGCAACAAGAAGATGGGCTCTGACTGGAGCACCTTTTGAGTTTTGTGGCTAATTGAATTAACGTTAAGTTTGAAAGCTCTGCACACATTCAAATTTAACATTAATTTCAACTCACATGAGTGACAGGAAATCCAGCCCTGTCATCCACGATGGAACTAATGTGACTCACTGATGAATGAGGAAGGCTGCTTGCCCACGTTGCATTATCTAACGTTGGATTGTGTAATGTGGGCAAGCAGCCATTGTCTCTGCTTTTAAAAACATTATATTTTTAAAAAATCCCTGTGGTAAGTTGTGAATATGCAATTCTATTGTATTAATGTCTCAATCATGACTATTAAAAATTAAGATAAGTAATGTATATTATACACTTCCCCATTATTTATCATTGTTCCCACATCTTATCGTTATTCATAATTTGAAGTGCAAGACAGTTGTATTTTTTGTCAGAGGCGAACAAATGTGTTGTGACAATTATTTTTCAGAGAGCCCTGGTAACTCACCCCTTTCCCACTTCCACAAGTCGCGCATACCTAGGACAAACAAGTCAAGATAATTTGATACTTGCACATTTATTTAAACTTTATTTCTCTTTATACTTGCAAATTTATTTCTCTTTACAGGCGGCACATTCCAGGATTCAGACTTATTTGGTGGGGAAATGCCACCAGAAAAGCCCGGAGGTAAGATTCTGACAAGCACTGCTACCTGTGCCTTCTTAGTTTGTTGACTTACCACTTAAAACTTATGCCTGTATGCCACAAGTTGATTATAATCAGGGACCCGTGTTCACTGCACCAAAAAAATCTTAAATTCTGCAACCAGTGAACCCAAATTCTGTAAACGTTTGCACATTTAACTTGACTTACATAATTATGCAACAACTTATACATGCAAATTTGCTTGTAAGCATGCTTTTTTCAACAGGTTTGACCTAGAATCACAACTTTGTTAATCAAACACAACTCAGATCCTCTGGAATTTCAGCACTCCAGATCTCCCACCTCATGTCAAAGCCCCAGACCTCCCTCACAAAAACATAGGGCCCTAAGACCACCCACCCACCCCCGCTCCAATCTCCCTCTGAGATCATGGTCACGCCTCCCTGACAGACTGCAGCTGCAGCAGCAGTTTTAGTTTGGGGTCATGTGACAAGTTTATGTCTTAGCCAGGATTTAAAGAACCTGCTCCCACTACAGTTTCATTGCAATTTCATTGGCATTGCAAGGATTGATTGATTTGGCAAAAATCACTGCAAATTGCAGCAATACAGTCAGCATGGTTCCCTGATTATAATTCAGGCATTGGCTTAAAAGTGAGAGAAATTAGTTTTTTCTTGGGGGGGATTTGGCATGCTGAGGCTAGAAGGGTAGAAAAAACAGTGTTAGCGGAGCAGGAGGTGGAGTATACTGGGACTCAAGGGAATGTGCAACAATACCTATCTGAGCAGGAAGTTGGGGAGCACCAGGATGGAAGGGGCTGGACTCCCCAGAATGCTTTGCAGGTGGGGTGAGCGATCAAAGCATTTGAATAGGCCTGATAGGCCCTGTTACACCATGCACTCCACCCAACTCCCTGCTCAAATAGGTACTGTCCCACACTCCGTTGAGATGTGTCCTAGTGTACCCTGCTCCATGGCCCCAGAATGTAGCTCTGGGCATACTTCTGGCTGTCCCTACCCCATTCTGTTGTCCAGCATGCAGATGTGCTCCACTCGTGAGTTAGAGGCTCCTGAATCAATTTATTAGTTTCATACTAAATTGACAACTCTGATGTGAACACTTATTATTAAGCATTTGGATAGTGCAAGCAATGTACCTGGCACTTTACAATTGTAAGGAAGAGACATGGTCCCTGCCCCAGCAGACTTATAATCTAAGACAGACAAGGGGGAAGAGAGAGCGAGACAAAGGGTGGGGGAAACAGGAAGAGACAAGGGTATGTACATGAACTTGTAAAGTCTCAGGTGCGCGTGTTTGGCTTAGTTGCAAAGGCGTAGTTGTTTAACAGAAGATAACGATGATTCAGGATAAGTCAGCAAGGGGGCGAGGGAAATGAGGAGCCAGTAAAATCTTGATGGAAGAGGTGGGTTTTGAGGAGGGATTTGGAGGGAGGAAGCCAAGCGAATGTATTTAGAGAGGGAGTTCCAGGCATGGGGGGCTGCCAGGGAAAAGGGGCAGATGTGTTTTGAGGAGCAGGGGAGCCAAGAGCAGGCAAGGGTGCATGCTGACCCCATCAACAAAGACAGAGAGGAAGGATGTGTTGGGGAATGGGGAGATGAGTTTTAGCCATGTTAAGTTTGAGCTGACAATGAGACATCTAGGCAGAAATGTCAGAGAGGCAGTTAATGAGGCGAGACTGGATAGAGGGAGAAGGGGGGATGGAGAGGGGGAGAGTTGGGTATCCTCTGCATACAGTTGGTACATAGACTGCAATCCAGCTCGTTAGCTGCATAGGAGAAACCTGCACCGGCGGATAGATCTGGGTTGCCAGTGGCCACCGCACCGAATCCACCTCCAGTCCCTGCGACATGCAGGGGGCAGATGGAGGAGGTGGGGTAAGGGTGTCTTGACCCTCAGGAGCTGCTGCATGCCCACCTGGCCAGACCCCCAACCCCCACAGCACTCACCCTAGAGTGTGAGAGCCTTGGGAAGTCCCGTCCCCCCACCCCCCATGAGACCCTGCCCCTCCCGTACCTCTCAGCTGCCGCGGTGCTGGGATGGGAGCAGGGACGCACACGGAACCGTCCAGGGCTCTCATGCTGTAGGGTTCGGAGGCTGGGTGGGTGGGCGTATAGCAGCTCCAGACGGTAAAGATGGCCACTGTCTGTTCCTACATGGCTGCGCACACCTTACTCCTGCTCTGAGCGGAAGTAATTCAACGCTGACACAGCAGGTATGTTTGCTGGGGGGGGCAGGGGGGTGCTGATGGGCTTGCCCACGGTGGGAAGCCCACGACCCTGGTGGACCTCTCCCAGCGGATTGGGGATCCCTTCCCTTGGGCTGTGCCCTCTTCTCTACTGCTGGCAGAGGGAGTGTGGCCATCATTCCGTTGGAGGGCGTGCAGCCATCTGGCCGGTGGAACTCTGCTTCCACCTGCGCCCACACACCCCTGCTCCTAGCCACTTGCTGTTCCTCAGTCCTCCAGCACACAGCCCCTTGCACCGGCGGTGGGGCCGAGCTGGATCATGGTTATAGTCTTTTTCAGTTCACCTTGAATAGGTAAAAGTGCATAAAAACATGACCTAATCTATTAAATCAGATTGATAATGAAAATGGGGTTCTAAATAAAATGCACAAAACGTTGAACGAGTGCCTCAATCATTAATCAAAGCATGACCAGTGTCAACTGGGATTAATCAACTAAAAAACTCTATTGATCAGACTTTGAGTCATGGTAGACACATTTTTAAAATTTATATCACTACTGTAAATTGTGAACAGAATGGGCATCATCATGAGTATCTTAAACCCTATGGTATCTCTGTATTCACATATTACATGAGCAGTAAGACTTGTGGTTACCACCACTGGTTCACCTGAAGGACAGTGTATATGGTAATATGTGAATGATTCTGTAGGTAGGGAGTGATAGGGAGAGCGTTTGCACAAGGCGCAATACCTGTTTAACTATACCCTAAAATTGCTTTACCACAGAAACTAGAAATTTCTAGTGTGACGTTTACACGAGCTCTCGCACTGCTGTACTCCCTGTGGCATCCTTTCATTTTTAGTTATATTAAAAATTAAGCTAAATTGTTGGTATTGCAACACTACCTTTTAATAAAAATAAAAAGTAACTAAAATCATCCGATGACTTGCCATAGGCCATGCGTAGAGCTTGAAAAGACTATGGGATCTGATTTCATGATGGGGGTGCGGGAAAGGGTTTTAGGTCAGTGGTGGTGTTGGTGATATGAAGGAGTCTATAGCTGAAATGCATTTTTTCCTCCTCTTCCCCTTATTAGAGGGTCCATCTCTAGCTTGAAAGCTGGTTCCACAGCTCTTAAATCGCTACTTCCTTCATTATTTAGAGTGTAATGGAGGATATACCAACGTGACGAGCAGCTCCTGCCATGGGTGTGTTCCTTGTGGCTTCACCAATGTACAATTACTCTTACCTGAGTGGCTGTGACTACTGTGACAGATTAAAGAGAGCAAACTCGAGTATAACAATGCCAATCTTGTTTTTCCACATATTGGATGTCAACAGATGGATAGTCAGCCCACTTCACCCCTGGGTTGACCTGTCCACATGAAGAGCGACCGCCAGATGTGCAAAGTGGAGCAGATGATGGCTGCTCCATGGCAGCCCTTCAGGCAGTGCTCCGGAAGATTCCAGAGCACATCTCGCCAAGAGAGTTGACCAAACCCTTGGCAACATGAAGCCCCGGTCCGTTTAAATGGGCCCGCGAGACCTGGACAAACATGGTCCCACTGAATAAAAAATGCAGGACCAAATGGCCAGAGCGACTGCTGCCGCTGCATCCCGTTACTGTGGTAGCCAGAGCAAGCCATGGGGTTGGCTCACCTGTTGGTGTGTTCCTGAGCCAGGGCTTTCCCAGGGCAGGAAGAAGGCGTGTTTGCTGCCCGTGTGCTTGGTTCACCCACACTGGGTTGGCTGTCTGAAGGCAGGCAAATCTGTGGGTGCGTGAAGCTCTAGTTAGCCGCCCCGAGCTGTGTTTCAGGAGGGGCGGGGTACAAATTTAATAAATAAAAATAAATAAATATTAATAATAATAAATAAATAGTTTGGGTCACCACACGCCTGCTCCAGGGCTCTGGCCCAATCCCTGTTCATCTGAAAACACCCATTATCTATAGTCCCTGCATGGGGCAGTGTTTTTCAGCTATTCTGAAGAAGCACAGCTAGCCCCTGGAAAGGAATCTCCAGTTGTACTGCTATATTTATTATTTAATTATTTATTTATTTATTTATTAAGATTTATATGCCACCCCCTCCTGCTATAAGCATCTCGGGGTGGCTAACAACATTTTAAAATACATGACAAGATAAAATACAGTAAAACAACATAAAATCCCCAAATTAAATAACCCCAACCCAGCCACCGCCATCTCCCCCAGTAAAAGGTCTGGTGGAAGAGCCAGGTCTTAAACACGGTCTACGGAAAATGTGGGCGAAAGCGCGTTCTCAAATTTTGAAGGGAAACGAGATGGTGTTTGCAGCACGATATATCTGAAGCATGGTGTGTGAAGACTTCTTGATCCTTTTTGGAAGTACTGGCTTATGCGCAATCACTTTATTTTGCCATAATTGAGATGTTTGTGGTTCAGTGATTTTTGTCTGCCTTAGGCCTTGTTTTGATGCTTATGCTTGCATACACTTAATTATCTAAATCACTTTATTTCTCAGGCTTTTTACCTCTCATCTGGTAAATTGTTTGTAGTAAACTATTGATCTGATTGTTGGCTCTTGGGGGGGGGGAATTGCCTTGATTTTCCCCCCCCACCCTTGTTTTTGCGGCTTATAAAATTAACAGAGCAGGCTGCAATTCTATTTCTATCTGACAATATTTTATATAACTTATGTCTTAACATAGGCCGTGCTGATAATCCAGCAGGTATGTTAATTTTTATCATGACTTATTTACTCTGATACTCAAATATATTTTTTATTGATGGTGTACAAGAATTTAGCGGGACTGGAAATACAAATTTTCCCTTCTTCCTTCAAGCTGCTGCTGTCAAATACGCGCTTCCTTTCCTAATTGTCACACATCCATTCTATCAGTTGGCTCTGTCTTGAATTTTAATCACTTTATAATTTTCTCCTGGTAATGTCAGTGGCTTTCCCATATCTTAATACTGGGTTTCTACAAAACCTTCTCTCCGTAGTAATAGACTTCATGTCTGTGCATACAGTGGGGATGAATTAGGGCAGTCCTGTCAAATTGCCAGCCCATGGATTAACCCAGCATGTGATAAGGTTCTGTCCATCCCATGTCTCTTAAAATGCAGTTTGATTAAACATCTGTGTTTTCTAAAGAAAATATGCATTTCCATAATGGCATCATGCAAGAACAACCCCAAACTCTTCATGTTGAACTCTTTTATGGTTCATGTTGAGAAGTCTGAACAGAGTTTGACCAGGCCCAGGCCTTTGGAGGCAGGGGAGGCAATCCTGCCCATGCTTGCGCCACTCTGCTGCTTTCCTTTCCTTTTTTTTTTTTTTTTTTGAGAGAGGCTGCCTCCCGCAGCTTGAGCCCCCTCCCTGGCCCTGCCCCCTTCTCCCTGAACCC
>QEPC01012904.1:195849-221489 GCA_003113815.1 Sphenodon punctatus | reverse complement strand
CCCCCCCCCCCCACACACACACACACCCTCCCCGGATAACTCTATGCCAATGGGTCTATGTGTCTAGGCTGGAGAGAGAATGTGTGATGTCTGTTTTGGTCCAAAATGTAAGCAATGGAGACAAAGTAGCTCAGATGATCTTTTTAAAACCAACTTCTGTTGATAAAAGTTTGCAAGCTTTGTGTAATATAGTACAATAGGATGGGCAGTCTCAGGTAGCTTGGTAGCTGTGGGGCAGCATTTAGCAGAGGTGCGTGGCCTGGAGACAGGCTGTATTATATTTTAGACTTTGGATGACTTATTGTAAGTCATCGGAAGCGGGTAGCAAGGAGGAGTGTGCCTTATGATACTGTGTCTGTATTCAACCCTGTATACCTTGGATATTTTGTACACCTCGTCTGTTTTGCAGCATGGGGGCAGGGCTTGGCTTGGGGTGGGTTGGGGCTTGGCTTGGGGGCAGCAGCCTGAGAAGGACCTAGGGACACAAAATTCCTAAGCTTGGCCCTGAGTTTGACTACTCCTGAATGCTCACTACATAAGAAATTTGTTCAATCTGGCCTGCTAGCTAATTGTTGTGAGGCAATCTAGCCCACAGTGGCCAAGATGTGTTTGTCTTTTGATTTTTAACCCACCCTTCCTTGAAGGCTCATGATGGATAAAAACATCAAATATATGTATATCTTATGGGGTTTTTGTTGTTGTTGTATTTTTAGTGTGTGTGTGTGTGTGTGTGTGTGTAAATACAAAAGTAAAACCCATAAGAAAGCAGTCTAAAACTATATAAACAATACCCTGAATTCTATCCTTGACCGATAAATGCCTAGTAAAATAGATAGGTCTTGTATTGGACAGCCCTAAATTTCATGTATTTTCTAAATATATATGGTGTATACCAGTGGTGGGGAACCTTTTTGAAGCCCATTTTGAAGAACAAGCTCTGAGGGCCACATAGAAGTTTTGGGGCAGGGGTGCTTAAGGGGTGCGCTCAGGAATAGGAAGGTCCAGATTCTGAATCTGTCCCATAGATCTATCCCCTATCCTTCTGGACATGCACTTGTCTCAGCTCCCTTACTTGGAACTAGTCCTCCTATGCTTGGCGACAGGAACTTGATCCAGGAACATCAGAACATAAGTAGTGCTATACTGAATCAGACCAATGGTCCATCAAGCCCAGCATCCTGTCCTCCAACTGGCCAATCTTGATCACATGGGAGAAGAACCAATGGTAACAATGGGCAATCCATTCCCCGTTGTTCACTCCCAGCTCCTGACAGTAAGTTCATCCCGTAAGCTACTTGGTTAGTAGCCATTAATGGACCTATTATCTAATAACTTATCCAGTTCTTTTTTAAACCCAGCTCTACTACTGGCCTTGACAACGTCCTCTGGCAACAAATTCCACAAGTTAATTACATGTTGAGTGAAAACGTGCTTCCTTTTATTTGTTTTAAATCTGCCGGCAGCCAGTTTCATGGAGTGTACCCCAGTTCTAGTACTTTTTGAGAGGGTAAATAACCATTCCCTATCTACTCGTTCGACACCACTCAAGATTTTTATAAACCTCTATCATGTCTCCTCTGTCTTCTCTAGGCTAAAGAGATCCAGCTTGTCAAGCCTCTCTTTGTACAGAAGCTGTTCCATACCCTTTATCATTCTTGTTGCCCTTCTCTATACTTTTTCTTGTTCAACTATGTCTTTTTTGAGATGGGGCAACCAGAGCTGCACACACTATTCCTGGTGCGGTTGCACGATTGATTTGTATAGTGGCATTATGACAGCCTCAGTTTTATTCTCTTTTCCTTTGCGAATAACTCCTAACATTTTGTTTGATTTTTTGACTGCTGCTGCACGTTGGGCTGAGGATTTCAGCGTATTGTCCACAATCACTCCCAGATCCTTTTCCTGAGTGGTAAAAACCCTGTTTTGGTTTTTAAATTGTTGGATTTTTAAAAATGTTTTATATATTTTTGAATGTTATTTTTTATTGAATTGTTAGTCGCCCCAAGATGCCATTGGCATGGGGGGAGACTAATAAATGCACTAAATAAATAAATAAATTAAATAAAAATAACTCCTAACTTAGTATCCAGCATTGTGTACTCCATAGTGTGGGTTATTTTTCCCTATGTGCATCACTTTGCACTTGTCCACATTAAGGCCACTTTCAGACATGGCCCACCTGCACACATTTGGGCTGTGGGGGCGGGGGGGGAATGCGCAGCCTGAATATGCGTAGGGACCGACAGGTCTGAATGCCCCACCCTGGCATGACTTTGCCGGCAGAGATGCACAGGTATGCAGAGCAGGAAATCGAGCTCTGCTTCTCTGCTGGCAAAGTCGCGTTGTGGGGGGGAGGCAGTTTTCAGACCAGCCGATCCCCGTGTATATTTGGGCTATGCATTTCCCCCCTGCAACCCAAATGGGCGGGGGGAGACATGTCAGAAAGTGGTCTAAATCTCATCTGCCATTTAGATGCCCAGACACCCAGTCTCATAAAATCCTGTTGCAGTTCTTCAGTGTGCTCATGTTTTAACTACCTTGAATAGCAAGTTTGATCACCTCACTCTCAAAGCCCTTTTCCGGATCATTAATGAATACATTAAACAGCACTGGTTCCAATACAGGTCCCTGAGGCACACCACTTTTTACATCTCTCCATTGTGAAAACTGATCATTCAGTTCTACTCTTTGCTTCCTATCTTTTAAGCAGTTACCGATCAATAGTAAGACACTACCTCCTATCCCATGACTCTTTAATTTTCTCAAGAGTATTTTTTGTGGGACCTTATCATATGCTTTCTGGAAATCCACGTACACTATATCTACCGGGTCTCTCTTGTCCACATGCTTATTTTACACCCTCAAAGAATTCCAACAGATTAGTGAGGCATGACTTACCGTTGCTAAATCCATGTTCACTCTTCCCTATTAAGCCATGTTGATAAACATGCCCAGCGATTCTGTTCTTAATGATAGTTTCCACCATTTTGCCCGGCACAGATGTCAAGCTTACTGATCTGTAGTTTCCAGGATCACCTCTGGATCCCTTTTTAAATATCAGGGTTACATTTGCCACCCTCTAGTGTTCAGGTTTTAGCGATAGGTTACAAATGACTAACAGTAGGTCTGCAATTTCATATTTGGGTTCCTTCAGAACTCAGGGGTGAATACCAGCTGGTCCTGGTGGGGTTTTTTTTTGTTTTTTTTAGTATTTAGTTTGTCAGTGTGCTCGAGGACCTTCTCCAGAGCTACATTGATTTGTGACAGCTCTTCTAATTCATTACCTACAAAGTAAGGTTCCGGCATTGGTATCTTCCAACATCTTCTGCAGTGAAGACTGAAGCAAAGAACGCATTCAGCTTCTCTGCAATATCCTTTTCCTCCCTAATCCCCCCTTTCAGCCCCATGTCATCTAACGGCCCAGCTGACTCTCTAGCAGGTTTCCTGCTTCTTATGTACTTGAAAAAGTTTTTATTATTAGTTTTAGCATCTTTATCAAGTTTACATCTACTTTGGCAACGCTTATGCTCTTCCCTATTTACCTCATTGGAACTCTCCGTTTTTTTAAAGGATGCGCATTTGGCTCCAATAGCCTCCTTCACCTCACCGTTTAGCCACAGAGGCAGACGTTTGGTCCTCTTCATACCTTTTTTAATTTGTGGAATACATTTTAATCTGAGCTTCCACGAAAGTGTTTTTAAATAGTCTCCCTGCTGCCTATAGAAATTTAATTCTTGCAACTGCTCCTTTAAGTTTCCCTCTAATGAGTTTCCTCATTTTTACATAGTTCCCCTTTCTAAAGTTATATGTTACCGCAGTGGTTTTATTTGGCATTTTCCCTCCTGGAGTTAAACAGGAACTCCAAAAGAGGCAAAGTAAAAACTAGCCAAGCACCACATTTGGTTCCTGGGCTGGAGGGTTCCCTGGTATATACCAGAGTGGGAAGGAACTCCATCTTCTGTAAAGCTACACTTAAAATATTTTCAATGTACATTGTTCTTGATTCATATTGCATGGTGGTAGATTCTGTGCTGTATCAACTTTTGTAACTTGAAATCAGGCTTGTAGTCAGATTCCGACAGAAGGAAGCAAATATTGTAAATGTATCACACTACAATAATGCAACCGGCATTTTGCCATCTAATATTAATGCATTTAACAAATCTGAAGATAAAGTAAATGGGATGTGCCATTTGCCTGCCTGCTACAACAGGAATATGCAGCAAGCCAAAGATTTCACTTCCTTCCTAGTCTCAGCTATAGGCTGCTAATAAAGCTGCAGTCATCTGCTTTATGCAATAAAGCATAACTTCTTGTGCAGTTTATAGGCCAACTTATTCAAATGGCCTTAGATGCCTTGTGTCTAACCCTTTTTAATGAACGTACAAATTGCTTCTTGGTAGAGGCTAGGTCGGTGGTAGGAGTGTGGTTGAATCTCTTCTTTACTCCCACCCCCTTTGGTTTAAATACATATATTTAGAGAAAGTAGAGGTTCCACCATAATTTAACCTGCTAGAATTTTTGATCCCCAGAGATAAAGGAAAGCTTAACTGCACCTGAGGGAGAGAGTAAAATCCTACCAGCTTCCCCCATAATCTGGTGGTAGATTTTTAGCAAGAGATTCTTGTCAGCCTCACGGTACCCTTTTCTACATATCAGTCAGTGACTAATAGTGTGAAATTTGCGCAAAAAATAAAAAATCTTCTGTATAGTGGAGGGAGATTTAAGCATGGCTGAAAATCTGTTTAAGAAAGGCGGCGTTTCATACATCATTGTACAGGTTTCTGATAGTTGAGAAACCCATTTCTGCTGTTCTGACTCTCTTCATGCTGCATATAAAGGTGTTTTTCCATTTTGCATGATCTGAGATACAGATATCTGTTTTCTCCCTGCCTCTTTCCATATGCTGACATTGAAACTGCTTACATTTTGCAGGTGGAGATGACTCCAAGCCTCAACAAGATGCAGAGGGTAAGCGCAGCGGTTTTATGTTAGGGGTCAGAGAATGTTTTCCCTTCCACCAGCCTCCTCAAAATTGAGTGCGAGCTTCCTGGGCCACATGGGAGTTGGGGGCATTTAAGGGGGTGTTTATGAATTTGTGCTATAGATCCATCTCTGCCCTTGAATGCATGCCTTCATCTCTGCTCCCGCCCAGTGAGCTCACTGTTTCTGTGCTTGCGAAGGGGAACTGGATCTACAGATCAGATCCAGGAATTGGAAAGACACCAAATATATTTTTTAATGGCTGCTGCGTGAATTTGGTCCACAGACTGCAGGTTCCTCATCCCTGTTTTATATACTGTATGTTCACAATTCTGGAACATATTTTGAAACTTTAGTGAATTAAACATACACAAGCTTTCATTCAAACAAATATTTTAAAGTGGTTCCACACATTACGTTTCCCTTGTAGTAACAGACACGCATTATGGCATTTCACACATACGTCTGTTCCCATCGTTAGCACATGCCAGAGCATATTCCATATTTGACCAGCTGTCCATTCCATATTTCCCAGTCATCATCATGAACTGATGCATGGTGGTTCTCCTACTTAATTTCCTCCCCCACTGATTGGGAAGCAAAGTTGGATGAGTTTTCTGAAATGCTGTGCCTGGGCTATAGATGCCTGTGTGGGCACCTGTTCAGCACCAAGCCACACAAGAAAATGAAGTTCTTTGAAAACCACACAGATTATAAGGAAGTGAAGAAGGGCCAGATTCTGTCCTTCTCATTTCTCGATGCCTTGCTGATCCCTAGGATGATCAGAAGCTGGAGTTCAACTGAGAGTGCTACACTAGGACAATTGTTTCCGCTATCGGAGAGACAGTTGACACAGGAGATGCCTGTAACAAGACCTATGTTTGCATTTTTACATAGATAAAAACAAACGAGTTTATATAAAAAACATTGTTTTATATAAAACCCACCATAAATGCATGGTAGTTATAACATGTGAAACTCTTAGTATACTGGTCCTATATATAGCACTAATAAATCTATCAAATGCTACAGTACCTCTCACTTTATAAATTCCAATTATTTGTTAAGTAAAAGTAAGGTGTTTTTTTAATTCTTGAGTTAAATGTAAAAAAGCAAAAACATTTTTCCAGTGATTTAGATTTGAATTTCATAATTCATTTTCATATTTTTAGATAACCTAGGTAGGTGTACACATGCCACCAACCAATGGAAAATAAGGGGTGAGGGGAGTTCTTGTTGACTTTTATATTTGTACTTCTTAAGAAACGAAAAAAAGAACTAATAGCATTTTGTTTTAAAATTTGTGGAAACACTGGAGTGCTGACCTTCAACGACAAAATCTGTACCCTAACTGAACACCCATGGAAGCTAGTTGCCAATGTGCCATTTTTGCCTCTGCAAATATTCCCCAGAGTTCTTGTATACATCGTCCTGTTAGAGAAACCAGATCTTACCTCTTCTAACTAAAAATTTTTTAAAATTTGTCTTGTTCACAGCTTCTCAAGGCGTGATACCTGGCATAATAAGTGCTGTGGTGGTGGCAATAGTTGGAGCTGTGTCCAGTTTTATTGCTTATCAGAAAAAGAAACTTTGCTTCAAACAAAGTGGTAAGGATCATTTTTGCTCATTTTTAAATGTTCCCCCAAAGTCGTCTACTTGCCCTAAAAATGTACACAGGAGGCGCTTTGTTAGAAGTCTCCTGAGAAATCATCTAAACGTTGCAGAAAAGCCTCTTGAACTAGCCCGTTTGCAGTCCTCCTCTCTGTTAATTACTTTGTCATGGGCCAGCCCAAACTTTTCTCAAATTCACGGCTGTGTCTGTTGACTGCTGCTCCTTGGGAAATGGAAGGGACATAAATGCCCACTGCCTTAACAATGTTTGTATCTCAGCAGATCAAGAAAATGTCAACATGGAAAATCAACAAGGAGTGCACGCAGAGCCGCCTGGTAAGAGTGCTTTGGTGGGAAACAACAGAACTTTAGGCAGGAATCTCTTTTAAAAAGGAAAAGGAAAAAAAATGGGATTTTGCTCCACACAGTATTGTTTACCAACAATTTCCATCCTTTCCAGCTGAGACTCCATTTTGAGTATTAAATATAATAGAAGATTATTCTCATGACCTTGGACAGCAAAGGCCATGCAAAGCATATGTAATACCAAAGTGGGAGGGCTGCAGCCCTGTAGTTAGGGAAGATCTGATTTTAATGACTACCACTAATTTTAGGCTAAAATGAGCTCTCAAATTTTGGTCACTTTTTGAGTTCCACATAGAACTATTTGGGTGATGCAAATTGTAAAATGACTATTTCAGATGCTTTTGTTTTTTTTACTGAAAAACTAAAATATATCTCAATCCTAAGCTTTTTCTTATTAAATATTGGGGGGAGGGGGGGCTGGGGGAGGAAATGAAAGGGTTCGCCTTGTAAGGAGATAATGGAATATATAAATAATTATAATAATCAGGAGTTTGAGCCTAAAACAAAACTACAGCTTTAAATGAGAATGTTACAGTACTGTAGCTATTTGGTGTTATAGAGGAATGTGGTGGGGATCTGACTCAAGTGTTAGCCATGCTGTCTGATGTAAGACCAATAAAGCGCTGCAAATGTTGGCATTAATGAAAGGTTAACAGTATTTGGACAGAGACGAAGTTACATAAAAGCAAACTGGAGGCAGGGAAGATTTAACTGACTCGTGTATTGTTGTGAAGTAAAGAGAAGCTTTGTATTAAAGAGCACGTAAAACAGCAAGTTTGTTCTTTTGTGCATGGTTGTTGCTGCTAGGAGAAAATGTTTCAATTACCTTCATCTGCATAGTGCAGTACTATTCTGACTGCTTATAATACTGGGGTGATTCAGATTGGCTGGGGAAATGGTGAGTTATCGCCCAAGTTGGAAATCCAACTCCATGTTTGGATTGGATAGTTGTCAAAGTGCTATAGGTAACAGCTGGAAATAAACTTCTTTTGCCAGTTCTGCCCCTCGAGATTGGTTAATGAAGTCACTGGTGTGGTGGACCAGCCAGGCTTTGGTGTTTAAAAGGTTTGTATAACTACAGTAAGCCTAAAATGATGGGCTACTTATAGTTACTCCTAATTCAAAGTAGTACATGTCATGCTGTTGTGCCTATTTGAAAGAAAGTGAGAAGAGTTAGGGCCTTCATACTTGGAGGGAGTGCATTCGAAACTCTGGCATCAAACTGAGATTTGACACCTGAGGACTCTGTCAAAGGATAATTTGGTTTTTTTATGGGCAACTCCATGGTATGTGTTTCAGATACCAGCAGTTTGGTGAAGGAACTGGTAGAACCTCTGGTTAGAACTTGGTGGTTGGATTGGGAGCTTTCAAGAAGCATTGGTGAAAGTGCCTGGTGTTGGACTCTTGAAGAACCAGTGACTACTATTGGGGAGAGTAGAATTCCAGGCTACTGGAAGTGGGATTGATCTGGAACTCTGAGGATTGACAGTGCAGGAGCTTTTAAAAATTTTGATTTCTCATCCACAAGGAATGTATGTGTCTGAGCTGGTAGAGAGGGTGAACATTGAGTTCCTACCATGTTAACAATAAACCTAGTCGTTCTTAAACAAGTCAGAATCATCCAGTGACTAGGTGACTTTGAAGAACGCTTGCTATGCCTAGCACCATGCACCCTACTTCTGAATGTGAAGTTCTTTACAATAATGAAGCGGAACATGGGAGTTAGACCAAAATTTCCAGTGAGGAAGACTAGTGGTAGCCCCTTTTCCTTACCCTCAAAGAAATCTGTAAAATGCTAAATGTACTTCTGCTTTGAAACAACTTTAATTTTACACCAGAACTTGTGTGGCCTTTTTTATATGAAGTGAACAAACCACAGAGTTGTGAATGAATGAAAGAATTACGGTTTCATCCACAGCCTTCCTCACTGGAAATTTTAGTCAGTCACTCCCATGTTCTGCTTTGGTGCATAGTAACATATGCACTAAGAATCATGCTTCATATGTCTGAAGAATTTGGGACTAATACTGGATCACAAACTGAGCACGGGTCAACAGTTTGATGCTATTGCAAAAAAGACCAATGCTATTTTGGGTTATATTAATGGAAGCATCCTATCCAAGACTCGAGTACCACCCTACTCAGCACTGATTAAACCTCTCTCTGAGTACTACGTGTTCAATTTTAGGCTCCACTTTTCAAGAAGAATTTTCAAGACAAATGTTGAAAAACAGGAAAGGATTTGGATGAGAGTTACAAAGATGCTCAAGGCTCTAGATTACAAGCCATGTGAGGAAAGACTGATCGCTCTGGGCATACTTAGCCTTCAGAGAAGAAGATTAAGGTTGGGTCAGCAGTTCTCAAATGTTTAAAAAGATACAATAAAAAGATAATTTGTTCTCCATTGTCACTGAAAACGGGACAAGAAGCAACAGCTTTAAATTTCAGGAAGATAGCTTAAATATGAGGAAAATCTTCTTAAACGTTAGAACAATAAAGCAGTGGAACAAAGCTGCCTAGAGAGATTGTGGAATCTCCATCCCTTGAGGCTTTTAAGAAAAGACTGGACAGGCATCTATCTCAGACTATTCACTTCAGTCCTGTTGTTATAAATAGTCTAAATACAAATAGTAACACCAATCATTTTCAATTAATCTAATTTTTATTTTTTTTAGAATACCTCAAAAAGGAGCAGAATAAATTATCTAGCCACTACATCTGTGCTCATTAAGCTGAAACCTAATTCTGTGTCCTTTTCCATTCTGTCTTTCAGGTTCCTGAATAAGATTACTGTTGGAGTTTTAATAAACTTAATAGTGTGTTGTACTTTTCCTAAGTCCAAGCACATGTTTAGAGTCCTAAGGACATTTTTAGATGAGATGCTGCTTCTTGCAGACTGCAGTCTGGGAGAAACAAATTTGGGGTGGAGGGTGAGTTAGCCATTCCCTCCCAATTCTGGAAGTTGGCCACCACCATTGAAAATGACCCACTCGTGCATAGACGGAGATCCAGACTTATAAAAACCCAATATTGAGGTTTCAAAAGTCTGGATCTCTGTCCGAGTGTGCTGTTTTCATTGGTGCTGGCCAACTTCTGGGGTTGGGGGTGGAACGTCTAATTCCCCCTCCCCCCCCGGCACAAGTTCATTTCTCCCAGACTGCAGTGTGCAAGTAATAGCATCTCATCTAAAAACTCCTTGAGTCTGAGTATGCTAGAAAATTAGCGTTCAGCTGAAAATCTCAGATATGATGCTTTGCTTCTATTAAAAGTTTCCAATAACAAAAGCAGGAAGCCAAATCATGTCGCTGCTTATAAATTATTTATATATTCCACTAGAGACTGATGGATGCATATTGCATGCCAGCCTGGGTTTACTGTAGCTGTTGCTTGTAAACTTACATAAGGGATGCTGGATTGTTTTGCAAACCAGAAAAGAATGTATTTAAATTTTTGTTCTTTTTCCAGTTCAACGCACTCTTCTGCAGAAGTAGACATGGGAATGCAAGGTGAAGAAACCATCAATAAAACTGGATAGAAAACATGCATATCTGCCTTAAAAATGCAGATAGCAGTGGCTGGAGCTGCAAAATTGCATTAAAAAATTCGACCTGTTGGAAGGAGGAGGAATGTTACTGTGGCTTGCCCTGTGAAGCTCCATGTTGCACATGGACAAATGGCTTCCAAACAGACATGAAATTTATGTTACAACAGCCTGTTTAATTCTCAATTTTTCTTTGTCAGAACCCATAGGGAGGATGCATTTGAATCCTCTGGAATTAGGTCTAGCCCCTTTTCCTTACCCTCAAAAAAATCTGTAAAATGCTAAATGTACCTCTGCTTTGAAACAACTTTAATTTTACACCAGAACTTGTGTGGCCTTTTTTATATGAAGTGAACAAACTGCCTTAATAGGTTTCCTTTGCAAATGAAGAATTCCGAAAAACTATCAGCTAAACATTACATTTGTGGAAAATAAAATGCAAAAATACTACTTGAAATTTAAAAAGAGGCAGTTAAGGTGTCTGAAATCTTGACAACATTGTTTTTGGCTGCAGCTGCATTAGTTGCCTAGCAGGAAGGAAGACTTTTAGGGTGCCAGAACTGCATATATCATTATCAGAGAGAAAGATCTGATTATTATTTTTTTGCGCTTTGTGTCCAACTGGTACATATTAAGGAAGCCCCAAACTGCTCTAGTTAAACACAGGTTTCCTGTTCACTGTATTACTTTTCTCGCTAGATGGCTTTGAAGTAAAGCAGTTGAACAAGGAAAAGTCTCAGCAAAAGCTTTTGGAAAGAAATGGATTCTTCCTCTTTGAACACTGTCTTTTCCATAATCCACAGGTATCATAGCTGTCAAATCTTAGTTTATTAATATAGTGGGATATACAAATATTTTCATGACTGCTCAACACTGTGTACCAATGAATTTCAAATGGCTTCTTGTAGTGAGCAAGACCCTTGCAAATCATGGGGAAAGAACTTTGCACGTACCAATGACCATTAAGTAGTGAATTTCCATTGAAAGTCGTCAAGAGTCAGGTGCCTAACTGCCATTAGTGCCCTTAATCAAAATTTCCTCTTACTCAGTGGGTGCTTTTAGATGGATAGGCTGCTCCGGTGGTGGCTGCAGTAGCCCGCTTCACCTCAAGGTGGCCCATCTGTCTAAAGACAGCGTACCAGATGTTAAATAAGAGCAGGTACAGCTGGAGGTGCTCCAGAACATCCCAGAGTGCTGCCGTTGAAGAGGGCCAGCCAAACCTGGTGTATCGGCCCAAAGTGAAGCAGCGATCCATCTGATGCATGGACCCATGTTGCTGCTCCACTTCCAGCTGGCCTTTGCCCCAGGTAACACCAGAGAGTTGCAGGCAATCTATTGTCTGCAACTCTATGATGTGGGTGTGTCCACGTGGGTTTGGCTGCACAGACGACCAGGTCCATCTGATCAGGACCCAAGCCGGGGCTGGGAGCGGGTGGACATGAAGGTGCATTCCCAGAGCAGCCCCAGGGGTGGCCAGCCCCATGTCATCTGAGAACGCCCAGTATGTTATCCAGTAAATAAACAAACTTTTTCTATAAGATGACAAGATTGGACTAGTGCATAACAAAAAAAAGAGAAAGTGATAAACATAATGTTATGACTAGAGCTGAAATGGGTACATAACTTTGTACCTGAGGGTTATACCCACATTTAGGATGGACAACTGAAAATCGGGACTAGAAGTCAATATTCTAGGACATTGGGTATCCAAGCTGGGTTGAAAACAGGTACCTGAAATTTTCAAATCAATTCAGGTACCAGGAATTGATGGGTATCGGTTTAATTCTCAATTTTCTTTGTCAGAACCCATAGTGAGGATGCATTTGAATCCTCTGGAATTATGTCTTGCCCCTTGTCCTTACCCTCAAAGAAATCAGTAAAATGCTAAATGTACCTCTGCCCATCTTTGAGGGTACTTGTTTCAGCTCTAGTTACAATTCATTTAAAGCTCTTTAAAAATTATATATATAAATCCTTTTGTAAACCAGGAAGTTGTACTAGTGTGTGTTGGAACCTGCTCCAACATTGTGTTTTATTTCTTCCTAGATAACTGTTACAGACATTGAGGGTATTAGCAAGGGGGTTGGGGGAGGGAAGGGGTGGAAGGATTCTCAAACTGGGACAGTCCAAGCCTTGGGAGCATTGAAGGTTGAAGCCTTGGGGTCAAGCTATATCAGACAAGCTAGGGAGGCTAGCACTCTTTAGGTAGCCTTACCTTTCCCTGGGCAAACAAGCCACGTGATGCTGTTGTTCATGTGCCCAGAGCCTGCCAGATGTTTCCCTTGCCTCGCCTCATGTCCTTGGGAAGATTCTGAGGACATGTTGTAAAGCAACCTTACCTCAAGTGGGGTAAGGTTGCCAAAGGTGGGGCAACCCATGTGCCTGGGCATGGTTGCCCCACCACACTCAGAGCAAGGCTGTGGTGCCGTGAGACCATGTCACAGCCAGGGTCACAGCTCAGTTGGGCTGGGGGAGGAGGGTGGGGCAGGGTAAGATGGCCGCTCCTGTGTTCAGTACCTTGGTCCCAAGATGGGCCGAGCTGCCCAGTTTTCCACACACTCATGTGCCCAGCTCCCTGCTCTGGCCCCATGGTGTGGTGGGGCTGATTCCCCACAGGTGGGCCCTGCAGGGATTGGGCCCATGTATCTTGTCTGGCTGTGCCCTTGGGTGCAGCCACACGAGACGTTTAACTCACTGGGCAACGTTACCGTGCATGTAGTGGCTCGTGGCTGGTGACTGCCAAATTTTCACCCTGCTTTGGCCAAGCCTTACCCCACTTTGGGCAACCTTGCTATACCCTGTGTCCTTGGAGCAAGGCCAGTGATGCAGGATGTAGCAAAGTTGCCCAAAGTGAGATACAGCTGTCCAAAGTGAGGCTGCTCATATGCCGGCTGGTCCAAAGTGCAGTAGATTCAATTGTCCACTGCTCTTTGGACAAGGTGGGTGGGGATCAGACCTGCTCCTGCTCATGTGACAGAACCCCTTAGTCTGCAATCTATAAACCTCTTGTTCTACTCCCAGAAGTGGTTTATGGATTGTCTTTAATTTTGAATGAAGCGCATTGCCTACTTTCACCAAACAGGTATTTCATATGTATGATCATCAAGTGATAAAGCAATCTGAAAGATACCAATAGCTGTTTGCGGTTTTTTTGTTTGTTTTTGGATTAACAAGCTTTCACTTAAGTTGTGGATCCTGCTTTAGATTCCAGGAGCCACTAAAAATTAGTCATTAAGATGTCAGAGTATCAATATTATGATTTTTTTTAAAAAAAAAATAAAGAAATATAAAGTTAACTTGTCTTGTGTAGAATTTATTTCCTTTAACCAAACTAAATTTGGCTACGCATGTGCTTGAATGAGGAAGACTGTGGCGCTTTTCCATGTTCAGAGATATGGCAGGGAAACTCCCGATAGGCTTGGCGCCGGAGGATTATGTAACATCAAATGCGTCCCATGGCGATTTCTGACAGATAACGGCTCAAAATCCAGCCCTGCCATCCATCAGACAAATTGCCACAGAACGTGCCTGATGATGCTTTTACCCCCATGCCCATGCTCGGAGCTACTCGTGAGTTTGGCCAACAGGAGCCTGCCGGAAGTTTCGTTGCTGTATCTCTGAATGTGGGCAAGTGGCCTATGAGTTGGGAAAGGGGAAGGAGTGACTGTAAATTGAGGGTTAGTAATTAAACTTGGAGAAGTTTAATATTTTGAACAGGTCTGCATATTTTGCATCTGTATTTTAGTGTATACATACCATAGTTTTGTGCCGTAGCATAGCTTTTCCTCCCTGCTGCATATCCTATCCAATTGCAGGCATTCTCTCAGCTTATCTTCTTGGATGTAGCACATTAGACAGGATAGCTGTCTTTGTGGTTCTTTTCCTTAACAATGAGGTACATAAGAAAACTGATGCTTCCCATTGGCGCACCTACTAACTAGTATTACTGCTGTAACTCCCACACCATTTTATATTCTTGGAAAGCTTTTTTTTATTTGGTAAAAACATGAGCGATGACACCACACCATCAGATGTTGCTGGATATCCAGTCCTAACTTGTAGGCTCTCAATCTTAGCTAGTAATAATATCCTCTCTCTGGGCTTCAACAGGGATGGTCTGGAAAAATTGGTTTGTGAATCAAAGCCATTATGTGTAAATCTGTGCCCATGTGCAAATTCAGAAAGTATTGCAATGAACTCAGGCCCTTTTCATATGAGACGCCTCCCCCTCGCCCATGTGGGCAACGGTGGGGGCAAGGGGGTGCGTGCGTGCTCCCATGCTTCGCCCATGCATGGAGGCATTGGGGAAAACTGAGGTACCTCTGTGCATGGAGATCAGTTGAGATGAGTGTGTGTCCATGTGCCAGGCTACACACCTGCCACCGCCTCTGTTTTAAAAAGGGCCTTAAAGTGTTAAGTGTGTGAATCCACCAAGCATGCCTATCAAACCAAGTGATTTACATTCCTGAATATCCTTAACTTGGACTGCTAAGTCTGCATTGGCCAGAGGAGAGAGACATAGCAGGATAAAACATGTTTAAGGATAATCCTACAGTCTGTAAACAGATAAGACTGAACTCCACTGGTAGCTACAGTGAGCCAGTGTAACCTAGAGAAAAGGTGTTGGGCTTTGATCACAGATCCCTTTTAAAAGGATGATGCAGGCACCGCAGTCTGGGGTGGATGGGTGGAGGCTGTGGTGGGTGTGCAGCACGTGTGCGGTCATGGTACATGGATGCACACCCATCTCCATGCATGGAGGTACCTCAGTTTTCCACAATGTCTCCATTTGTGGGGGATGGGTGGAATGCCGAGTGCACGTGCACCCCCACCCATCGCCACTTGCTGTCATACAGAAATGGGAATAAGCTGATTGTACTGTGCTATATAAATAATAATTGATAATATTAAGCTACCGCGCCCTTTCAGGAATCTTGTGAACTAGATAAGGATTGTAAAGCATTCTGAAAACAATGTGGTATAGAAATGATAAAAACATAACATGGACCCAACACACTTATGAAAACAGTGGTGTTAAAAGTAAAGTTCTTAACCCAGAAAAACAGATCATGATAACATGCCTTAAGAGCTGGTCAATGCAAGTCCTGCTCCGACAGAAACAAAGTTCCAATTTCATCCTCAAGGAGGAGATGGGTTAATTATTGCTCTCGGATAAGAGAAGCTTGATGCTTGCTTGTATGCAAAAATGTCAATAAAAATGCAGGTTCAAAATTAGGAATGAATGTTACGTTTAGTTATATCAACACAGCAAAGTAAACGGGTAAAGTGGGCCACCAAATAGGCAGCCAGGTGGAAACACTCCATTCAGGTAGATTAGAAAAGAATGTTGTATGCTGGGAGCCAATGTAGCCTATTGAATAAGATATTAGACTTGAACTTGGGGGGAGGAGGGGAAGGGTTCAATTTCTCTTAGCCATAAACGCTTGTGTGACCTCAAAGTTACTGTGTCTCAGCTTCAGTTCCCCATCTCTTTATTTTTAAAAGGTAACAATAATGACTTCAGGCTTGTTTTGAGCATCAGCTGGATAACGATTGTAAAGATCTCTGAAGACAAAGTGTTAGAGAGATTACAATGATACATAAAAATGAATTCTGCTCTTCATTTTCTCATGTCAAGATTCAAAAGGGGAAAATATTTTAAGCATTATATTAAATACTTCTATTTAATGGGATTTATCTGTTCAGTGTTTGGAGTATACTTCAATGGAGAAGGTAAGTACTTACATGTCCTCATTCTACATATGGGCAAACTGACATGAAGGAAAAATAATATGCTAAAGGCTCCATTCTCTGCACCCGGCTGCCCATAGTCTTCCGGACCTGATTCAAGGTGTTGGTGCTTACCTATAAAACTCTACACAGTCTCGGCCCTACCTACCTGTGGAATTGCCTCACTCCCCATGCTCTGGATTGGCCATTGCACTCCACCAGGGATGCCCTTCTTGAAGTTCTCCGAGTTGCTTGGGAACGACCATGGAGAGGGCGTTCTCGGGAGGCTGCACCTAGGCTGTGGAACTCCCTGTGGAGGCCTAGGTGACCCCAGACCTCTTCGATTAATTGTTTAAGACATTGCTGTTCCACTAGGCTTTCGGTTAGGGTGGAGGGTGTGTGTGTGTTTTCTTTGACATCCCCCCCCATATGAGTTGTTTTATGCTCTTGTTTTATGTGGATTGTTCATTGTTTTTATATTCATATATATATATATTTCTATTTAATTTAACTTAATGATGGTTAGCTGCCCTGAGCTGCTTCGGCAGGAGGGGTGGGATATAAATTGTTAAATAAATAAATAAATTAAATAAAGCCCAGACAGCAAGTCAGTGGTGTGGAATGGCTGGCACATGTGTGTATATCTTTCCCTGATGTGAGCAGAGACAATTGCAAGTTTGTAAAAAGTTCCAAACCTAACAATTCAGTCTCACAGTACCTGAGGGAGAATGGCCCATCACAACTGCTTTGCAAGCATAAATAAAAAAAAATCATAGTCCCTGAATGGCAGGTGAATTCAAGTACCTGAACTTTGTTAAAAAAATACTTCCCTTCACTGCCTGTAAAGCAGTGGCGATAGGCCATTCTTCCTCTGGCAGTCGGAAGTTAATGAGCTATTAATGTGGGTTTGCATCCTTACACAAACAACTAAAAAGATGCACACAGCAGACAGCTCTGCCTGCCATTCAACAAATAAGGATTGTGCCCCAAGTCTGTGCTCGCATTTCTAGGGCACCTTGGAAAGTTCTGGTTCTTAAAATCACTAAGCAGCACACTTATTGGCTAGGGATGTGCAAACAGTTCTCCGCTAAAAACTTAGGCTAAAAACTTGGGTTCATGGGTTCGGTCCCGCGGAGTTCGGACCCCCCTGAATGTTCAGAAAATTCGACCAAGGCAGAGGCTTGGGGTATGGCAGGCTGTCGGAGACACAGCAGCAGCAGCGACCAGGAATGCTTGCGGCTTGGCACCCCGGGTTGCCCGGGCAGGCAGGCTCATCGCTTGGCCCGTGGGGGCATGGTTGGATGCCTGAGACCCAGCGGTGGCAGCAGAGGCTGGATGTTGCAAGCTGCCAGGCATCAGTGAAGCAGCAGCTGAGGCCTGGGCCCAGGCTTGGTGGCTGGTACCCCTACTTGGCCAGGTGTTGCAGGTTAGCATCATACTCGACAGAGCTCAAGAAGCTCTTCTGCAAATTGGTCAAGCCTTGACCAGTGGTGAATCTCATGGACACCCAGCCCCCACCCGCCGGCGCACTCATCTGAGCTATGCCCATCTACAAGAGGGAGGAGCAAATGGCTGACATGCAGTACGAGCAGCAGCAGCAGACATTGGATTGCCAGGGCAGAGTAACTGCAGCTGGCACCCCTACTTGGCCAGGCATTGCAGGCTGGCTGGCATCAGTGGATCAGTGGCAGAGGCCCAGCCAGGGCTTGGTGGCTGTCACCCCTACTTGGCCGAGCGTTGCAGGCTGGCTGGCATCGGTGGAGCATTGGCACACAGTGAAGTGGAATGACAGCCCTCCCTGCCTGGAACATAGGCTGGCTGGCATTGCTAGAGCATTGGCAGACAGTGAAGTGGAATGATAGCCCTTCCTCCTTGGAACGTAGGCCCCAGAACCCTGATGGTGGGTCCTGGAGCTGGAGTAGCTGGCTGTTCCTTGATGGGGTGGAATGATGGTCCCCTGTGAGCGAAATGATGACCCCCCCAGACCAATGATCGTGGGACTTGGGGTTGGAGTGACAGCTTCTGACAGCCCTCCCTGCCTGTAATGTAGGCCCCAGAACCCTGATAGTGGGTCCTGGAACTGGAGTGGCTGGCTGTTGCTTGATGTAGTGGAATGACCGCTCCCTGTGAGCGGAATGACGGCCCCAGAACCCTGATGGTGGGTCCTGGGACTGGAGTGGCAGCTTCTGGATGAAGTGGATGGACAGTACTCCCTGCCTGTAATGTAGACCCCAGAACCCTGATGGTGGGAACTGGGGCTGGAGTGGCTGCTGCTTGATGCCGGGTATACCACCTAAATCTATCTAATCTAATCTAAATAAATGAAACTATGGAGTAAATGTGTAGAAATGGGTTAAATACAAGGAGGATGGCAATGGATTGGGAGGAACACAAACTGCTGGAGAGGGAGAGTTCTGAAAATGTCTGCTGACAGGATCAGTGGCTAGCTCAGAACAATATGGAAGGGGGGGGAGGGCAGTTACTTGCTGTGCCTGCCTTACCACAAGCCCCACTGGCTGTGTGCAGCCTAGCCCGTGGCCAATCGCAGACTGCCAAGCCAGTGGTCTGAGGAAAAGAGGGATGTTGATTGGGTGGGCTGGCTGCTAGTCCAAGCCTCTCCACCCCTTCTCAGCTGACACCCTCCCCCTTCTAGCCAGGTTTTTCCCCCACCCGAACACAACTGAACTGTTTGGGGTGTTCGGTTTGGCCATTCGGTTCAGCCGTCCGAAGTGGCTGAGCCAAGCCGTATTCGCACATCCCTGTTATTGGTCTCTTGTAGTTGAATTTAAGAAATATGTGGAAAATGTCTGCAGCCATAAGTTCTCATAATTATCTACTGCATGAACTGTAGCAGTAAGATTTAGGCTCTTTTTACAAAGGCCTCTCCCACTCATGACCACACAGAAATCTGCGTGTTCATGAGTGGGCATGATCTGTGTGAAGGATGCGGTGCGTGTGCTCCTGCCTAACACACATCCCCATTCACCCCCATACCCACGCACAGAGCAGCCGGAGAAAACGGAGGTTGCTCTGTGCATGGGAGTGCGTGAGGATGCATGTGTGGCCATGTGCACACCTGCTCTCTTGCTGCGCATGCACCGGTGTACCCACCCCCACCTGGTGGAACCATGTTAAAACAGCCTTAGTGCATGCAAAACACATTTGCCTGAAGAATAATTTGCAAAGTAAAACATTAATGAGCCTATGAACCTTCTAAGCAGGACAAAATTCCTAAATGCTGTCTTCAGGGTATCAGCTGTTTCCTCTCTGGACTCAGCATTAATGCATGCAAGCATAAGTCTGGAGAGAAGAATTCAAAGTTGCATACTAATCCTTTTTAATCACTTGTATTAAAATGCCAATAACCTAGCAGTGTGCACCAGGGACCCATTTTATTTTATTTTCTTGTATTTTTCATTTTTCTGAATTTTGTTACTGAGAATTTTTGGTTTTTTAATTGTTTGATTTTTATCTTTCTTGGTTGGTTTCAGTGTCTGTAACTACTTCATTTCCCATCCAATTTGCATCAGATTTGGAACAAGTGTCCCCTTTACCAAGGAAAATGTTTGTGCCACATTTCATAAACATTAAGTAAAGGGTCCCTATTTTATAAGCAATACAATCTTTGTGATTTTAACAAGTTGCAAATGTCCTTAAATCAATTACAGGTGTTGCCCCTGGTTAAATTATAAAGATTTTACTCGATGTAGCCATCTACTTTTTGGCGAATTTGTAGAGAGGGTGAAGAAGACCGCCGAGGGTGGGCAGAGCAGAGGAAGAGCAGGTGTTAGAGGCACTGGCATAGGCTTTCGTCATTGGCACCCCACAATCGGAGGGGCATACATGAGGGAGAATAGTTGCAGAGTTGTGCTTGTATGAGCACTTGCAGTGTGGCTGGAGATTGCAGAACACACAGGCTACTTTCAAACCTGTCTCTTCCTCCCCCTGCCAGTGCGTATTTTGGCTGCGGGAGGGAATGCGCACACCAGGATATGTGTGGAGTTCGGCCTGTCCGAAATCCCCCCCCCCCACAAACATGACTTTGCCGACAAACACCCACAGCAATACAGAGCTGGATTTCCTGCTCTGTATCACTTCAGGTGTTTGTCAGCAAAGCCACACGGGGTGGCTTTCAGATTGGCCAAACACTGCGCATATCCTGCTGTGTGCATTCCCTTCCACAGTCAGGATATGTGCGGGGGCAGATGTGAAAGTGGCCATAGTTGCGCACACTGAGCCAGTCTATAAGCCACACAAGATCTAGCCATGGTGGGGCTGTACAGCTTGGCAGAAGCTTATATTTGTGGGGCAATGAGACTAGTGTGTGGCCCGGCCCTAGCCCCGAGGGAGTGTTGGAACACTGGAGGGGAGCAGAGAAGAACTGCTGTGAAAGGTGCTGGGGGAAATATGTCGGGTGGAGGATATGCTGCGAGTCGGAGGAGTGAGTGCGGGGTCCAGCGGCTGGGGTTGGTGGCGGGGCAACCTAATATTATTGATATCTGGCGGGCAGGGGAATTGAGGCGTAGGGGTATGTGCCCTCCTGGTGAGAGCAGGAGGGTACAAGGAGGGCCCTCACGGTGGGGGGTGAGGAGGAGTTAGTGAAGGTGACCAGATATTGAAGTTGTTAGATAAGAGGGAATTATGTTGTTGTTTTGTTGCTTAGTGTAATATTTTGTTTAATTTTATAATGTTTTGTATTAAGAGAACAATTTTTGCTGAGGGTTTTTTCCCCTCCTGGTGAGAGCAGGAAGCGGGATGAGTGGGTGGCCCCTTCCCTGGTAGCAGCAGGGCGGGGGATAAGACTAGTGGATGGAAGGAATTAATTACTGAGAATGTAATATTAAATTTTGAGATTGTAAGAAGTAGGGGGATGGGATGGTTTTTGTTAATTACTATACTGAATTTATTGAACTGTATTAATTAGGAGTGGTTTTTCATTGTTTTGATTAGTGATCCTATGTGGATTTATGTTTATGTATATTTCATTTGTTGTGAGCCGCCTCGAGCCGCTTAGGCGGGAGAGTGCGGGATATAAATTAACAATGAAATGAAAAATGAAATGAAATATTTGCTCCCCAATGCCCACCCCTAAGCCTCCCTGATTACAGTGATTGGGTATTGGCAAGTTGGAAGCCTGGGAAGCATCTCCAGAGAATGAGCCTAAGGGATTCTCTTAAGTTTGTGTCAGGGGTACAAGATGGGTTTGTGATGCCAGTCGGCCAGCAGAAATGTCAATCGTGTATCCTCATTCTGTGCTGTGCCCACCCCAACTCCCTTGCTTGTTACTGGGAAGCATCTGCTTAAGAAAGAGTCAATAAGTGATTCTAATATCCTCTGTCACAGTGCTGCAGGATGTGTTTGGGATGCCAATAGACCAGCCTGAATGTGACAATAGTGTGTCTTGATGGGGATGCTTTCCCTTCCCCTCTGCCTTGCTGTCTAAAGTCCTGGTTATGTCCTAAAATTTTTGTTTTTGTCCCAAACTTTTCAGGACTTGTATTTGCACGACTTCTGTCAAAATCACAAATTAGGGGTGGGAATTCTGGTTCTCCCGAGATCTGATATTGCTTGGGTGTATCGGCTTAATCCGATAAATCCAATATTTACCTGTACCGGCATACCGGATTTTTAACATTTGCCGTGATACCAGATTTTTTACATTGCAGCCATTGAAGTCAATAGCCACAATGTAAAAAAATCTGGTACTGTGGCCAGTGTTAAATCCAGTACCAGGGAGATCTGATACCAGTACATTCGGTATCTGGTATTCTCCCCGGTGTCCCACCTCTATCACAAATGTTTAATTGCTTATACAATTGGACCCTTTTTATGCAATCTTTCTGAAATTTGTCAGGGATAATCATTTGAATTAAGGATATACTTTGTCCTAATTTCATCCTAATTGGATTTAAAACAAAGATGTTACAGCTGGAAATGTGTGTGCAAATCACAGAATGTGCATTGCTTATAAAATAGGAACCTCTTATCCAACCTTTATGAAATTTGACAGCAATGATACCTGGGATGAGGGGTACAATGTATCCAAATTGCATCTAAAGTAGATGAAAGCATAGATGTTACAGCCAGAAATGAATCACAAACCATGATGCTTGCAAAATCGGTACCCTTTATCCCAATACTTTAGAAATTTGGTGAGGATGATCCCCTTGATAAGGGACACATACTCTCCAAATTTCATCAGACAGAAAACAACAAAGTTACAGCCTGATATTGAACCGAAAGGTTCGATTCTATCTCCACTTTTATTTAACATCTATATGGAACCCGTGGATGAGGTTGTGAGACAGTTTGCTGTGTGTTGCCACCAGTATGCTGCTGATACCCAGCATTACCTCTCTTTTTCAACCAACCCAGGTCCTACAGTCTCGGTACTTTCCCAGTGCTTGCTAGCAGGGAGTGACTGGATGAGGTAGAGCAGACTGAAACTGAATCTTGATAAGACGGAGGTGATGTTGGTGGGTAGGGCAGTGGAGGTCATGGCTCCCCTTGTGGAGGGAATCTGACCTCTGCTGGCCCCACAGGTCCAGAGTTTGGGGGTTCTGTCAGACTCTGGCCTTTGCCTGGATTGTCAGGTGGCGGAGGCGATGAAGGGAGCCTTTCACCAATTATATCTTGTGAAGAGGATTTGGCCATATGTTTCAAGCTCTGACCTGGCAACCCTCATCCATGCATTCATCACCTCAAAGATGCATTACTGCAAAGTGCTCTACGTGGGGATGCCCTTGCTGATGACTTGGAAGCTGCATCTGGTGCAGAATGTGGCAGCTCGTCTCTTAATAAGGATGGGCCGTAGGGACCACATTACACCAGTGCTCCAGGCTCTGCACTGGCTGTCTATAGTGTTCCGGGCCAGATTCATGGTGCTGGTTTTGACCTTTAAAGCCCTACATGGTCTGGGCCCCTTCTATCTGAGAGACCGCCTCACTCACCGGGCTGTGGTGTGACCTCTGCAGTCTACTGAGGGTGCCTTTTGGAGGTCCCCCAGGGGGGGCACGATGGAGAGGGCGTTTCCGGTGACTGCATCCCAGCTGTGGAACTCCCTCCCAGAGGAAACTCACCTGACTCCCAGCCTGTTGGCCTTTTGTCAGGTCTGTAAGACCAGACTGTTCGTCCGGACCTTTGGGGGAGGGGGGAAATAAGGGTGGGTGTTTTTACCAGTGGTTTTACCTTTTTGTTGTTTTCTTTATTGTTTTAGTAACCTCTTTTATGTATTGTTCTTATATATTGTTCTAAATAGTCAAGTCAAGTCATATTTATTTAGCATGGCCAAAGGCCATTGCTCATCAAACTAAAAATAACAGGTCAATCCAGGCTAATACATAAAAGGAATAATAACCCCCTTTTTGCTAGAATTAAAAAAACCTAAAATAGCTGCAGAGGGGCCCTAAGCTCTTAGTAAGGCCTGCTTTAGATGATAATTCCACACACCCCTTTAACAGAAAAAAAACAATCCCAAATATTTATACCATCTGACCTGCTCAATCGGATGGTCCTTGATATACCAATCAAATTTATGGGAGGCTTTGGAAAACACCACTACTTTTAGATTTATTATAATTTAATTCAAGATGATTGGAGTCACAATAATTAACAAGAGCAGCCAATTCTCTATTAAGGCCCAAATGAGTCTGCGACAGCAGCACCGCATCATCTGCATTATAGCATGCAGCCTGTATGGTGAAGAGCCAATTTAGGTGGGAAAAAAATTCAGATCTGCCGTAATAGCGATAAGATCGTTTATAAAAATTACAAACCACAAAGGGGCCAATAAACATCCCTGTCTTAACACCAGAGGAGGAAATAATTTCCTTGGAGAGAATGCCTGCCTCATTAACTCTAATATTAATTGTAGTGTTTGCATATAAAGCCCTAATCAGATGAAGTAAACGAGGGTCTATATGAAGAGCAGCCAATTTCTCCCATAGAATTTCCCTATCAATAAGGTTGAAAATCTATGAATGCCACAAACAGTTTCCAGTTATCTTGGGTATATTTACTAATTAAATGGTTCAAGACCAAACAATGGTCAACAGTTGACTGGCCACCTTGGAATCCAGCCTGTTCAGGCCATAGAATTTTTTGGTTTAACATCCAAGTTTTCAAACGCAACAGAAGGTATTTGTCGTACAATTTGCCAACAACTGACAAAAAACGAATAGAGCGGCAGTTACCTGGCTTCGATTTATCACCCTTTTTATATACAGGGATCACAATGGCCCTTCCCCAGTCTGACGGGACTATTCCCACTTTATTGATGGTGTTAAAGAGTGCCACCAGAACAGGAATCCACCAATCCCTAAATCTTTGGATAAACTCCAAAGTGATTAAAACACATCCTGGTGCCTTTTTACTTTTAAAGCAATTTATCAGGTCAGATATATCAACTGCAGTTACAGGAGGCCACTCTGCCACTTCCACAAGCAGATCCCCCCCAGAGGATCCAGCAGAGCAGGAATACGAGAAAAAAGTGCTCCACAATGATCCTCCCACATCCTAGCCGGAATGGGGAAGACCTTAAAATTAACTGAATCACGAATTGAACCGTTTACAATTTTCCAAAAGGTCGCAGAGTCCCCCAGCCTCTGCTGCCCCTATAAGTCTATCCCACTTGTTCTTTTGGAATTCCTGTTTCTTTTCCCTAATAAGGTTTTTATAGAGAGACTTAAGATCATAATATCTCTGCGGGAACATGGAGAATCCTTGCATCCTGGCCTTCCTGCAAATAAACTGAAGCTCTTTTCTCAAATTCTTACACTCAACATCAAACCAAGGGAATGACCAAGCAGTTAGGTATCCCTTTGGTGCCAACTGCTCCCTTCCCTCTAAGGAAAGGCGTAAAAAGGAAATAAGCAGCATAAAGGTCCTAGATAGATCTAAGTCAGAAGTCAGTACTTTATTTGCCATATCTTGACATTGGACAACACAATTTAATGACAAGTATTAGCCAACAGTATTGACATCGAGACATTTCTATAAAATGCAGCCTGTGATCTTCTCAGTTTCTAAGAGACGTTTTAGAAAAGATTTTGCATCACGGTGCTGTACACTTGCAGAGCGTTTAAGTTTTTTAAGCTGTTAGTCCTGCCCATTGTAAGTTCTGTTGTTTGAAGCTTAGCATTTTATTAGGTTATTACTTCGAAAGCTACACTTCGCCTGCTACTCGAAGACATTCTTACTAGGGGTGGGACCCCGGGGTAAATACTAGGGGTGGGAATACCGGTAAATCCGGAATCCGATAATGCCGGTACTGGGCGTACCGGCATTATCGGATTCAACCCGGTAAATCCGGTCCGGTTACCGGATTCCGGGTACCGGATTTTTTTACATTGCAGCCATTTAAATGAATGGCTGCAATGTAAGCAAAGCCCCACCAAAAAAGTAAAAAAAA
>QEPC01012904.1:121003-168167 GCA_003113815.1 Sphenodon punctatus | reverse complement strand
GGAAAAAGGAAGGGCCCTATGTGGCCTGAAAACTTGCATACTTTCACCCACAGAAGTTGGTCTGACAAAAGATATCATCTGAACAACTTTGTCTTCTGCTCTCTCACAGAATTGTCTCATACTTTGCCTCTTACATTTAGAACCAAGTCAACACAACAGCCACACGCTGCCTAGACCAGAGGTGGGCAAACGGTGGCTTGAGAGCCTCAAGTGGCTCTTGGGCACCTGTTGTTCTGAGGCTCTTGTCTGAAATGGCTGCCTGGGTGCATGCCCATTGGTTTCCCTGAGGAGCAAAAGATGTCAATTTGCCTTTTTGGCCATTGCAGTCTTATCGGGACTGTGGAAGCATGCCTTGTGCCACTATTGCTGCTGCCTGAACCCACCAGACCATCTGGGAGCCAGAGTTTTGATGTGAGGAAAGGAAAAGGGACGTATGGGTAGTGGCTCTGCCCTGTCCCTGGTAGGGTGGCCAGGCATGCAAACTTTAGAGGACACTTATGAGAAATACAGGTTGCATGGCTGCATTGGCTTTCCTCTAAAGTTTGCATATCTGGCCACCCTAGTCCCCAGGATTGGGGGAAGCCACGATCAGTCTAATGCATCTTGTGACACTCAGCAAATTGAAAGTTTTGTTATGTGGCTCTTGGGCTTGTGAACTCCCCCCTGATTTAGACTATGAAAGAGCAAGCATACTAAGTACAATTTTGTATCATTAGACTTTCATAAGCAAGCTAAGGGGACAATCCTCTGCCATTAAAGTCAGTGGCAAAATTCTCATTGACGTTAATGGTGGAGGACTGTGCCTTCTACGGAGTTAGTTGCAGGAATCAGAGTTTGATCCCTTTCACTTGGTCATTTATACTTGCAAGTATAAAAGGTAATTTTATGAAATGTGGAGTAAGGCTACCAGTGTATTGATATTTTCTTGAGTAAGAATTATAAATTGTGGCCCTAGCTAGCTATCTTCCTGGAACAGATGTGTTTTTCTTCTGCTAAACCACAGAGGCATTCTAGAGCAAGTAATTAGGCACTCATGCAGCAGTTTGTAAATACCCTCTCTGAGTCTGAGCTCCTCCATGATCATAAGGAATGTTGCCTGATAATTCCGTCCAGATGAGATGAGTAATGAAGTCATGAGCTATCTGTTCCACCCATAGTGAGTCACTATCACAGTCAATTTCCTCTGCTTATAAGACAGGCGCTCGACCAAAAACATTCAAAGGGTGGCACAGAGAAACTGAATAATAAGGCCTGTTCCTTGGTGCTTCGGGTTTCTTTTCCCTAGTTTGGTAGCACAGAGCAGCAGCAATCCCACAGTTTAACTGGTCCCTAGGGAATTTTCCCTGCCTCAAGAAATCATGCAACTGTGTACGGTATTTCAAAGCACTCATAACCTGTTCAAATCAAAGCCAAATCCCCCCTGGAAGAAAAAGCTCTACAGTTCACAGTGAAAATTAATTCCTTGCCCAGTTTCAGCTTTTACTCTCAGCTGTTGCAACTAGAGAACTATTGTGTTCAGTAAGGACACAATAATATGGGGGGAAAGCTCCCCTCCAACCCTTGCACTTCAGTAGAAATTGCCTGTACTCCAGGTCCTGTGGTCACTGGATTTTCCCCATTGACAGTAGTGATGCAATGAACACAGATCCCTGCCGGTGTGGCTCCAGTCTTCATTTATCATCTGAGGTCCGTGAAGTTATTCTGTTGTGCTGTTGTGTTCCACCTTCTGCAGAGCTACTATTTTAGTATTTTTGCAACCAATATTTTGCATGCGCTGCATGCAGAAAGAGTTTTTTACAGTGTTTAAAATCTAGGTTCTTTTGCATGCAAACAAAGCAAATGGATGAACTTTTGCTATATAGAATTTCAGCATTCGTTGTAGTTTTATCATGTCTGGACCTGGGCCTGGTGTTCATAAATTGGCAATTTTTACCCAGGCAATCAGAAGACAAACTTTGTTTTCCTTGTCTGGGCCACAGATGTCTCAACTTAGGTACCTTATTATAGTCACTGATCAGGAATGTTTGCCTTTCCCTTATATTTGTGGCTGTTTTGCAGTACTTGACTCATAGTCAAGGGCAGATGTAGATCTCCCATGAATTATCTGTAATCTTTCCCCAGATACTCTAATGTTTTCCTATCAGATTGCTTGAAATGCATTTTTTCCACTTCCTACCCCCTTTCCATGAAATAAAGCACTTTTTTCATTATAGTGGAAAGTTACTAGTTTAGTTACAAGAGGAAGGGGATTCTGAAGAATAAGACATTATAGGGAAAAACACCAGAGAACAATCTCTATAAGGATAAAGAGCTAAGGAAAGCCTGACCCCTCACAAAAAAGGTAAGTTTTTAGGAAGGGTTTGAAGGGAAATAGCAAGTAAAACATATGTTTTCAGGGAAGAGGGAACCCTTAGGAGAAAGGATGAAGATGGGTTTATGCAATATCATGATATTCCTAAAATGGAGTCCATTTAATACATGGTACAATGATAGCAACACATTTGCCGTTCTGTTCTTTGAAGCCTTTCATTTGAGGATCCCAAAGACTTTTAACAACACTAAGACTCCTATGGCTTTGTGAAATAGGGAAATACTATTTCCTTAAGGAGGTAGGTAAGCTACCTAAATGGTAAATAAATGCACTTTCACCACTATGGTGTTCTACTAATGCAAGTTTATCTACAAAGGCAGGTCAAGAGACTTGCCTGAGGTAACATAGTAAGTCAGTGGCAGATATAAACAAATAGTAGCCAACTAGCCACAGTACTCCCAACTCCTAAAAAGTCCATTTTTAGATTTGTTGTTCAGGCTGTTCTTGTATTGATTTGTATAGATACTGTAGAGTTGAATGCAGGTGACTAGTGTAAGATTTTGCATCAAAGTATCAGAGGCGATTATTTCCTGGAGAGGTGCTCTACTAAAGCTTTCAGGTAAAAAGAAAGAATATCCCAATCAGCTACAGCTAGAGTCAGTTACAAAATGAATAAGTGTTAGGATACAATATTTTTAAAGCCTTACTGGTTTTATTTACCTGCCAAAGAAAATGTTGTTTTTTCCTAATAGATGTTGTGGAGAGTGTCTGAAGGGAGAGCACAAACACACTTTGACAGATGTGAACACTGCTGCTGTCTGTTTTGGAAATAAATTAAAACGTGTAGATTCAATTGGCTATATGTGATTTCAAGGCAGATGAGTCCACAAATTTTTAAACCCGAGCTCTGATGCTAAGAGATAGGTTAAGTTTTAAGAATGACAATCACATCTTGTTCTGAAGGAACTTACTTGTGGGCGATCCTTTGAGCTTCAGCAGGATTATCTGCAGGTAAGTCTTCTCAGGATTGTAGCCACAGTGACGAGTCTGGCTGTGGTACCCCTATTTTTATAATGGGGGAGGGGGGGAGGGATTCTTAAAATACATTTTTTACATTTTGGTTGGGTTTTGAGTGGTTTTATGGTCCAGATCTTGCTTGTGTCAGTTTCCTCTTTGAATTAAATAGGCCAACTTGCCTTACACTACTCAACAGAGCACTCTTTGTGGTTAATTTACACAAATGTGTATCAGTCTAGATGATCTTTGTGTCACTTAGGAACTTGCACTCTAGTAATTCCTATTAAAATTTAAGATAGAAAGAGTAACACGATGAGTGAAATCAGTGTTTGTAAATCCTTTCCTAACTCTTGTTTGACTCAGTCAACATATATGTTTTTCTTCTGACAGGCCAAGATGACTTTGACTTATCGGATGCACTTGACAATCCTGGTAAAGTAAATCCACAAAATAGCAATTGTTCAGTTTAACTATTGAATTTAAACTTAATGCTACATTTAAATATCTTTTCATTCTCTTTTTAAATTTTCAAAAGGGAATACAATACACATTATACAGCTTTGGCACCAAGAACTACACTTACTTTTTATTAGGGGTGTGCGAACACTGAGCAGTTCGGTGTTTGGCCCATTCGGGGTTCGGCCAAACCCGGAACTGTTCGGTTTGGTCCGTTTGGACTGAACCGGTTCGGGGGGGTCAAACCCTTTTGGGCAGGGGGGGCAGTTTTCTCTCCCCCTTCCAGGCTGCGTGGGTGGAAGGGGTGCCAGGGAGCACCTCCCCATCCCTGCCCAGCCTGGGATTTTTTTGTAACCCCCCCCCCCGGGATCGCTCGTGGCCCTACTTGGTGGTGCCAGGGCTCCGGCCCCCGGGTCCAGCGGTGGACGGGTCCAGCAGCGGGTCCGGTGGTGGTGGCATTCTGGAGCACTTCAGGCTGCTACTAGGCCTTCTGGGTCAAACCCTGCCAGACCTGGGGCCAGAGCCCTGGCACCCCCAGCTAGGTTGGGCTCCGACCGTGGGTCTAGTAGTGGCCTGAAGCACTCTGGAGCACCACTGCCAGCGAACCTGCTGATGGACCCACCCACCGCCAGACCTGGGGCCGGAGCACCGGCACCACCAGGTAGAGCCACGGGCAATCCCGGGGGGGGATAAAAAAAATGGGCGGGGGGGAGGTGCTCCCCGGTACCCCTTCCACCAGTGCAGCGGTCTTTGCAAGTCACCTGGGACATGTCACTTTCAAAGGACAACCCGGTGCACTTCCCCCTCCCCCGTCATCAGTGGCAGGGGGAGTACATGGCAGCTTGCCTCTGTGGTTGGGGTAGCCACGCTGGGAGCCGCCCATTATAATTGCTTCCCATGCATTCCACCTGAGTGGGTGCTCCGTAGCAGTACCACTCAGAAGCTAATGGTACTGCCACGGACTACCATTGCCGTGCTCATTTGAAAACACTCAATATGGCTTTAAGAACTGCAGGGTAAGGGGCATCTGGGTCATGGGTGGTTATGGAGTTTAGGGGTTCAGGGTCAGGGCTAGGGCTTAGGATCTGGGGAAGAAGGCTAAAGAGGAGCAAGACAGAAACAAGGCTGGGAACAAGGCAGGAAGGAGACAAGACTGAGACAGAGCAAGGCTGGGAACGGGAAGGCATAACAGGAGTTAGGAAGAGCAAGGACAAAAAGGCATGAGAAAGTAAAACTCTACCCAGCTTCCTGTTGCCACCATCAAACTTTATATGCTGTCTGATAGCTAACCAGGAAACTGGGAGGTGTGGCAGTGGCAGGGCCCAGACACAAGGAGGGCATGGCTAGGGCAAGGCAGGAAGGCCTCTCAGGGAGTGGCTAGCCTTGAAGCAAGGCAAAGCAGTGGTGCTGTAGGCCCAGCCACTGCTACAGGATCCCCAGGGGTAAGGGTTTAAGACTTGGGTCCTGACAATGGTTAATGATAAATTAAATAAATTCATACAAAATTTAAGGGGTTTGTGTGTGCTCTGTATTTTTTAAAAGTAGCATATGCTCCAACAGTACCTTTTTGTCCAGTAAGATAACAAGGTTTGTTATCTTGTACCGATCTCCCTGCAGTGTAAGGTTTGTATCCGGTTCAGCAGACACGTCTCATTTATCCAGCAGGAGCCTCATTTATCCAGCCATGATTCCCTTGTCTGTTGTTTATTCATTCGGGTTGGTGCATCTTTTCTCACTTTTAGGGGATAGGCACCACTATCAAAGAACAAAGAAAGATAACACCCAGGCAGGAAGGAGTTATGTGCCTGAGATCAAGATGAAAACTAAAATAGAAAAGGTGGAAGGGCATAAGTGTGTTTGTGAGAGATGATTTTTAGTGTGCTGAAAAGGACTGTCAGTCACTGCTTCCACCTGTGATGATAAGATTGTCTTTAAAACTAAAATGTTAGCGCCCAAAGTCAGTGCACATATTTGAGAATTTTGACTTTTTAATAGGCTGAGTTTCTATTCAAACCATCAGTCCTGCAAATACAAACATATGTTTATACAGAGCCTCTCACACAGACATTCTTTGTTTCCAACTCAGCCCCAAGGTTAATCTGGGCTATTACAAATTTTTATAAGCACATGCAAATATATGCAAATTAGGGGCAGCATGAAGTTGTACTTGTTTCTCTCCATCAGTCGGTACACTTCCTTTAGATGGGTAAATACAGAGTCTGAAATATAAAGTAAAGCATTCTTTCTTTAAAATTGTAGCCATGGAACTGTAGCTACCGCAGTCACGCTTGTTATTTATGTAGCATGTTTATCCAGACTATAGATGCCCTCTGCGACTGAAAAATGTTTTTTGTTCTTCTCATTCTTATAGGGGAATCAATTACTAAGAAGCCTGCTCCAGCTACCAGAAGGCCAATAGTGGGTGAGTAGTGAATTTCAGCAGTCTAATAGTGCACAACAGTAATCTCAGATATTGCTCTGGAAAAATTCATAGTGATGTATGCCATGTCTAATATGCGATATCAGGAATGAAAAAGAACTATCCAAATAAACAATTAGAAGTTTAAAATAAATAAATAAATAAAATAAAGGAATGATTTCTGAATGGCCCTGCAAATAAAACAGCAAGCCATTCTAANAACAGTAATAATTATATGTCTATCTTAGCCTGCACTTACTTTGATTAGCATTTGATTATTGACTTCCCCTCACTGTATTTAATTGTTTGAAATGCTAATGACATTTTCTCTCACAGCTCCATCCAAAATGATTGGACTTATCCTTCATTAGTTAGTCTATACTTCTGACTTTTTGCATGGGAAAAAGGAAGGGCCCTATGTGGCCTGAAAACTTGCATACTTTCACCCACAGAAGTTGGTCTGACAAAAGATATCATCTGAACAACTTTGTCTTCTGCTCTCTCACAGAATTGTCTAATACTTTGCCTCTTACATTTAGAACCAAGTCAACACAACAGCCACACGCTGCCTAGACCAGAGGTGGGCAAACGGTGGCTTGAGAGCCTCAAGTGGCTCTTGGGCACCTGTTGTTCTGAGGCTCTTGTCTGAAATGGCTGCCTGGGTGCATGCCCATTGGTTTCCCTGAGGAGCAAAAGATGTCAATTTGCCTTTTTGGCCATTGCAGTCTTATCGGGACTGTGGAAGCATGCCTTGTGCCACTATTGCTGCTGCCTGAACCCACCAGACCATCTGGGAGCCAGAGTTTTGATGTGAGGAAAGGAAAAGGGACGTATGGGTAGTGGCTCTGCCCTGTCCCTGGTAGGGTGGCCAGGCATGCAAACTTTAGAGGACACTTATGAGAAATACAGGTTGCATGGCTGCATTGGCTATCCTCTAAAGTTTGCATATCTGGCCACCCTAGTCCCCAGGATTGGGGGAAGCCACGATCAGTCTAATGCATCTTGTGACACTCAGCAAATTGAAAGTTTTGTTATGTGGCTCTTGGGCTTGTGAACTCCCCCCTGATTTAGACTATGAAAGAGCAAGCATACTAAGTACAATTTTGTATCATTAGACTTTCATAAGCAAGCTAAGGGGACAATCCTCTGCCATTAAAGTCAGTGGAAAAATTCTCATTGACGTTAATGGTGGAGGACTGTGCCTTCTACGGAGTTAGTGGAGTAGTCTGAGTATTACAGGAATCAGAGTTTGATCCCTTTCACTTGGTCATTTATACTTGCAAGTATAAAAGGTAATTTTATGAAATGTGGAGTAAGGCTACCAGTGTATTGATATTTTCTTGAGTAAGAGTTATAAATTGTGGCCCTAGCTAGCTATCTTCCTGGAACAGATGTGTTTTTCTTCTGCTAAACCACAGAGGCATTCTAGAGCAAGTAATTAGGCACTCATGCAGCAGTTTGTAAATATACCCTCTCTGAGTCTGAGCTCCTCCCTGATCATAAGGAATGTTGCCTGATAATTCCGTCCAGATGAGATGAGTAATGAAGTCATGAGCTATCTGTTCCACCCATAGTGAGTCACTATCACAGTCAATTTCCTCTGCTTATAAGACAGGCGCTCGACCAAAAACATTCAAAGGGTGGCACAGAGAAACTGAATAATAAGGCCTGTTCCTTGGTGCTTCGGGTTTCTTTTCCCTAGTTTGGTAGCACAGAGCAGCAGCAATCCCACAGTTTAACTGGTCCCTAGGGAATTTTCCCTGCCTCAAGAAATCATGCAACTGTGTACGGTATTTCAAAGCACTCATAACCTGTTCAAATCAAAGCCAAATCCCCCCTGGAAGAAAAAGCTCTACAGTTCACAGTGAAAATTAATTCCTTGCCCAGTTTCAGCTTTTACTCTCAGCTGTTGCAACTAGAGAACTATTGTGTTCAGTACTAAGGACACAATAATATGGGGGGAAAGCTCCCCTCCACCCCTTGCACTTCAGTAGAAATTGCCTGTACTCCAGGTCCTGTGGTCACTGGATTTTCCCCATTGACAGTAGTGATGCAATGAACACAGATCCCTGCCGGTGTGGCTCCAGTCTTCATTTATCATCTGAGGTCCGTGAAGTTATTCTGTTGTGCTGTTGTGTTCCACCTTCTGCAGAGCTACTATTTTAGTATTTATTTTTGCAACCAATATTTTGCATGCGCTGCATGCAGAAAGAGTTTTTACAGTGTTTAAAATCTAGGTTCTTTTGCATGCAAACAAAGCAAATGGATGAACTTTTGCTATATAGAATTTCAGCATTCGTTGTAGTTTTATCATGTCTGGACCTGGGCCTGGTGTTCATAAATTGGCAATTTTTACCCAGGCAATCAGAAGACAAACTTTGTTTACCTTGTCTGGGCCACAGATGTCTCAACTTAGGTACCTTATTATAGTCACTGATCAGGAATGTTTGCCTTTCCCTTATATTTGTGGCTGTTTTGCAGTACTTGACTCATAGTCAAGGGCAGATGTAGATCTCCCATGAATTATCTGTAATCTTTCCCCAGATACTCTAATGTTTTCCTATCAGATTGCTTGAAATGCATTTTTTCCACTTCCTACCCCCTTTCCATGAAATAAAGCCCTTTTTTCATTATAGTGGAAAGTTACTAGTTTAGTTACAAGAGGAAGGGGATTCTGAAGAATAAGACATTATAGGGAAAAACACCAGAGAACAATCTCTATAAGGATAAAGAGCTAAGGAAAGCCTGACCCCTCACAAAAAAGGTAAGTTTTTAGGAAGGGTTTGAAGGGAAATAGCAAGTAAAACATATGTTTTCAGGGAAGAGGGAACCCTTAGGAGAAAGGATGAAGATGGGTTTATGCAATATCATGATATTCCTAAAATGGAGTCCATTTAATACATGGTACAATGATAGCAACACATTTGCCGTTCTGTTCTTTGAAGCCTTTCATTTGAGGATCCCAAAGACTTTTAACAACACTAAGACTCCTATGGCTTTGTGAAATAGGGAAATACTATTTCCTTAAGGAGGTAGGTAAGCTACCTAAATGGTAAATAAATGCACTTTCACCACTATGGTGTTCTACTAATGCAAGTTTATCTACAAAGGCAGGTCAAGAGACTTGCCTGAGGTAACATAGTAAGTCAGTGGCAGATATAAACAAATAGTAGCCAACTAGCCACAGTACTCCCAACTCCTAAAAAGTCCATTTTTAGATTTGTTGTTCAGGCTGTTCTTGTATTGATTTGTATAGATACTGTAGGGTTGAATGCAGGTGACTAGTGTAAGATTTTGCATCAAAGTATCAGAGGCGATTATTTCATGGAGAGGTGCTCTACTAAAGCTTTCAGGTAAAAAGAAAGAATATCCCAATCAGCTACAGCTAGAGTCAGTTACAAAATGAATAAGTGTTAGGATACAATATTTTTAAAGCCTTACTGGTTTTATTTACCTGCCAAAGAAAATGTTGTTTTTTCCTAATAGATGTTGTGGAGAGTGTCTGAAGGGAGAGCACAAACACACTTTGACAGATGTGAACACTGCTGCTGTCTGTTTTGGAAATAAATTAAAACGTGTAGATTCAATTGGCTATATGTGATTTCAAGGCAGATGAGTCCACAAATTTTTAAACCCGAGCTCTGATGCTAAGAGATAGGTTAAGTTTTAAGAATGACAATCACATCTTGTTCTGAAGGAACTTACTTGTGGGCGATCCTTTGAGCTTCAGCAGAATTATCTGCAGGTAAGTCTTCTCAGGATTGTAGCCACAGTGACGAGTCTGGCTGTGGTACTCCTATTTTTATAATGGGGGAGGGGGGGAGGGATTCTTAAAATACATTTTTTACATTTTGGTTGGGTTTTGAGTGGTTTTATGGTCCAGATCTTGCTTGTGTCAGTTTCCTCTTTGAATTAAATAGGCCAACTTGCCTTACACTACTCAACAGAGCACTCTTTGTGGTTAATTTACTCAAATGTGTATCAGTCTAGATGATCTTTGTGTCACTTAGGAACTTGCACTCTAGTAATTCCTATTAAAATTTAAGATAGAAAGAGTAACACGATGAGTGAAATCAGTGTTTGTAAATCCTTTCCTAACTCTTGTTTGACTCAGTCAACATATATGTTTTTCTTCTGACAGGCCAAGATGACTTTGACTTATCGGATGCACTTGACAATCCTGGTAAAGTAAATCCACAAAATAGCAATTGTTCAGTTTAACTATTGAATTTAAACTTAATGCTACATTTAAATATCTTTTCATTCTCTTTTTAAATTTTCAAAAGGGAATACAATACACATTATACAGCTTTGGCACCAAGAACTACACTTACTTTTTATTAGGGGTGTGCGAACACTGAGCAGTTCGGTGTTTGGCCCATTCGGGGTTCGGCCAAACCCGGAACTGTTCGGTTTGGTCCGTTTGGACTGAACCGGTTCGGGGGGGTCAAACCCTTTTGGGCAGGGGGGGCAGTTTTCTCTCCCCCTTCCAGGCTGCGTGGGTGGAAGGGGTGCCAGGGAGCACCTCCCCATCCCTGCCCAGCCTGGGATTTTTTTGTAACCCCCCCCCCCGGGATCGCTCGTGGCCCTACTTGGTGGTGCCAGGGCTCCGGCCCCCGGGTCCAGCGGTGGACGGGTCCAGCAGCGGGTCCGGTGGTGGTGGCATTCTGGAGCACTTCAGGCTGCTACTAGGCCTTCTGGGTCAAACCCTGCCAGACCTGGGGCCAGAGCCCTGGCACCCCCAGCTAGGTTGGGCTCCGACCGTGGGTCTAGTAGTGGCCTGAAGCACTCTGGAGCACCACTGCCAGCGAACCTGCTGATGGACCCACCCACCGCCAGACCTGGGGCCGGAGCACCGGCACCACCAGGTAGAGCCACGGGCAATCCCGGGGGGGGGGGGGGTTAATTATTTTTTTTAAATCCCAGGCTGGGAAGGGTGGAGGGGGAGGCACCTGCGCAACCTGGAAGGGGGAGGGAAAACTGCCCCCCCACCTGAACCGAGTTCGGAACCCAAACTCGGTTCAGTCGGGGGTCAGTTCAGATTCGGGGTGTTCGCGAACAGGCCAAACACCCCGAGTTGGGGCCGAACCCCAAACTTCCAAACCGCGTTTGCACATCCCTACTTTTTATTTATATATCAAACTGGGATAAGCAAAGGTAAATAGGGAGATTAACATGATGGGTGTTTTCCAATGAGATGCTACCCCACAGGGCCACACAGGAACCATGGAACCAACTGCCCATCTGAAGGTGGAGTGGCTAGATGCACACTCCTGTGAGCCACAATGCACCCACTCATGGCCACACATGGAGCACTGCCAGGAAATCCAGAGTGCTCCATGCAGGGCAAGCCAAATAGTTCAGTGGCAACGGGCAGCCACAGAGCCCCTGCCTGTATGAATGGCTAGCCACACCAGCAAACAGGTCTGCCACTCTTAGGCACTCTGGGCAGGGAAGCGGTCTTTGCAAGTCACCTGGGACATGTCACTTTCAAAGGACAACCCGGTGCACTTCCCCCTCCCCCGTCATCAGTGGCAGGGGGAGTACATGGCAGCTTGCCTCTGTGGTTGGGGTAGCCACGCTGGGAGCCGCCCATTATAATTGCTTCCCATGCATTCCACCTGAGTGGGTGCTCCGTAGCAGTACCACTCAGAAGCTAATGGTACTGCCACGGACTACCATTGCCGTGCTCATTTGAAAACACTCAATATGGCTTTAAGAACTGCAGGGTAAGGGGCATCTGGGTCATGGGTGGTTATGGAGTTTAGGGGTTCAGGGTCAGGGCTAGGGCTTAGGATCTGGGGAAGAAGGCTAAAGAGGAGCAAGACAGAAACAAGGCTGGGAACAAGGCAGGAAGGAGACAAGACTGAGACAGAGCAAGGCTGGGAAGGCATAACAGGAGTTAGGAAGAGCAAGGACAAAAAGGCATGAGAAAGTGAAACTCTACCCAGCTTCCTGTTGCCACCAGCAAACTTTATATGCTGTCTGATAGCTAACCAGGAAACTGGGAGGTGTGGCAGTGGCAGGGCCCAGACACAAAGAGGGCATGGCTAGGGCAAGGCAGGAAGGCCTCTCAGGGAGTGGCTAGCCTTGAAGCAAGGCAAAGCAGTGGTGCTGTAGGCCCAGCCACTGCTACAGGATCCCCAGGGGTAAGGGTTTAAGACTTGGGTCCTGACAATGGTTAATGATAAATTAAATAAATTCATACAAAATTTAAGGGGTTTGTGTGTGCTCTGTATTTTTAAAAAGTAGCATATGCTCCAACAGTACCTTTTTGTCCAGTATGATAACAAGGTTTGTTATCTTGTACCGATCTCCCTGCAGTGTAAGGTTTGTATCCGGTTCAGCAGACACGTCTCATTTATCCAGCAGGAGCCTCATTTATCCAGCCATGATTCCCTTGTCTGTTGTTTATTCATTCGGGTTGGTGCATCTTTTCTCACTTTTAGGGGATAGGCACCACTATCAAAGAACAAAGAAAGATAACACCCAGGCAGGAAGGAGTTATGTGCCTGAGATCAAGATGAAAACTAAAATAGAAAAGGTGGAAGGGCATAAGTGTGTTTGTGAGAGATGATTTTTAGTGTGCTGAAAAGGACTGTCAGTCACTGCTTCCACCTGTGATGATAAGATTGTCTTTAAAACTAAAATGTTAGCGCCCAAAGTCAGTGCACATATTTGAGAATTTTGACTTTTTAATAGGCTGAGTTTCTATTCAAACCATCAGTCCTGCAAATACAAACATATGTTTATACAGAGCCTCTCACACAGACATTCTTTGTTTCCAACTCAGCCCCAAGGTTAATCTGGGCTATTACAAATTTTTATAAGCACATGCAAATGTATGCAAATTAGGGGCAGCATGAAGTTGTACTTGTTTCTCTCCATCAGTCGGTACACTTCCTTTAGATGGGTAAATACAGAGTCTGAAATATAAAGTAAAGCATTCTTTCTTTAAAATTGTAGCCATGGAACTGTAGCTACCGCAGTCACGCTTGTTATTTATGTAGCATGTTTATCCAGACTATAGATGCCCTCTGCGACTGAAAAATGTTTTTTGTTCTTCTCATTCTTATAGGGGAATCAATTACTAAGAAGCCTGCTCCAGCTACCAGAAGGCCAATAGTGGGTGAGTAGTGAATTTCAGCAGTCTAATAGTGCACAACAGTAATCTCAGATATTGCTCTGGAAAAATTCATAGTGATGTATGCCATGTCTAATATGCGATATCAGGAATGAAGAAGAACTATCCAAATAAACAATTAGAAGTTTAAAATAAATAAATAAATAAAATAAAGGAATGATTTCTGAATGGCCCTGCAAATAAAACAGCAAGCCATTCTACTATAATGAGTATGGCTTAGGCACTTAGGACTTGCTTAAACTTCAATATTATTTATTAATTATTTAAATTTCTACCCTGCCCTAAGGCTCAACGTGGCTATATATTGATAACAAAACTAATATTCTTATACCAGTAAATTTGCCTATTGTCAATGGAGTTAATGGCAGAAACCCTTTATGCAGGTTTATATATGTTGATCCTGTTAGATCTCTCAACTGCATTGACACTGTTGATCATGAGATGTTGGTGGCCCACTTTGCGGAACCGAGCCAGGGTGGGTGGGACTGTTCTTGAATGGTTCCGCTCTTTCCTGACTGGAAGAACTCAACGTGTGGTGATTGTTCATCTTCTCCCTCGGATCTCACGTGTGGAGTCCTGCAAGGTTCTGTTTTGTCTCCTCTTGTTCAATATGTATATGCAGCCTTTGGGTGAGGTTGTTGGAGGGTTTGGTGTGTGGTGTCATCGGTATGTTGATGACACCCAACTTTACCTCTCCTTTTCAGCTGAACCAGGTCTGGCAGTCTCGGTGCTTACCCATTTTCTGACAGCTGCGGGGGATTGGATGAGGGCAAACTGACTGAAGTTAAATCCTGACAGGACAGAGTGGGAAGGGCTGAGGGAGTGGTGGAGCCCATCATTAATGGGGTCCGCCCCCCACTGATTCCTCAGGGTCGGAGTCTGGGGATGCTCCTCAACTCACAGCTCCACTTGGATGCCCAGGTGGCAGCTGTGGTGAAGGGGGTATTTTGCCAGTTAAATCTGATGTGATGGTTTTGGTGGTATGTCTCTGACTCTGACCTAGCATCATCCATGCTTTCATCACCTCAAGACTGAACAACTGCAATGCGCTTTACACGGGGGTACCTTTCGTGACAGTCCGGAAACTGCAGCTGGTGCAGAATACAGCGGCTTGCCTCCTCACTGGGACGGGTCGCTGTAAGCACATTACACCAGTGCTCTGGTCTCTGGTCTCTGCACTAGCTGCCTATCATTTTCTGGGCCCAATTCAAGGTGTTATTTTTGGCCTATAAAGCCCTATACGGCTTGAGTCCTGCTTATCTGTGGGATTGCCTCATCCCTCGGGTCCTGGACCGACCCCTGCGGTCATCCAGGGGTGCCCTCCTCAGGGTTCCCCAAGTATCTCAGATGATGATGATGATGAGGGCATTCTTGGTGGCTGTGAAACTGCCTCCCCACAGAAGTCCACTTGGCCCCGTACCTCCCCTCTTTCCACAGATAATCTAAGACTTGGCTGTTCCACCGGGCTTTTGCCAAGGGAGACGGGTGATGAGTGGGGGTTGGATAGGGGAGGGTTTTTTCTAACTCTGCCACAGTTTATTGGACTGAAATTTATTCTGTAAATTATTTTGTTATTTATATTGTGTGTTTTTATTGATGTATTATCATGCTGTAAGCTGCCTTGAGCTGCAATAGCAGGAGGGGGCGGCCTAGAAATCGAAGAAAACAAATACATAAATTAATTAATTAAATTTATGTCCTTTCTTGTGAGCATAATTGTGTCTACCTTAGACAGTTTTACTAGCATAACTAGGCCAGTTTCTCTATTCACACAGTTATACCAGGAAAAAAGATAGCCTTAAGTGGGAGGATGATTCACGTGACCTGGCAATGTCATACCTTCCTTGATATCAGCAAGGAACAGGCACCTGCATCTTCTGCTTTAGTAAAAAACTGAGGAAAAATAAATAAATAACCTCTGTGCAAAACAGTATGGAAAATTATTTCTTTACACATGTGACTTCAGCATTTGTTTGTTTAAAATGTGGAAGAGGGATGAGAAGGACTTCTGGCGCCATCTACGTAGATCGTTCTGTTTTTATTTTTAAACCTTGTGAACCTTTAATCTGTTTTGTAATTGAATTTTGGTAGTTTGGGATTAAATAGCACAACAGTAGACTTTGCTAAGTTTATGCCGATTAAGAGAAATCGGCTCTGAAATGTAAGGGAAGAGTAGAAAGTTTAAGACCATATTATCTAGACATCACAAAGAGATTGGGGCAGGACAAACTAATATTTAAAAAGCTAAAACTTTTCCATTTTGTGGAGCTTACACTTTAAAAAAAAAAGCTGGTTAGGCAAAACATACACACACACATTTTATTAAAAGAATTTGGTTGCAGAGTGAAGTATTCAGGAAATACCACATCTAAGGTTATCTTAATTTTGTTGTTTGAAGATGTTCATTCTGACACAGACTGCATCCCTCAAACTTCTCCGAGTAATAGGTCTATTTGGAGTAAGTAGCTTGAAGATTGTAGTCACAGGGGCCCTTTTCTAATGGGCGCGGGTGCATGGGGGTGGGCGGCGTGGTGGGTGGGAGGTGCATGGGGTTGCATTCCCACAGACCCCCACCCACCTCCACCTATCTCCATGCATAAAGCATTCGCCATTGGTGCCTGTTGCTCCATGTGTAGGTGATGGGTGGAGAGCGGAAGCGAATATGCATACCCAACCCACTGGCTACGGCATTCCCACAGACGCCCACCCATCTCCCAGACACCTGCTGCGACATTCAAATGGATGCTTCCGCCCCGCCCCCCCTGCACATATGTGTGTGTGGGGGGGGCGGGCACTTGAAAAGGTCCAGGGTGAAAACAGACACACATGTAACTCTGCTTTAACAACACCTTAACATTTCTTATGCATGTTTCAGGGCTGTATTGGCACCCTTTGTAGCCCTGCAACATGCATAAGAAATGTTAAAGCAGTGTTAAAGTAGAGTCATGGTGCATGTCTATTTTCACTCAGTCTTTGACTGCAGGCTCATATTTTTTTTACCCATGCAAGACCCAGTTTTATTCAGTAAACAAACAAGTCATAATGTGGCATATGTACTAGCATTCAGTATAATTTGTATGCTTATCATTCAGTTTATTGTCACTTTTCAAATACACTGTACACTATTTCAGCTACCTGAAAGAAAAGGAGTCTGAAATCCTTTCCCCTCCTTTTTCAATTTAAATTCTGAGTGGAAGGGACCCCTGCCTTATTTACCAAGGTGATTAAAAACCTTTAAAAAAAATAAATCTAAAATGGTAAATTTACACTTATCCTCTCCCTGAATCACTATGTTGTTGTATTTCTAGAGTGCTTGAGAATAGGGTCTTTGCACAGTGGCTTTATATATTGTGCGGAAGGAGTCAGTGTGTTTTGCTATCAGGGACTGCTTGAACATGAAGTGTTTGCCCAGTAGCTGATTCAAAGAGTGGCAGTGCTGGCAGGAGTCCCTGTTTCCTGGGACATCCTATGACCACCAAGAAAGGTATGGTAGCTCTGCACCACCACTGCTACCATACCTTTCTTACTTGGGCCCCTGCTTCACACAATTATGTCTCAGGGTGTAGCATACAGCAGTGGCAGCTCCCAAAGGGTAGCGAGCAGTGACAGTGAGCAGCAGCTGGTCTTTTGGAAAGCCAGCAGTGGTGGTGCAGAGCAGTGGCAGATTGCTGAAGGTCAGCAAGGGGCTTTTGATGCTCCCAGTAGGGATGTGCGAACGCTGTTCGGAAGTTTGGCGTTCAAGCCGAACTCGGTCTGTTCGGACGACCAAACTGAACGTCCAAACTGAATGCTCGAATGGCCGAACAGTTCGGAAAAGTTCGGATGAGTTCGGGGGTGGGAAAAACGTGACTGGAAGGCGGGGAAAATGTGACTGGAAGTGGGAGGCAGCTGAGGAGCAGGCTTCCTGGCACCAGGGGTGGAGACCAGAGGTGGTTTCAGGGTCAAATGATACTGATACTGAAAATAAAATTAGAATTCAGTTTCGGTATCGATAGCGCTATTTTTGGCTGTTTGGCCAAGTTCGACCAAACCGAACTCCACCGAACCGAACAGCCGAAGCCAAACTTGGGTTTTGGACCGCATGACCGAACGTCCGAAAATCTGAACCGCATTCTGTTCACCCATCCCTAGCTCCCAGGTAGTACTCCTGTTGCTGCCGCTCACTGCTCCCCTGGATCTAGTAGGCAGAGGTGGCCAAGTGAGGAGAGCACAGTGACCATGCTTAATGGGAAAGGCAGCCTCTAGGACTGTGCTCTCTCTGTTTGTTTCTGTCCCCATGTCACAGTGCCTTGCCTCTCATGGGGGTAACAATTCCACCGTGGCTTAAAACAACTCAGATGGACTGTGCTGGACAACTGAGTAGCTGACAGGTATCCATCCAGCTTCAAACAGATAGTATGCCAGTTGCCTGTTTCAAACCTGAAACATGATCATAGCATAATGTCTGCTAACACCCTCTCAGCACCCTACCCCATTCAATAAACACCTTTAAAAAGTATGTTCTGCTCAGACTTGAACACTAAAATTTAAATTCCTCTAACTTTTTAATGCATGTAACTCCAGATGAACACAGACAGATGGTTTTGTTAGTGGAAAATTCCACTCACCTTATACATGCACGCATGCAAACACACAAAGATCAGGAGCATATTGCATGACAAACAGCAGTGGGCATTCATGAAGTACGGTTGTCTTTATTTAGATTCTTGTAAATCAGACAAAGCAAAAATCATGACTCTCATTACACCTCTAAAAAAAATATCCACTACACAGAAATGACTCACCTGCCAACACTTCATAACACCACGCCTTGAGATACTGGAGCTATTCAAAAAAGGATTTATGCTTTTTTTAAAAAGAAAATGGTTTTTAAAAAAAAGTATTTTCACTTTTATTCCTACTTAAAATGGTGCAACTGTTTTTGCTCAGACCTTCCTGATAAATCACTTCTTGGATGATAAAAATAAATGTCTAAACTTCTGGAAATTTTTTATCATTAATAGGTGACCACCCAAAACCTCAACCCCAACCTTACCCAAAGCCACAATCCGGAAGTGGTGTTCATGATGCAGGTAAGAAATCTTCCTTATTAAAATGAATAAAGTGACTGTTAAACATAGCTTTGCAGTTTTTGGTTGGACATTATCCTATATTCATAGAAATATTTTATTAGAAGCTTCACAAATCAATGTTTTTATTCCCCCATCGATAATTTTCCATTTATATTTTAGGTGGTCTGTAAAAGTGTGCAAAGTATGTCCTGGATATTAGGAACTTGTTGGTCTGGAAAGGCTGGGAAGCATTTTGGCAGGCAGGATTAGATTACATGTCTAGATCAGTCTTGGGGAACCTCTGGCCCACAGGCCAAACCTGGCTCATGGTGTTTTTATCTAATTCCTGGATCTGGTCCATGGTAATTCTGAGGGGAACGGACCCCAGCCTTATTTACTCACCTGGAGTATTGTGCTCAGTTTGGGGCATCGCACTTGAAGAGCGATTTCAACAAACTGGAGAGGCTTCAGAGGGGAGCAACAAAGGGTGTTAACAAACATGACGGTGGCCTGCTTAGGCTCACTGGCACACATTGACCTGTGGGCCACTGTCATGTTTGTTGGATCCCTGCCAGATATTTGCCCCAGATTTCTCCTGGGCATGTTAGTGGCTAGCTCAGACTCTGATCTTGGAGACCTCTGGGGTCACAGCCTGGGCTACTGTCTGCCCGATTGAGTGAGAGCGGGATACAGTGGGATATAACATTTGTTATAGCCTGCCATGGTATGATCTGGATCGGGTCCACCATGGCCAACTGCCATGGCTCCCCGTCATGGCAGTCTCATGTTCGTCCAGCTCCCCGCCGTCCCTGGTGGCCTGGCAGTATGAATGTTTGTTCCGCAGCCGGACTTGATCCTGACTATGTCTGCTGTGGCTTCCCCTTCCAATCTGGACTGGGATGCTATGGCGGTACTTTCACTTATGTTTTCACCCAAAGAAGATGATGATATAAAGAGGTAAGAATGAAAGTCATTTAAGAAAAGGTTGAAGAAACTGGTATGTTTAGCCCAGAAAAAGAAGGATTTGGGGTGTTAACACACATGATGCTGGCCCATTATGATCTGCATGGGTCAAAGCCTAACCCCTGTGTCTATTAGTGGGCTGCCAGATATGGGCCTGCTACAGCCCCCGACCAGGTAGGCGGCTGCCCAGGAATGTGGGCTTAGAAGGAACTGGGCACACAGTCTGGGTCCAAGGGCCACCCAAGCGGGTCATAGTGGGGCTAGCGTGTTTGTTCGTGCTGCCATTCTGTTCAGTGTGGGGATTGCCATGGCAGCCACCATGGATGCTTGTTGTTGGCAGCCATGGCTACCCATCATGGTGGGAGGTGGGGTTCTGAGTACAGCGCAGGGGTGGGAACGGCCAGCCTCACATCTCATCCAGTCCTCCCTCCCCGGCCAGGTCAGTCTGTGGGAACGTTTGTTCAAAGGCCTGACCTGACCCGGTCGGAGGTACCCCTTCTCCTCAGGACATGTAGCTGGTGTGCAGGTTTCACATATAATAGCACCCTAAAATGAAAGAGAGGAGTTGGGGACTAAGTTAGAAGTTTTCAACTATCTAAATGGTTTCCATCTGTAGACAAAGGGCATCTTGCCTTGGAGCACGGGAGTAGACTTAGACCCTTAAATCCCTTCCAACTTTATAATTTTATGGAGAGTTGCATTAAGTTGTTCACTTAGAAAGGGAGTCAAACTTTTATCTTGGGCTGCTTTTACACAAGTGGGTCATAGTTGCACAACCCGCTCACGCAATTTTAAAAATCCCACGAGGTGGGATTAGATGTGAAGATGGACGCAATCACGCGTATTCAAGGCAGTCGCGCGCTGTTTGCCGACCACGAACTAAACACCTCACATGTCCAGGTATTCCTATTGTGGTTGGCAAACAACACATGACTGCCTTGAATGCGTGTGATCACATCCATCGTCACATCTAAGCCCACCTTATGGGATTTTGAAAAATCATGCGAGCGGGTCGCACGACTGCAACCCGCTCATATAAAAGCAGCCTTAGAATAAATAATACAGTTTAACAAGGGATCCTTGTTCACCACGTTTTCCCTATTGTCGCTAATGGGGAAAATACCTTTAACATGGGCCCATGAGTATAACTCACCCAAATTTGGGGCACATAACTGAGAGTATGAATGTTTTTTTAAATAAAAGTCTACTTTTTCCCAGAGAAACTTATATTCCAAAGTTTTTTCAAGTTCATCTGTTAGCTAGTTTTTGAATAACTAAATAGCCCCTTCATTAAACTTATTTTGGTGAATCTTACCTCTTTTGTACGCCTGTTAAAAAGACATAGGGTGGAAGCCTCATTTGCCGACATATGCACAGAGATCGTGTGAGCGTTAGTTTTTTACCAGGGGGATTGCGTGCAAGGAAGTGAATGTAAGTTGTGCATTCAAGTGCCATGCTAAATTTAAGTGGGTGCCGAATCCTCATACGTAACAAGAGGCATCATTCCTTCTCCTGCTTTCACTTGCACATGCAGTATCACCCTCCGATCCCATCACAGCTCCTCTGTGTGGTCAGCACTTACATGTAATCTGACCACTTTATTTATTAATGTTCTTGTTGTTGTTGTTACTGTTTATTTTTTACCCCGCCCTTCCTGCCAACGGCAGCTCAGTTTTAAGTATGTCCCAGGTATAAACTTGCATTCTGCACTGCCACTTTTCAGACAGCAGCTCAGTGGCCATGGGGATACTGCACAATGATGCCTCACACTGGGATTGTGAATTTGGTATCCACTTCAGTCTAGCAGGCACTTGAACGTACAGTCTATACATGCACACACACAATTCCCTTATGCACCGGGACAAATGGATATTGTGCCCGCAGTTACCAAACTGCGCGCACACACAGACACACACACACAGAATGTCTGGTACAAATATTTTCAACACTAAATCATTACTCTGGAGTCAAAGCTTTAATTTTAAAAACAATGTATTTCAAGTCCAAATGGTGGTGAAGATCTTGGAAATGTGAACAAACTGCAATCCCTGCTCACTAGCTTAGAGCTCTCTTAAAGTATTGCTAGCAAGGACTTTTGTCTGCAACCCCTGCCCACTAGCTTAGAGCTCTCTTAAAGTATTGCTGGCAAGGACTTTTGTTATCAAGTTGTTGCTCACTTCTTTACACTGTAATTCCAATTTATCTTTTGATCCCAAATTCTTTAGTGTGATGCTGCTGTGGCACTTTGAGCTGAGCTGGTACAACCATGTTTTCCCTCCATCTGAAATTACACTCTCATATTTGTCATTAAAGATCAATGTTATTAATTTATTTATATTCTGCTTTTCTTTCTTTCTTTCTTTCTTTCTTTCTTTCTTTCTTTCTTTCTTTCTTTCTTTCAGACAAAGACTTGGATTTAGGAGATGCTCTGGGAGGTGGTGGTAAGTACTACTGGAAGTTTCTAAAATATTATACACTAGACTTTTCACTGTTGAGTATGCGAAAAAATCATGCACCCCATTACACTGTAAGAAGCATAAGTTAGAGACAGAAAGCATCCATGAGGCCTCTCAAGCCATACCCTTCCCAGGGTAGAATCTCTCCCTGTAATGTATTTTCTACTGCTTTGTTTGGTAGCAAACCAGTTCAAAAAGCTAAAACTGAGCAAGCTTCCACCATTTGTTCCCTCAGAGATGGTTATTTTACAAACTTGCACTTCAAAAGAACTTCTTCCTATGGGTATATGTGGAGCCTGTATGAAGTGCTATGGAGTCAGAGTATGGTGATATCCGAGTTATCAATAGACCCTATGTAGTTGGGGAAGTCTACTTTTTCAAACCCAGCCATCACCACCTCTGCATCTCCAACTTGAGCTTCAACACATTCTGCCAAGATGTTTATGCAAAATATCAAGAACAAAATGCTGTTTTGAGTATTGTTCCATTATTTCTAATGATCTCCTATGCTACATGTTTCCTCTTCTCTTTAGTATTTATACCTTTCAACATTTATAAACTATCGTCATGTCTCCGCTCAGTCTTTTCTTGGCCAAGCCATACTGTTTCACAATAACTCTTCCATCCCACTTGATCAGCAACTAAAGGCTGGTATACATGAACAGTTTACTGCAGAGCAATTAATTGTGGTGGCACTATATTTACTGAGCAATTATTTACTACTCAGCAGAGCAAATACAGGATCAGTAGTAATTAACTTCCCTTGCGGTGTGGTATGGGTTGCTGTTATTTACTAGTTGTTAACATCATGGGATATGCCTTTCATTGGAATGTAGACTATGAATGTTTACAATACTCCAGGCAAAGTGTGTACATATACAACAAACCCACAGTTGATTTGGAGCAGAGCCGTTGGATTGGTACAAGAGTATCATAGTCCCAATATACAAGAAAGGGCTGTTGGGACACAGGGAAGTATTGTCCCATTAGTCTCATGTGATTGTACTCAAAATATCTGCTTATTAAGCTTCAGGCATGGGTGGAGTCAGAAGGGCAAATTGGTTCAGAGCAGGCAGGATTTAGCAAGGGTGTGTTGACTACCGATCATGTCTTTGTGTTGAGCCAGCTCATTGCTAAGTATGTCTTGGGTGGGAATAAGACTCCTTTAGTTTTCTGTTTTGTCAACCTCAAGATGGCATTTAACTCTATAAATAGGCAACACCTTCTGAAAAGAACCTGGACCGCAGGATCTTATATTTGGTCATATTACTTTATAAGGGCACTTCCCTACAAATTAGGGTGGGTACCCAAGGAAGGCTGACTAACTTGGTTGCGGTGACATGGGGTGTGTGCCAAGGTTGCCTGCTGGCCCCCCTCCTGGTCAATTTATATATAAATGATGTAGTGGATGCCTTGAGGGACCCAAACTTCCATCCAGTCTCCTTGGGGAATATACCTCTTTTGGTACTACTCTATGCGGATGACATCATCTTAATTTCTCAGACCCAGGTGGGCCTGAGGTGCCTGATGGGCGAGTTCTGTAAATTCTGTCAGGAAGAGTCCTCAGTGGTGAACTACTCTAAAACCAAGGTTTTGATGGTTGGGAAATCTATTTCGCAGCATAGATGACTCATGGAAGTGAATGTCATAAAACAGGTCACTCAGTACAAATATTTGGTCATTGTTCTCTTTTCTTACTCCACGTGAACTCGGCAGTATAAATCGGTCCGTGCCCAAGTGAATCTGGGGTGTAAAGGAATCATTGTTTCCCCTGATCAAAGGATAGAAAGCAGATAGTTCTTGCCCTCAAGGTGTACAATGTGAAGGTTCCCCCCTGCTTGCTCTTATATGGGATAACAGCATGGGGCCTTCCTTTTGTCAAAGTCTTAGAAATAGAACAAAATGTTTTTTGAGAGCAATACTGCATGTTCTTAGGAGTACTCCAGTTGCCCTTCTGAGAGCAGAAGAGGGCATTCCATCTATTGCCTCCCTTGTAAAAAAAGCCATTCTAAAATTCTGGCTAAAACTAACACTATTAGATCGTAGGATGTTTTTGCAAGTTGTTCTATCCTCCTTTACCTCAAGCCCATGGAATGTGAGGATTAGAGCCTTGTTAGCTTCCTTGGGGTTTTCTAAAGAGTACTTGTCTTCTATGAACTATGAGAGAGCCCTGGCAATAGTTAATTCCAGGATCAGGAATCTAGAGATACAAGCTAATAGAGAGGCAATCTTGTCTCAAAAGATTGCCATTCTATATGAACACTTTTCTGTTCTGCCCTAGGGGAGCTCCTACCTAGCTAGGCTGCCTCAATGGGATCTCAAGGTTGCCTTTCTGCTGGCCAGGTCCAACCTTTTACCCACTGCAGTACTCAAGGGCAGATATCTGGGGATTCTCATCAATGAGAGATTTTGCCAGCAGTGCAACCAGAATGAAACTCAGACTTTGTCCCACATAATCTTCTACTGCCCTGTGTTCTCTAATATTTGGGATCCAATCTTATATGGACCCAGGGGATCCTGGGGGTACAAACAGAACTTGGGGGCAGGGCACAAGAAAGGTTGCTGACAATAGCCCCTTCACAGAAGCAGTTTTTGGCTGGGTGATACATTTGAATGCAAAGACATCCAAACACAGCATCACAGCCATGGGGGAAATGCAAATGCCAAAGGACAACAGTCTACCCACGGGGAATTACAGCATTTTTCCTGGTGAAAAGTGTTTTCAAATGCAGAGTTACACAGACAACAGAAGGGGAAGGCTCAATAGTGTGAAAGGTACCACACTTACTCCACACTTCCTCTTTTGTCTCCTAATAATACTTCTGATCTACAGTCTGGATAGCCCAGGTAAATCAGACAAAGAAGTTATGACATGGGGAACAGAAATACAGCCAACAAGAAACAGGCTGCCAGATAATCTGGAAACATGGCCAAAGTTTGTAACTGGGGAACAAAAGTTGTTAACATGGCATTCCCACCCATTTGTCACAGTCTTATGCAAACACCTACTGATATACCTTGAAGGGTATGGGCCATGGAAACCCCACATGCAACACGGGGTGGAGGGACATAGACACCTCAGGGTATACCCCTACAAGATATTGAACACAGAAACACTGAATCCTGAGGATCACTCCACTATGACATGGTGGAAAACAAGTGAACATAATAGCCCCACAGGGCTAACAGTGGGTTGGGAAAACCAATGGTTTAACTTAAATAGCTGTGATGCTGTGTTTAACATTCAAGCACAAAGAAATGAGGTGGTGGTGGGTTGCATATCCCTAAGCCCACAAGTACAACACATCAGTCTAAGCATGTTATGGGACTCTGTCGTGTCCACTCCACATGTGTTCTTATGGGGGGGCTGCCTGTCACGAAGGAACATAGGGACACACACACGTGTGATACTGGTCTACATGTAGGCTACAAGTCTAGTAAATATGTAAAGCAAAAGGTTCAACATGTATGTAATGTTACAACTGAGACCTGTAGAACTCGAAATCAGGTACTGTAGACACTGACAAAACTCTAGGAAATGCAAAGAGATATTCTTTATGAAGAAGTGTCTGTGTCTAACATTGGAAACACTCTGAGCACCAGTGCCTAAACACTGGGGACCCTAGAGAGAAAGAGTCTGTAAACGGGAAGGATCGGGCCCTTGGGTGACAAAGGGGTTGTCCCTGCTTCAGGCTTGAATCAACCAGAGAGAAAAACTGATGGGCTGTGAGCGAGGGAAACTGAGTCACTCAAACCCGGTAAAGTGGGGGTGCGGACCTCCAACCCGTGCCAGGAACCTTCATAACCTTGCACGCATGTGCAAAGCTGAAAACCTAGTCTTTGTGGCTGAATCTGGTTGAGTGGTTTTATCTTCACCATCAGCCCTAGAAATTAGGAATTCCAAAATTGAGCAGTGGGGGAGCAGTCCCTGGTTCCACTCAACATTAGCTGGAAAACTTCAGTGCACACATGGAGATAGCATATATGGTTTCTCCCAAAATGGAGATAAACCTATTGCTGTGGCATAGTACAGTAATGCTACAACAGAGGGTGATTTCAGACGTGACGTGGTGAGATTCACCACAGTGAATCCAACCCCGGCGTCAATTGAGTCACCGCGGGCCGTGGTGAGCTGTGCAGCCCCAACAGACGTGACAGGGGTGGCACCACCTCCCGGGGTGACCCGGAGAGAACACGGCCCGGGGGAACCCAACAGAAGTGATGCGGTGGCGAGACCCATGGTGAGAGCCCCACAATGCAACGGGGTCATGCAAATGCAAACATGGCTGCCGGAGGGCAAACGAAGCCAAAGACAGAGGAGGGTCCCACCGAGCGAAGGAAAAAACGAAGGGAGGGGCCGGAGGGTGAAGCAGTGCGAGTCGCGCTTCCAAAGAGGGAACACACAGAAGGTGTGTGCACCTCAAAAACATAGGCACACACACACACACACACACACACGAGGCAGCACATCCACCACAATACAAAGAGGAGTTGATCAAGGGGGGCGGAGGGAGGCACACACCTGAGGCACATAGGAAAACCTCCGACCGCCAGGGCGCAGGGGAGGATGGGGCCCCCGCAGGGGCCAGCATGGACTGACCAGAAGCAGGGGGAGAGGGGGCTGGGGTACAAGGGCAAGTGGAAGGGGGACCCAGGCAGCCACAACAGCAAGGAGGCAGCACAGGCACAGTGAAGCACAGCAGGCATTTATTGAGTGCACTAGCCACAACGGGACAGCAATAAAGCATACAGCACGGGAGTGAGAGGATAAACGCGTAGGGACACCGCAAGGGGAGTGCGGGTCCTAAGCAGGGAGGGGGGTGCCACCAAGGCGAGGGAGCATCCCCATTCCCTCAGACCGTGGCAAACAGGTCCAGATGAAGACGTGCTGGGCGCAAGGGTGGGGGAGGCAGCTCTCGGAGATGTGGGGCTCCCAGCAACAAGTCCACAGGATGCCACTCAAAGGGTCCCGGAGTGGAGGACGCATAGCCAAGGTGATAGGGCGATAGGGGTGCGGAGTCGGGTCACAGGTGGTCCAGCAGTCCACAAGGTGACATAAGGCAACGGCAAGAACACACAGGCCACATGCAGCAGGAAAGCGTAGAGGAGGCACATGGCATCCAGAAGTGGCTGTCGCTCCCTAGACACTGCTGCCGGGGCTACCATCGGATGCTGGTGGCTGGAATGTCAGCAGGTGCACATAGCGGGCCCATTGCCACAGACCCCGGCAGAAGTCCCGGGTGGCCATGTGGAAGCAGATCAGGTAGAAGGACTTGAAAGGATCAGCACAGCTCATTCCGAGTTGCACATCAGAGTGGCTGCAAACCTCCGACAGGGCCGCCAGCTCCGGCCCACAGGGGGGAGGCATGCCATAATCAGAAGCTGGAGGCCAGGGCAGGTAGGACAGCTCCAGTAGATGGTAGTAGGCAGCCCCGTGAGAGCATGGGTACCCATGCGCACCCTGCATGCTGATAAAGTAGGACACGGACACGGCTAGGCCACCTTCCTCTAGGCAGGTTGCATATCCCAGGAAGGCACACATGCACAGGGCAGAAGCTGTCTCGGCGGGACTCCATGCTGCAAGGCCACCCAGAGTGGACGGGAGGCATCCCACAGGAAAGGGACTGAGCCCCAGCTCCTCACAATGCACGCGGCATTCATCACCAGTCGCAACATAGCCGAAGCGGAGCATTCCAAAACTCAAGCACTGATAGGCATCTGACTAGGTGGGCAAGGAATGAAGGCAGCCCTGAACGATGGGTGAACGCCACAGATCGCAAAGGGCCATGCTCTCGCAAGTGGTCCAGGCCCGGGCAGAGCCCAGGAGCCGCCGAGTGGGACCCCAGGCTGAGATGCTGCTGCCATTGATCAGATCACGGAGGGTCTGAGTCACAGCAGCCGTAGGGGCTACATGGAATGTGGGACATAGGGAGTGGACAGCGCACAGCTGCCGGCATCCAAGGCCGGACAGCCCCACGCATACACACATGACAGATGAGATAGGAACGCCATCAAGGGCACACACATGGAGGCCCACAGAACCAGGAACATACACCGCCTTCCCAGGTGGTGCCAAACCCCCGCTAGTACTGCTTTGCGATGCGCCTCAGGTCAGTGCTGGCATGTCACTCAAAGCACCTGGCCAGTCCCTGTTGTCCTCATCACCGTGAACCCTCGGCCCGTCGACCGCACAGTGCATGCAGCTACTCAGCTGATGCTGTGGCACCTTGCCTGCATTGAATAAAGCGAGTGACACTAAACAGTTATGTTCAATATTTATTAGTGAGCACCCTCATAACCACATAAATACCCGGAACACCCATGTGACAGTGTACCCAATAGCTCCGAACCCCCCATCTCCCCTGTACACCTCCCCCCTCACCGCCCCCCACCTCCCCCCCGTACCCCGTGTTGGCAGTGGTCATCTTTGGCCCAGGCTGCCTGTGTGCTGGCGGCCATGCTGTGTGGGAATGGGTCCCCGGATTCGCGGTGGAGGAGGGTGTTGCGGCGCTGGCGGGTCAAGTGGTGCAACTGGTGGGGGTGGAGGGGGCAGATGTCTGGGTGCTGGTATGGCCCCCGGTGGGGCTGCTGTCATTATGAAGACACTCAAGGCCCCAGCTTGCAGGAAGAGGGACATGCCCTGCTCCAGCGAGCGGTCGAGCTTTTGTGAAAGCTCATTGGACTGGCGGTCCTGCTGGTCCAAGTGGGACTGGAGTGCCTCCAGCTGTCTATTCAGGTCACGGCGCAGCAGCTGCCTGTCCTTCCTCATTTCGGCCACCAGCACCCTGTCCCTGCCCTCCACCTGTTGGAGTGCCTTCGTTGTCCCCTCCTCCAGCTGGTTTACAGCTGTCAGCATCTCCTCCATCTGCCTGGTGGTGGTATTGATCAGCTCCTGTACGAGATCCTCCCTACGCCTGCGCACCCACGCCCGGTGCTTCTGCATTCGTTGGGCGGGTGGTATGGGCGGCCCCCGGCCTCTGCCTGTCCGTGCTCGTTGTGGCTCTGTGGAGAGAGGTAAGAATCAGTCACAATGGTGCAGAGTAGTCTCGCCCCGCCCCCTCCTGTCCAGGTGCTCTGAGTGATTGCTATGCACTACCCTTACCTGCTCCCTTGGTGTCTGTTCCCTCCGACACCAGCCGGTCGCTGGGGCTGGTGTCCGCCCGGTCTCCCGGTCTTCAGGGCGCGAGGGTCAGTGTTACCATCTCCTCCTCCCCCTCCTCGGAGTCATCAGGGGTATGTGCGGGCTCCCCTGATGTAGGGCTGGGGGGTCGTCGGGGGCATGTGCCAGAGGTGCTGGGTATCTCCTCCCTGCTGTAGGTAGCCAGCGGCTGGGCCTGGGTCAGTACCTGCGGCTGCAAGGGGGGGGTCATCCTGGGCGGGCCGCTCCTCCCGGGCGCCCCCTTCTGTTGGGTGCCAGGCAATTATGGAGTCCTTTCGGTGCAGCACCCGGCTTAACGCATCCATGAAGGGGGAGGCACGTGTCGCCTGCCCTGAGTGCCAGTTGTTGTCCGTGATGTCCTTGAAGCCCATTTTGAGCTCCTTAATTTTTGTCCAGCACTGTGTGGGTGTTCTGTCGTACCCTGCTTCCCTCATCTCAGTGGCTATCTGGGCAAACACCTGCTCATTTCTGGCATTGACAGCCAGCTCTGCCTGCATTTCAGGTGTCGCCCAGATAGCTATGAGGTCATAGGTCTCCTGGAGCCCCCCCTGACCCCCCCTGTGGTATCGGCGCCAGGGTGCTGGCCCCTCCACTACTTCCTCCTCCTCCTCCTGAGCACCCACCTCCGCCTCCACCTGCCCCTGGCTCCTACCGGCCTCGGGTTCTTCCTGGGCGCATGTCCTCTTACTGGTCTTTTTGGGGGTACAGTGGGGGCTGCTGGTTATTTTCCTGTCGGCTGTTTCCCCTCCCACACTCCCTCCCTCCCTCCCTCATGTGCCCCTCCTGTCCCCTTCTCCAACCTACCCACCCCCAGCTGCACCCCTTATCCTCTTTCAGGGAAGCCACGAGAGCTGCTGGTCCGGGTTCCCCCTCCTGCTGTTGCAGCAGCTGCTGCTGCTGCACCTCCTCCTCGCCCTCTCACTCCATCCTCCTCTCCATGCCCTCCTCCCTCCTCTCCATCTCCTACACCACCATGTTCCCCTGCTGCTTCCTGCCCTTTAAATCTCCCTCCGTACGCCACTTGTTGTTGGTTGCCTAGCAGCAACGCTGTGTGCCGTCACCACGGCCTGTGTTCATTTCCAGTCACCGCGGCCGGGGGTTTCCCTTCAGAAGTTACTTTTCATTCACCCCTGCCGTGGTGGGCATTCACCACACTTCTGGACCTCCTCCTGCCCTGACCTCACAAAGCGTGGTTAGATTCACCCCGGGCCGTGTTTGACTGCGGTGAACATCTGGATGCCGCCCAACAGACTTGCAAGGCTCTTTCACCATCCCCCGCGTTTGACTGCGGTTGATTGTGGTGAATCCCGAAAACGTAACGTCTAAAATCACCCAGAGTCTATTGTAAGCAAACTACTGTATTCTTTCCTTTTCCACATTTGTTCACTGAACTGAAGCAAAAAGTGTGTCGATTAAAGTAACTTCCAGTTCCTATAATATAAACCAGCTATTCATTTAATACTTTCCTCATGTTGGGTGATATTTGATTGATTCATTATGGGGAGAGTCTGCCAGAAATACCAAGTATTTTTTTCTGGAAAAAAATAATTGAAAGTGTTTAACCCTTTTTGTTTAGTGTAGCTTTTGGCTTAAACAAATCACCACACGTTCTAATAAGAAGTCATTCCTTGGTGGCAAAAAAACCCCAAACTCCCACTTAAACATGTGTGACACTGCTGTATCTGTTTTAACCAGCAATGGGAACCTTAAGAGAAGTTGTTGAAAGGAAAATCTACAATGGACAGAAAACTCCAAAATATTCAGCCTTTTTTCACCACTTTATGCATATTGGATTCTTAGTTCTTTCTAACAATTTTTATTTCATATAGATATTCACCCAAAACTTCAACCAAATCCACGTCCTCAACCACAACCAGGCCGCCATAGTGATTCTGGTAAAAGTATTTTCTCTTTAAAATGTGCAATGGCTAAAAACTGGGGATGGGATGAGAGGTGTTTTTTTTTATTTTTTTTAAATGTATTTGTTGGATGAGTTATTCTGATGGTGCACTTACTGATCAACCATTTTGAGGGATCAATTGTTTTCTTCATATCAAGGTCCCAGGATTGATGTCCCAGGATTGCTATTTTTGAAAGGTTACTGGGTCTTGGTATTTGTTCCAAAAGTTATGGGTGTTCTGAGCATAAAGAGATTATCATTTTGATAATCATCTTGCTTTCCATCACGCTCTGATACTGATAGTTTAACCTCCTTTCTCTTGGAAATGGCTGTTTCCTAACCGAATGCCTGGAATCCTTGCTTTGAAATGGAGTCAGACTGCTTACTTTGAGGTGAAAGACAGCTAACTCCATCAGCAAGTGGAGAGTGTGGATGTAATTATGGGGAGAGGGGACAAGGCATTATTTATTTATTTATTTATTTATTTAATAAATGTATACCCCGCTCCTCCTGCCATGCACTCCAACTTTCAAAGCAAAAGGTCATGAATCCCCCCCCCCCCAAAGTCTTACAGAAGCTCTTTGCACCATGTAGAGTTTATTTAAAGTTGATGGCCTTGGCCCTAGGTTCAAATCCTGCCCTAGACATGATCTCACTGTGTGGCCTTGATCAAGCCACAACCCCTCAGCCTCACTTCCCCATTTTCAAAATGGAGTGTGTGTGTGTATCTGTCTTTCCTTGTGTTTCCCTCACTCTTTTCCATCTGTGGCCACTTTCACACCTCCACCCCCCACCCCCCGTGCATATTTTGGCTGTGGGAGGGAATGCACAAGCCAGGATATGCGTGGGGTTTGACTGGTCTGAAAGCGCCCCCCCGCCCCCGGCACAGCTTTGCCGGCAAACACACACAGAGATACAGAGCAGGAACTGTATCTCTGCACGTGTTTGCCGGCAAAGTTGAACAGGGGGGGTGTTAGTAGTAGTAGTAGTAATGGGAAGGCTAGGGGCTACAGGACTAATTGACTTGATTGATTGAGACTTATACCAAAAAGATCCCTTTCAGTTGCTGAACCATGGACTATCTGTTTCTGTTAGAAACGTTTCTGTTAGAAACGTTAAGGGTGGAGAAGTAAAATAATCTGGAGTACAAATGAGCAAATGTGAGTAACACTGTTTTTTTTGTTTTTGTTTTTTAAATTTATTTTACAGGAAGTTTTAGTGACTTAGATCTCAATGATGGGAAACCTCTACCACCAAGGCCAGCAGGTACTTGATGGCAGCTCTGTCCATTAGTTCACAATCTTTCTCGTATAGTCAGCTCCACGATAGACATGGCTTTTGGCTATATACTACATGCAGTATATCTGTACAGGACCAGTGTTAGAATTTTCAGGGCCTAGGACAAATGCCCTCCATCCATTAGAGCCTTCCCCCCCCCCTTTCCCAGTAACCTATCCAATTGGCATCTTTGAATTTTGGTGCAGCCTGGCTCCTGAGGAGCAAAGACTGCTGTGCTGTGGGAGCCTAGGCAGCATGCGATGTCTGGGCCCCTGCCTGACAGCACAGCATCCCCTCCACTGTCACCATCCTTGGGCTGTGCTGAGGGGGGGCGGGGCATCTAGAAGTCCACTCTTCCGCTAGGCATGGAGGACTGCAGAGCTGCTTGGTACCCTTGCTAGCCCCCTACAAAACCAAGGAAAAGGCTCCACTGCCAGCTGAATTCCATAACATGGAGTTTATGCACTCTACAACACAGGGTGTTTTTAAATGAGCAAGGGGGACGGGGGGAATCTGTGACCGCTAAGTGGCACAGCTGCAGAGCAGCCACTCAGGTGGAGTGTGTGGTGAGGGATTCTAACGGGCGGCTCCCAGGATGGCCACTGTAGTGACGCAGGCAGCCTCCACGCATTCTGTAGTGACGCAGGCAGCCTCCACAGCCACTGACTGACCCCTCAAACAACTCATAGGGGCAGCCGTTCCCACCCCCCCGCCAGCCCAGCAACACGCCCCACCGCAAGCCCTGCTCAACTTCCCACCCTCTGCCATGACACACAGCCGTGGACACCATGGAAACATAAAGTCACAGCAGCCAGTAACCTCTTCCTGCCCATGACCCCAGGAGCTGCTGCAGCTGTTGGCAAGAATGGGCAACAACAGAGCAGAGGTGCATACAGGGCAGGACACACAGGAAGCTGCTGTCTGAGCTGCTGTTCTTCATGGCATTGGATCTTCTCTCATGAGTTGCGAGGGGGTCTGTTGGGCTTTGAGCCAACATGGTTTTGTATTTTGAGCGCGAGTTCTAAGGGCTCCTGGCAGGTCTGTGGGCAGGACCAGGGAGGCAGCTGGGCCATGGACCCGTCTGCTGGCGTGAGTGGCCGCTCAAGTTCATGAGCCGCGGATGCACTTTTGGGGTTTGCCCCACATCGGGCACTCTGGATTTCTCAGCAGTGCCCAGTGAGTGGCCACAAGTAGGTGCTGAGTGGCTCACGGGAGCATGCATCCCCTGTTTCACCTTATGATGAGTGTTTGGATGAGTGGTTACTGGGCGATAGCATCTTGTTTAAAAACACCCACAGGCTCCTAGTAGGGTGGGACTAGGGCCATTGCCCCCTTTGCCCTGCCCTAAGACTGGCCCTGAATTGCCATATAACAGTTATAGTCAAACTGCCTGGTTTCCCTCCTTGGTTTGTGTTTGGGTGTTCCTAGCTGATATGGTACTTAACTCCTCCCCCCCCCCCATGCTCTGGATCATTGCAAGGCGCTGAGGACCCTGGCTTGATCTAACAAAGCACTTTAAACAACTGCTGGACTTTAAAACAACTACTTTGCTGTGTTAGGTTCAGCACCTTGCACAATCCGGATGGTACCATCACTGGCTTCAGTGAGAGAGCCAGCATGGTGTAGTGGATAAGGTGCTGGACCTGTCACCTGAGAAGCCAAGGTTCAAATCCCACCCTAGCCATAAACTCACTGGGTGGCCTTGGGCAAGTAGCAACCTCTGTCTCAGTTCTCCATCTGTAAAATGGGGATGTGTGTGTCTCTCCAGATGTTTCCCTCACCCTTGTTCATTTTAGATTATAAACCCACTGGGCAGGGACCTGTCTCCAAAAATATATGACTGTAAAGTGCTGTGTATGCCTTGTAGCATTAGAGAAATGATTAGTAGTAGTAGTAGGAGTGAGGAAGTAGGAGTATCAAAATCAGACTTAAAGCGTTTTGGGCTACAGTCCCCAAAGAGACCACCTGCCAATTGGGAATTTGGGAGTATAGAAGTAATTTAGCCACAGGGACCTGTCATCACTGTGTTTTCCCCATTGTCTCCACGTGCATTCTATACTTGGGAGGGTTGCTTTCAAATTTAATCTGCAATTCTCAAAGTCGTTTACAATAACTGAGTTGCTGTCATTATTAAGAATAATAAATAATAGGGAATTAAAACAGAAGAGTGGAGTCACTTTCCAAAGAAATCCCATGGCAGAATCGGGAATAAAATGATGAATCTTTACTTCCTGTCTCTGCTGTAAATAAATAGCGTGGGCCGCAATCCACAAACCACATACTCCAAAGGAAGTAGTTTGTGAATCATGGCCGTGGTGTTTTTTATGGCATCTTGGCAGCAAATAGGATTTTTTACTGAATAAAAGCAGTGACTGTTTTACAGTTTTGTTTTCCCAACAATTAAATTATTTCCTCTTTTGCAGGAGAAAAGGAGAACAACTATAATGGAAACACTGGTAGAGTTATTTTTTAAATTAGTATATTCAGAACTATCTTAAGCAAACAAAATGAGCTTTATATGTATGGAATTGTGCATATGCTGAATTACAAGGCAGGCGTTTGACACCTGGTGGCTTTAAACAGATTTCACTGGGTCACAACCACCTTTCCTTTCCCTAACGTTTTACTATATTCAATATTATATTTAATATCTTATTAAATTGCATTTCAAAATATTAAATAATATATTCAATATGTAATATGTATTTAATATTATAGGATTACCTATAGCCCTTATACCTCATTTTTTAGCACAAGGATCTGAAACTTTTCCAAGAGGCTACAAAATGGGTTTCTCATTTTTTGTGTGTTCTGACATTTAGACAGGTTGAAAACAGATATTGGGGGAGGGGAGAGGCATGAGCCCTTGTTGCTAAGAGGGAAAGGGAAAATGGAAGTCTAGGTATGGAAAAAGAGGTATGTTGAGAACTTCTGTTGCAGGACACTATTGGTATATTTTTTTACCTTTAGTAAAAGGTACACACACTGATGCTTTTTAACAGAATGATCTATTTCAGAGGTGGGCAAATGGTGATTTGGGAGTCGAGTGATGCTATTGGACATCTGAATTGCGACTCTTGCCAGAAGTGGGTGTGCATGTGTCTCCCTCAGGAGCAAGAGAAGCCAAGTCATGTTTCAACTGCCGTTGCTGCCAGAGCCTCCTGGGGGCCATGGGAGCAGGGGCCACTATTACTGTTCCCAGATTATTATTATTATTATTATTAGCATTTATTTAGCGCCAGCAATGTACCTGGCGCTTTACAAAGAATAAGATAGACACGGTCCCTGACTAAGGCCGTTTTCAGACGTGCAGCGGGGATCAGGCGCGGGAGCGGCGAAACAGCCGCGGCGCTGTTCTAGACGAACCAGAAGCGAAAGTTGTGCGCGTGATCCGGGGCCGTGCATTCTTTGCCGACCGCGATCGAACCGGCCTGCTTTCTCTGGGGTGACATACGCAGCCGGAAAAGAATGCGCGGCCCCGGATCACGCGCACAACTTCCGCTTTCGGTTTGTCTAAAACAGTGCTGCGGCTGCTTCTCCGCTCCCGTGCCTGATGTAAGTGCACGTCTAAAAGCAGCCTAAGAGCCATTCGACTGCTTGGGAGCTGGAGTTCTGACATGAGGGGATTGGGAAAAGCCATGATCAATTTAAGGTGTCCTGTGGCTTTCTGCAATATGAAAATTTTGGTATGCAGTTTTTGGGCTTTGGAACGTTGCCTACCTTTGCTCTATTTTATGCCACAGGTGAAATTCAAACGTTCTAGCTAGCAACCCTTTCTTAGAGAAATTGTTTTCAAGTGTATAGACAGGAAATATATAGAATCAGCTGTGTTTTCACTATAGCCCTTTTTACACGGAGAGGAGTGGGTGAGGGGATAGGTGTTTTGCCGTGGTGGGTGGAGGGGTGTGTGTGTACACGGACACACATGCACCTCCACCCACGGAGCCTCCTCTAGTTTTCCAGAGGGCTCCGTGGATGGAGGTAGGTGGAGATGCACCCCCCTCCCCCATCCTGCTTGGTGTTCACATGGGCGAACACCGAGTGGACACTCATCCCCCCACCCCCACCATCCATTTACACGGAAGTCCCGCCCCCCCCGCACATCCGCCCGAACACTGAGCGGGGCGGGGGGAGGGGGGGGGAGGGCATCTGTGTAAAAACAGCCTATAAGTGCTCTAAAAATAAGTCAGCCTTTTGTTGCTTCTAAGGAAAATATTTTTTCCCCCCTTTGTAGATTCTGGAGTAGTAGCTGGAGTTACATCTCCAGTGGTTTCTGTGCTTGTGGTGTTAGCTATTGGAGGAGTGGCTGCCTACACAGCTTACAAGAGGAAGAGATTCTGTTTTAAAGCTAATGGTAAACATTAAACTTTCCCCTTTTTGGAATATTTGTGGGTCTCAAGAGGAACAGCAGCTTATTTCTTATAATTAGCGGGAAATCATCTTGTATTAGCACAACTGAAGGCTGTTACTTTTATCCACATTTCCATACCAGAATAGGAAATTTTTGGTTAGGCATGTGTTTAAGAGTAAAGATCGACTCTGATCACATGTTGGCAAGGAGCCCCTATCTGAGTTCCTCTCTCCATCTAAGATCAGAAGATTAGCTATTTCTTTGTCCTGCCCTCTGGAAAATTCAAATCCTGCAAAATATACTGTAACTGTAGATATTCTTTGCAACAGGTAGTAACATTTAAAGGACCATTTGGTATTCATGGTTCTTCATTGTTCTTGTCTAGGCCTCCCCTAGGAGAGGGGGATGGCCTAAGGGGGGGGGGAATGGCTCTTATAGGGTGGCCAGATATGTAAATTTTAGAGGACAATTATGGAAAATACAGGTTGCAGGGCTACATTGGAGGCAATGCAGTCCTGCAACCTGTAATTATCATAAGTGTCCTCTAAAATAAGCATATCTGGCCACCATAGGCTCATGGCTTTGTCTGGCTGTGCCACTCACAGCTCAAATTTTCTTCTAGTACATTTTCATAACTTTTCATCATAACACATATCAATAATATTTACCCATGATGCCATGCAATTTTATATAGAGGTTGCACTGATACCAAACAATATTATAATCCATACAGTCATTTTGGAAATACTTATGTTGGAAAGGGAGCAGGGAAGTCTATTTGCCCTCTCCACTTTCAATGTGGTTCTACTTTTTTCTGGGTCAAAGCTTCTAAAAGGAGGCAACCCGAGTGGCAGGGGCTATGATACGTCACTACAAGGGCCAGGCCTTATTGCCTCAGCACTGTGGCCACACCTGACCCTAATGCAGCCCAATTAATCAGTTCATCAGGAGAGTACTTCTAGCTGGGGCTGAAGTGGAAGCTGCTAGCCAACTGGGAGGATGGGCTATAGAAGTCTGAGCCTTTACTCAAAGAACACCAGATCACCAGAGAGCTCCTGGATGAAGAAACCAATTGAAAGTGCAGAAATCCAGTCAGGGGCTTGCCCCTGGGGGATTGGATTGTGAAAGGCCTAAGACTATGGATGAAAACAAACCTGATGTGGGCCTGCTATGGCCCAGGACTCGCCACGCAGGCCCCAGGACATTGGCCCCAGGACGGGTAGGCAGCTGGCCAGAAATACTTCTCCTGGAAGATCCCAGGAGCCTAGTCCAGGCCCAGAGTCGCCCACGTGAGTCAGCACAGGCCAAAGCAGACCAATGTATCAGTTCAGCCCCACCGTCGCCACCATGGCTGCCTGTCATGGTGTGGTGCTGGGATCAGGGCAGGGCTGAGCCGGCCACATATCCGTTGTAGCCCCATCCCTACCCAGAACATGCAGGCGGCTCTTCTGGAGGCAGGCACATATATTCAGTGCTGCCCACCCACTGATCTGGAGAGTATCTGCTGCCATTTCCTGCCCTGGGCTGAGAAGCCTCTGTGCCAGCTGCACGTCTGTTTTTTACCCTGTGATGTATTGTTTTTTATTGGTGGCGGTGAGTTACAATCAGAACTGATTGTGCTGCATCTGCTTCCAGGGAGGTGGCCCAGATTCTGTAGCAACTTTCTAGCATCAACTTCCAGCTACTAGATCTTAAGCTAAATTAAAGAATTCTCCACTATTAGGAATCAGAAATATTATCATCCATAATGAAGTTGCTTCTTAATTTTCTCTTTGCTAAGCAAAACAGAGCTGTTTAAGTACCTTTCTGTAATCTCTTATTCTCACTCTAATTTTCAGCATCTTAGGGTGTTAAACATGACAATGACCCGCTTAGGCCCGTGGGATACCATCACATTTGTTGGAGGCAGTCCAGATGTTTTCCCAGAAGTTTTCCCAGGTGTGTTGGCAGCTAGCCCACGCTGAGATCCCTCACAGTCTGGGCTTGCTGCCAAGATGCCTGGGAAATGGCCCGCCCAACCGGGCCAAAGTGGGTTATCATGTGGGATACCATACCTCCCCGTTGGGCGGTGGTGTAGGGTGGCGGGCTGCTGGCTGCAATACGAGGGGCATGGCTGGCTGGCCGGCCACAATTTGTGTAGCTCCCCACCCCCCTGGCCTGGCTGCGTGAATGTTTGTTCCATGACCAGACCCAATCATGACTGGGTTGCCAGCGGCTTCCTGGTCTTGAGCGGTTTGTGAAGGCAACTCTTCACCATCACTTGTGTTATCACCCTTTAGGTGCCAAACCAGGGCAGTGTTTTGGATTATTTTTAAAAAATCATTCCTTGTGGCATGAGTGCTCAGTCAGATTTTCATTTCACATGCTTCCATTTCAGGTGGAACAACTGTCTAAACTAGCAAAATAGGAACTGTCAAGATGTACTGACTGACAAGAAGATCAGCCACAGAGGTGTACTATACTTATTGTTCTTAAGGTGTTGTGAAAGGTGACTTCAGCCAAAAGTTCAGATTTCTTGAGCCAAAAAGCAAATAACAAACACTACTACCAGTCACGGACATGCTACACTATCACCACTACTGAAAAGTCACGTACAGATGGGAGAATGCAAGTCTTTACTTATGGAATCCTTTATGAAGATACTTTTTCATCAGTTTCTTCTACTTAATGCTGCTATCCTGTTGTAAAGTTTTGCCTCAGTATATTTTGGGCTACTTGTCAGTAAAGAAATTTAGGGTGTAATTCTTTAATTGTAATTAAAGTCAAAGGGACATAGGTGACTGGTAAATGTCGATAGAGGAGGGGCACAGGAGTGGGGACTGGGCAGGGGTTCTATAGGGCTTCCAAAAATCTGGGGGAAGAGGGAACTGAGAATGCGCGCATGTGCAGATAACTTGTGGGAAGCCTGCACTTTGCAACCCCAAGCCACAAAATCTACCCTTTAAGCTGCCACCAGCAAAAAAGAGGATGTTAGGCAGAAGCAAAACTGGAAAGGTGGCCCTGGAAAAAAAAAAACGTCCCTGGAAAGGTTCTGCCACCCCAGAGCTTATATAGGGCCTGATGAACTGGAGCAAATCACCAGGTACAAACTGGCGGATGCAACAATCCAAACCAAGGAGGCAGAGCCTCTGGGCAGCGATAACCAGGTAATCCTGCTAGTTACTGAGATTAAAAGAGACCTACTGGAGGCTAATCTGGCGAGGGACAGATTGCTTGATGAAATGCCCAAACTTCAAAATGCAGATGACACTAAAAATAAAAAGCTTGAGGGGCTGACTAAATGCATGGACACTGTGGAAGACAGAGGCTGTTTTTACATGGGCACGGCTGGGGGCGGGTCCATGTGCGCTGCATGAAGTGCCCACACAAATCCAGTGAGTGTGGAGGTGGGTGGAGGGAATCAAACGGGCCAGGGATGGGTGTGCGATGGGTCTGCGCCCCTACCCACGTGTGTTTTGGCACATCTCGTCTAAAAACGCCCAGAGTTTTCAGCTTAGACCATGCGCTAGAAACTGATGATCAAAATAAGAAACTAAAGGACGCAATATCTTTCTTGTTAGACAAATGCAAGGAGGATCTAGAAAATAGGTCCCGCAGATGGAACCGGTGTTTGAGGGCCTTGAATCTGAGGGCATGCGTGAGTTAATATGGGACATACGAAAAGCCAATTTTCTGAAGAAATACATATACATAGTCCAGGAATTGAGAGAGCACATAAAACAGCTCGCATGTGCCCTAAGGACATGGAGACACCTCCCGAATAATAATAATAAAATTTCTTAACTACAAAGACAATGAGGATAATTGTAAAGCTGGCTTGAAAAAAACAAGAGCTGGAATTTAAGCAAAGCAGAATAAGAATTTCTCCACACTTTAGCAGTAGATGAGACTACGAACAAGAGAAGGGGATGAAGTACATTTTGGTTCAAAATGAAAAAGGCTTGACACCTCAACTATGGTTTTCTGCACGATTATCCATTCTGTTCAATGGGAAAAGGAAGATATTCACCGAAACCTCAGATCTTGAATCCTTTTTGGTGATGCATGGCCCAAGACACAGAAAGGGAGACTGATGATATTTCTCCAAATAACAGAAGCAGGATTATAACAGCAGTAAGAAAGCAAGTGATTCACACATCGTTGATCAGCTGTTGGTGCTTTAGTAATTGTTAAAAGACATTATATGGCTTAGTCATAAGAAAGAACCCTTCACAACTTATTGAACAATTGCTGGTACTTTACTAATTCTCAAAAGACATTATAATGTTTTGTTTATTGTTTATTGTTTAATCCTTTGTGGATAAGGGTAGATCAAGATTATTTCTGTAGTGAGACTTTTTGATTGCTCCTTGAGCAGTTACATATGCGGTTTTTGGGGAGGGAGATAGGTAAAGGGAAAATTAAAAGAGCAGTTTAACAGTAGATTAGCAGGAAATTTTTGTAAGCCACAGTTCAGTCTTCACTTAACAGTTAGTGTTACTGTTTGGATACTGTCAATGCAGGCTGTTAAAGGTTCATATAGTAATGTTTTAGTGTTTAAGTTATGTATTATGTTAACTCAATTCCCATGAAATATATACAAATTTATGACTCATGAGAGTTAAAGGGAACAGGTGATAATGAAGTCTGTGGATCTGCCTTCAAGACTGACTAGGACATATGGATCTTTCAAAGGAAAGGTTGAAATATGGCACATAGATATAAGGAAAGTGTTAAAACAATGTAGATGGCAGGGATGGTGAAAACAATAGCTTTAAATGTAAGAGGTCTCAATTCTCCTGTTAAACATAGGAGGGTCAAAAATATTTTGACTCAAAATGCTATTTAATTTTTTTTTTTACAAGAAACCCATTTTCTAGAAAAAGACCTTTTTAGATTTAGAAATAAAAAAAACTGGGGATATATTTTCATCGTGTGCTCCTAAGAAGAAAGCAGGTGTATTGACAGGTGTATTGGCAAAAAAAGATTACTGCAAAAAAAAAAATCTGGAAAGACAAAGGGTGTTTTTAGACAAGTATTTCCCCATCCATTACCCACCCATCACACGTGTTGCAGGGCCGCACTGGTGCCCTATGCAGTCCTGCAACATGCACGATGGGTGGGTAATGGGTAGGGAGGCACTTGTCTAAAAATACCCAAAGAGGGTAGATTTCTAATAGTTAGTGAATGGCAACGTGCCGAGGCTGGGGGGGGGGGGATGGGTGCAGGTGCAGGGGTGGCACGTGGGTGTGTGCATACACAGATGCATACCCAGCTCCACCCACCTCCACGCACTGAGCAATCGCCGTTTTGGCCAATTGCTCTGTGGGTGGGTGATGGGTGGATGTGGGTGGGTTGTGGAAGCAGGCATGCCCACCTGCCATGGTGGTTACGTGGGCAGCACCCACCCATGCCCACACAGTGGACCTGCCTGAGCATGCATGGGTCTGTCTCATGTAAGAAGGCCAAAACATCTTGCTGGTCAACTTATAGGTTCCAAATGATGGGGCACCCCTGTTTTTTCAGAAGTATATCCTCTATATTTTAAATAAAGCAGATGGAACATTAATAATACAAGGTGACTTTAACACTGCTCTGACACCCAGAGATCGCTCACACAGGAAGCGGGTGGAAGGCGTGTTGGGGAAAAGGGGGCGGGAGTTTGTTGTTAAAACATGACATTATCTGCGTACAGGAAACATGGCTGAAGGATAGTGTGGCTAGAAATTCCCGGTACAGAGTCTGGGCCGCCCCAGATTGCTTGATGAGATACTAGAGATACTAAATATGGTAGAGTGGTACGGGGCTTGGCTATTTTCGCTAGATCAAATTTGATGATGGTAGCAGAGGTATTTTGTAATTCCCCTAAGCACACCATGGCTATTACATTTACGGGGGCGACAGGAGAAGGGGGTAATAATTATTAATATATATATTCCCTGTTCTAAGAGCATAAATGAGAGATCCCCTATTTGGTATGATTTGTGTAATTTTATTGAAGACTGTGGGGAAAGGTATCCTAAACACATCCCTCAGGGAAAAGAAAAAGTTTCATTACATGGATCAGTGGGTAAAATTGGGGGAAGCAGTTGAACAAAAGGATGGTATAACGTTTTGGAGTTTAGTCAAAAAAAGGTTTTTCAGAAGGGTTTCAACTTGGGAATTTAGGGATATCTCCCCAGGTGTGGCAAAAATACTATAGTGAAATATTTGTAGAAGTGGAAAGTGAGAATTCCACCCCTAGTATTGATTTGTGCTTAGCCGACAGTCCTGTTGACAGCAACCTGTGCTTAGCCGGCAACCTGTTGACGAATTGGAAATTTGTAAGTTAATAGCGGCCTTACCCTTGAGGAAGGCCTCGGGAGAAGATGGGATCCCTGGCGAACTGTTCAGGGAAAACATAGAGTGATGGATAGCTATTATTGCTAGACTTTTTGATAGTATAAATGTTACTGGGACATTTCCCATTGGATGGAATATCAGCACTGTTATACCTATTTACAAAAAAGGTCCAACAGAAAATCCAGCAAACTACAGACCTATTAGTTTGATAGATGTCATGCAAAATTATATGGGAAGGACCTTTTGGCAAGACTGGAATCTTGGGCAGAAAAAGAACATCTATTCCATGAGGAGCAGGCTGGGTTTCAATTAGTTTGGGCCACCATAGACCACTGTTTTGTAATGGAGCACCTGATAAATAAGTATATGTGAATTAGGAATGGCAATCTTTTAGCCGCTTTTGTTGACTTAAAATTGGTTTTGATATAAATCGAGATCATCTTTGGGCAAAGTTGGCTTCTACTAACCTCGATAGGTGTCTTTTATTTTTAGTTCGAGGGTTGCATGTTTACTTATATGAGAATTCGCTTGTCTCATCTAGGTCACTTAACTGACCTTATTCCTGTGTGTCAAGGTGTAAAACAGGGGAGTGTGCTGGCCCCCTTTCTCTTTAAATTTTATGTAAATAATATAGTGGATACTTATAAAAATGAGCCAACTTTACCACCCTGCATTGGTAAGAGGGCACTTCCCATTCTTCTGTATGCAGATGATATGCTAGTGCTCTCTGTGGCGGAAAATGGCCTGAGAAGGGCGTTAACGGTCCTGAGTACCTTTTACTGTAAAGTAAAACTAAAGATAAACTACACCAAAACTAAGATAGTGGTATTCTCAAAAAGGGTACACACTTGTAGATGGGAACTTGATAATGTTAAGATAGAGCAGGTGTCTCGCTTTAGGTACTAAGGACTGGTATTTGCCGCCTCAGGTTCCTAGATGTATCAAGTTTCAGCCTCCAAATTGAAAGCTCAACAGACAATAGGGGGTATTATTAGGTTCTGGGCCACCAGGGGTGGTAGGTTGGTAAAACCAACTCTCCAGTTACTAACCCAAAAGCTCATGTCCCAGACACTGTACGGAGCTGAACTGTGGGGCTTTGATGTTCACGCTTTGGAGGTGCTTCAAAATAAAATCTTGAGAACAATTTTGGGGGCCCCTCGCTTCACGCCTGTAATTATTTTGAGGACAGAAACGGGTACACTTTCAGTTGAGCACGGGGCTCAAGTGATTATCTGCAACTTTTGGGCAAGACTTATGGAGATGTCTAGAGAAAGCTTGCCTTATGCTTGCTGGGTAGAGCAAGAGGGCTTTAGCTATAAGAATTCCTGGCGTAAAGGTATTTCTCATTTATTGAATAAAATTGGCTTCTCACTAAAATCTCTTGAGGGATATCCTGCCTGTCCATTGAAAAGCCTTCGGGCCCGTTTAGCTGATATTCATAAACAACAGGATATGGCCAAGGCTGCTGAGTCGGCAGTTGCCCCCTTTTATGGGAAGCTAAAAACAGTCCATCAGTTGGAACCATATCTTGTTAATGTATCAAATTTTGCTCTTAGAAAGGCCCTTACATTGGCCAGGTTCCAGTTAATGCCCTCAAAACATCTAGAGGGCTGCTTGAAAGGAATCCCTTATTCTCAGAGACTATGCAACTGTAAGCGGCAGGTAGAGGATTTAAATCATTACCTCTTTGACTGCCATTAACTTCTGACATCCGCTACAAGTACAGAGTACTGTTTTGTCCCGAGGTTTTAGGGCAGCAGCAGGAACAAATACTTGGGTATATTCTGGCTAACGCAGAGGAGGGGACGGGGCTGGTGCTCCAGCAGGGACTTCCTTCCCAGAGGGGTTAAAGGAAGCAGGCAGCCCGGCTCTGGGACACACTCTTCTCCTCCCCACCCCCAGCTACAGATCTGAAGGGGGTTGGGGCAGCGGCAGCAACGGCACAAGCGGCTGGGCCAGGTGGGGCCCCATCAGACTGTGAGTTTGCCAGCCCGTTTCCATCTCCCCCTCCCCTGTTTGGAGGAGGGGGCGGGGCTGGTGAGAGACAGGTCAGTGCTCCCAGCAAGGAAAACTACATGGTGGCAGCATATGGTGGGGGGCGGGGGGAAATGGGGGGGCAAGTGGTGAGAGCACTGGGGGGAGTGGGGGGGATATGGGAATTTTTTGTTGCTGCTGTTTGTTATATGAATTGTTAATGAGTTATGTTATGAGATAGGGCATATGGAAGGGACCTCTCCTCCTTGTGAGAGCAGGAGGGGGGGGTGAGTGGAGGGCCCCCACCTGATGGCAGCAGGGTGGGGATGGGAGTGGGGATGGAAGGTTATTAATGTTGATTAGGATGGGTAATAGAGGATGTCCATCAGACTGTCATATGTTATATATAATGAACTATGGGGTTTATATGATTGTTTTGGATTGTATTCTTGGGCCTTCTGTGGATTGTGCTGGTCCTGTGAATCTTATGTTTTTGTATATGTTTAGTTTGTTAGCCGCCTCGAGCCACGTTAGTGGGAGAGTGCAGGATACAAATTAAAAATGAAATTAAATGAAAGGGTAATGTTTAGGGCAGCCAATTACCTTTTTGTGCTGGCCAAAAAAAAGGGGGGACCAGAGTTAATGTTTGTCAGATGGTGCTCCTTTATTTCTAGATTCATTTCTGGGATAAATGTTTTGGCCGATCAGTGTTCGTCTTTTCTGGTTGAAATGGTAATTTATGTGGTATGATAAACATCTAGGTGTTTGCTTTCTGATTGTTGTAACATCTTAATTGTTTTATGTATTATATTTTATTGTATTTTGCTTTTTGCATCGACCAAATGGTCGTGACAAATAAAGATTTATACTACTGCACTACACACACCTCTGACACCCAGAGATCACTCACACAGGAAGCCACTTAAGCCCTGGCAAAATAATAAATTCTTTTGGACAATGGTCTAATGGACATCTGGAGACACATTAATCCAACAACATGAGATTATATCTTTTATTCACCCACTCAATATATTTACAAAAACTGACCATGTATTAGTAGATAAGATAGAAGTAGGGAAATGCTCCAATGGTTATATTCTCCTTCTGGTATTGTCCATAATACTATTATCTCAGAATTCAAATGGTCCCAACCTATAACAGGAGGAGTGGGTTCAAACTGGCAATTAGAGCACTGCTCAAAAATATATATTTTTTTAAGAGAACACATTCTGACTGACATTAAAAAGTAATTTGAGATAATCAAGGTATCAGTAAGATCTCCTTTAATTCTTTGGGAGGTTGCCAAAACAGTAATCAAGGGGAAATTATTTTACTTAAAAGCCTTAATTTAAAGAGAGAATAGAGAATATATCGAAGAGTTATTTGTGGAGCTCCAAAGAATAGAAGTGGTACTTAAAAGGACTCCTCCGAAAAGCTACAAAAAGAATTTTTTAGGATCAAAGAACTTATTCATGCTAAAGAAGTAGAAAAAAAAGAGTTTCACTGTTAAAGAGGATAAGATGCTTTTATTTTTAACACAATAACAAATCAGGAAAAGTGCTGGCCCAAATGGCAATAAGCATTAAAAAATGAACTTCTACTGCAGAAATAAAAAAAACAGATGGCTCCAGTTTAGTCAAAACAGAGCAAATTCAGGATGCGTTCTTACAATACTATCAAACTTTATACTGTTCCTTGAACCCAGAACCTGAAAAAAACCATAATTTCCAAATAAATATATATTACCAAAATTAAATAAAACGCAAGTGCAATTTTTAAATTCTCCTCTAGAAATAGATTAAATTATAGAGACTATTAAAGAATGAGCTCCAAATAAAGCTAATGGCCCTGACGGTATTCCAGAATAATTTTATCATACATATGCGGAGATCTTAGCACCTTACATGGTAGAAACATTTGACACTATTTTGCTAGACGGCAAAATGCCTAACTCCTTTTACGAAGCTAAAATACTGTTGATTTTAAAATCAGGATGGCCAGTACAGCATTGTGAGAGCTAAAGGTCTATATCTCTCTTAAATGCTGATTTCAACAATTCTTTGAAAAATGCCTAGCAAATAGACTATATGCTATTGTAGGAGAAATTATACAATCAGACCAAGTAGTTGGATTTAATCTGGGATGCTTGGTAAGAGAAAATATCACACGCGTAGTAAACATAATGCATCATTTGCATCAATGTAAGATTCCCACCATAATTGTATCCATGAATGCAGGAAGGCCTTTTGACGGTGTGGAATCAAAGTGCCTTTTCCAAATGCTGAAAAGAATGGGATTTGGAGGAAATTTCGTCATGTGGCTCCAAGAAATTTATTTAAAACCAAATTCAAGCTTAATTATAAA
>QEPC01012904.1:94256-109545 GCA_003113815.1 Sphenodon punctatus | reverse complement strand
CCCCCCCCCCCCCCCCCAAGGGTGCTCTATCCATACTGTAGCCTCTGTTAAGAAACCATTCATAAGTTGCTTAAAGCAGAAAGGTTAAACATGGGGTTGGGAAACCTGAGGCCTAGGGGCCAAATGTAGCCAATGGGTAGTTCTTATGTGGCCCCATTACAGTTCCTGGATCCATTTCCTGTCCCCAAGTACTAGAAGACAGCTCAAGGGAGCTGAGGGCAGGGCATGCAACAAAGGGCAATGGATGGATCCATGACATAGATCCATGATCTGGACCAGAGCTTCCCTTTCTGAGCATACCTTTTTAAACACCCCCACCTTCTCTGTGGCCCTTGGAGCTTGTACTGATTTTCAAAGTGACCCCTGGAGGGAAAATGTCCCCCAGTCCTGTTGCATGAGATATCCATATAATACTTGACTTTTGTAAGAATCTGGCTACGGCCGGAGTATCATTGAAATTCCATGCAGTTTGGGGCTGGAAAGATGGTAGCAGTGATATGCAACCTAAAACATTTGGGCTTATAGGAGCAGAGGAGGGGAAAAGAAATCTCTCTGGTCATTGCTGATTTAACTTTGATCTTGCTAGCATGCTAGATGGACTCTTGATTCTATGGCCCTTTTTACACGAGACAGTACAACTCATGCCCATGCAGATCTGCTGCATGAGCATGAGTGGCACCGTCTCGTGTAAATCCTGCGGCCGGTAAGTGGGGATACGTGTGTGCTCCTGCCAGGGCCACCCCAGGCCCCACTCCTGGGGGGGGGGCCTGCACTCGGGGTCCCCAGTTCCCGGCCTGACGGTGGCTGGAAGCTGGGGACCCTGAGCCCAGCCGACTCTGACAGGCAGCGGAGGGGGCCAGCAGGCCTCCGTTGCCCCTCCCTTCCGCTGCCTGTCAGTCTTAGCCAGGGAAAATGAGGGAGAGGCCGGGCCTCTGACTCTCCTTCATTTCCCCTGGCCAAAACAGCCAGGCAGCGGATGGGGGCCAGCAGCGTGAGGGAGAGGCGGGGCCTCTGCCTCCCTCACCCAGCGGAAGTGAGGGAGAAGCAGAGGCCCCGCCTCTCCCTCACTCTGTTGGTGCCCCCCACATACGGTCAGGCCTTTGTTCTGCACCCTGGGCCCCGCATATGGTAAGGCCATCTCTGGCTCCTGCGAAAAACACATCCTCACTCACCACCCACGCATGGGGCAACTGGGAAAAACAGAAGTTGCTCTGTGCATGGGGATGTGTGGGGGGTGGGGATGTGCACTGGCGCATGCACCCACACCCACGCAGTCACAGTCTGTAAAATGGGCCTTTTTTTCCATCTTACCAAAGATAGGGTTCCAAGCAGCTGTATGGCTTGTCTTGGTAATTTAGTGCTTTTTAGCTATTGGAGAAGGATGAAGAGGGGATAACGTCAAATTTTTGGCAAATTGCTACATCATTGATCTTTCAGTTTTTATGTGGTTTTTATCATGATTGCTGATCATGTAAAGGGAAAACATCAATGAGGTCCCCCGGTTCTTAAACAAGAAAAAAACATTTCAGACCTCCTAAAGTGCTTTAAAACCGTAGGTGGTAACAAACAAAACACGACCCACTCAAAAGTGACTGGGTGGTGTTTAGTTCGTATGGGGCGAGCATGCGTTTTTTGCCAATACAGAGGTGCTCCATGGTGGCTCTGCACTGTGGACTCCAGCTCAGTGAAAATCAAGTGCCCCAAACGGAGGCATAAGAGAAGGGATGGGTGGGGTTTTTGTATAATAGGAGGTGGATAGCAAGCCCATGTAGCTGCAAGTGGTTAAAATTAGCAGTAGGCAGTTTTAGGCTAAATATATTGTAGTAACTGGGAATCATGAATGGGACACTGCTAAGAGTATTGGTTAAAGGAACCTCAGAACCTTTTGAAGTTACCATTTATCTTGGTACATCATTCGCAGAAGTTGTTCAATTGGGTTTCAAGCACTTTGGTCTGATGATAAACAGTATTTTTGGATTAAAATTGATGAGCAGATGTTGGTCGGTGTAACTTGTTTCCTGTGTTTCTCATGCTGCTGTGTGTTCCTTGATCCTCATGGAGGGTCATCTGCTTTATCTAGAGAAGCGTATAGAAGCTTTCTTACAGTACCTGAACATTGGAGCTCTTGTCCATCTTCAAAGTGGTGCTTACATTAATTGGCATAATTCCAGTTCTCTGAACTTTTAGATTAAAATGTCTATTTAAATTGAGTACAGTTCAAAGATTTTGTCCAATTTTTTTTTAAAAAAACCTTTGGTGATTCCATTGAAGTTATTGATATGAAAATAGTTTATAGAAATGAGCATTTTTCCCCCAATGCAGTTTAAAATGCATCCCTGAATTCCAGATCTTTAGGACCACATCATGCCTGTCTTGCTAAAGGAAATATTTCTATTAAAGTAAAGCAGATGACCTGGGAGAGTAAATGCTTTGGAGCTAGCCATTTAATCTATATTATGATCTATATAGTGCCAGCAGTATGCTTGGTGCTGAATCATCATGAATTAAAGGCAGGTCCCTGCCCCGAAGAGCTTACAGTCTAGGATGTACAAGGGAGAGGGGAACATTCATGAAGTTGAGAAGTTACAGGTACGTGTGGTTAGCTTAGTTGAACTACAGGGGGAGAAGGGGACCCTGAAGGGGTGAAAACAGACATGACACTAACTCCACTTTTAACACTGCTTGAGCACTTCTTCTGCATGTGGCAGGGCTGTATTGATGTCCTGTGCAGCCCTGCAACATGAATAAGAAATGTTAAAGTGGTGTTAAAAGTGGAATTAGCGGTATGACTGTTTTCACCCAAGGACAGAAGAATCATCAGTGATTCTGTGGAGGTGAGGAGCTAAGGAAAGCCTGACAGAAGAGGTAGTTTTTAGGATGAATTTGGAGGGAGGAAGCGAGCAGAGCATGTGTGTTCAGGGAGAGAGTTACAGGTGTAGAGGGCAGCATGGGAGAAACAAGGACACCAGTGCTGTGTTCTCTGCACTGGCTGCCTAGAGTCTTCTGAGCCTGATTCAAGGTGTTTGGTGCTTACCTAGATGGGTCCCAGGCCGTATAGGACTTTATATCTGTGGGACCGTCCCACAGATATAAAGTCCTTCTCGAAGTCACCTGGGTATCCCAGTGGTGACTATGGAGAGGGCATTCTCAGTGGCCACCCCAAGGCTGTGGAATTTCCTCTCGGTGGAGGCCTGGGTGGCCCCGGACCCCTCCTCCTCCTCGACATCAGTGCAAAACCTGGCTGTTCTGCCAGGCTTTTGGTGAGGCAGACGGGGGAGGAGACTGGGTTAGGGTGGGAAGGGGTTTGGGGTCTGTTGCCTCCATCTAATGATCTTTTATTATATATTGTATTTGTTGTTTTATGGTGTGTGTGTATATATATATATCTTAATGTTAGCCGCCCCGAGCTGGGGCAGAAAATAAGTTTATTAAAATAAATAAATTTATAGTCACTTATCACAAAAACCCTCAAGAGCTTTCAAAGTCATATTCTTCACTTGTAAGTAACCCACAAGAATAACAAATGCTGCTTAGGATGTTAACAAGAAAGATGACAGCCCGGTGCAATCTGGGTTCGGTCCGGGCAGCTCCCACTCAACCCCTGCTTACATGTTTAGAGTCTGTGTCCTGCCTAACAAACTGGCAGAATAAGAAGAGCCATACTGGGTCAGACTAATGGTCCATCTAGCCCAGCATCCTGTCTCCGACAGTGGCTAATTACGGTGGCTTGGGAGAAGCACCCAACAGGTCACACTGGGGGATCCATTCCCTGTTGTTTCCTCCCAGCTCCCGTCATGTTGCCTAATCCTGTCTGACTAATAGTTGCTAATGGACCTACCGTCCAGAAACCCACACAGCCCCCTGCATGTATTTCATGTGCTTGCGGGCAGCTCCTGCTGGCAGTGCCAGTTAATTGGGCGGGAAGCGATCACTCTTCGATTCTCTAGAATTTCTGCCTGTAACTTGCTGGTACTGACAGACCTTGACACGCAGAGACGCTTCTTGCAAACTAATTGTTGGGACGCAAACACGTGGGCGCCCGTTAGTCAACATTCACTCGCATGGTGGGCTTGAGACACCACTCTGAGTGGAGGCTGCGTATCCAGTCGGTGAGGGGTGTGTGTTCATTGGAGCTGAATACTACATAATAAATGAGCAGGTGGACACCCATCTGGTATGGACTAATGTGGTTTAACGTCTTGTTTGTTAACACACTTAGATAAAAAGTGTTGACCACTATTTTTTTGAAGTATTCTTGTTTGTTCCTATTGATTTTTAACCGGTTTCTCCATATGTGCATTTAATCCATTAGTGGTAATTCTTTCATTCAGAAGACGACACTATACGTTTCTCTTCATCAGTAGTATTTTAAAATTGTATAGCACAGTTCAGTCATTTGTTTGTTTTTTAGTTCTGTGATTTGCCATATTTATATAGATGTATCTAAAACACTTGATACAAACAGAGAATGAATTTGCTTTACTGTGACGTGCCAGGAAAGCTTCATTCCTTGGGGGCAATCCTGTCCTTGTTGAAGCTAATGGCCTGGTTCCCCTTGATGCGATCCTTGCTCTTTTAAAAAACAAAATCTTGTAACTCTTTCCCCATTATCACTCCTAGCACAACTGTAGTCTGGAATATACTACATACAAAAATGTAGTAATTACCATCCCAGCTTGCTGAGTTTTGATATGAGCACCACATCTGTTTCCAAATGTATTATTTGTGCAAACATCCAACTACGGTCACTAAGAGCTATTGAAACTGCATAAGGAAATTATATGTTTAGCTTCAGAGTTCCTGTTTTAAGTAGAATTAAGTTTTTTGACTGCTACTTATCTCTTAATACTTTTCTGTATTACAAGAATACATTTGAGTTTGGCCTCAAATCCTCATTGTTTGATTTCTGCGGTATGTTTGTCAATTATACTGCATACCTGACTTCATTGTCTTTCTCCTATCCCATCCACCTTACTTCAATTTTTAGTCATCTTAGACATTGTTGTTTCCTGTCCGCACCCATAAATGTATAATCTATGCAAGAGCTTTTCTGCTCAGGGCTTCGGCCAGTCCAGCTCATGGGTGACACTGCGCTTGTCCAGCAGGTGGCAGGAATCAAAGAAACTGACTGCGCATGCAACTCAGTTTCTTTCCTGCCTCCGTGTTAGCAGCAGCAGAGCTTGGATGTGTATATGTATATATGTATGTGTGTATATATGTATGTGTGTATATATGTATGTGTGTATATATGTATGTATGTGTATATATGTATATGTATATGCATGCATGCACCGGAGCGGCCGAAACCCGCGGCAGGTCCCTGCACTCTGCCCAGGACTCCCTGTCCGTGTGGTCTCTCTCTCTTTTTCCAGCTGCGGGTCCTGCGATCCTTCCCAGGACCCAAGGCTCCAGCGGTATCGGGGCTTCTCCTCCCAGCGGCGCAGCAGGACGCCAGAGGAGCGGGGCCCTTCCCCCCCACTGCAAACGGAGTGCTCGACCGCCATCTTGGCCGTGAGGCCCGCCACCATGTCCTCTCTCAGGCCGGAGAGCAGGATGGAAAGCAGCCCCGCCGCCACCGCAGCTCTAGCCAGCAAACAGGATCCCTTGCAGTGAGCCGGCCCTGTGCTTCCGGCCCGGAGCTGCCACCACTAGCCCCAAACAGCTGCAGCCATCACCTCCTCTGCCGACAGGCCCGGCTTCCCTGCGACTCTCCGGCTCCGTCCCACCACCTCCACTGGGACGCCTCCGGCCTCATTCCTCGCTCCGGAGTGGCACGGGAGCCCCTCCAGAACCGCGGTGGGTCCCTGCAAAGCCAGCCGGATTGCCCTTTGACCCCACGGGGTCTCAGGGATGGGGGGCAGCGATGAAAAGCGTCTCCCGAAGAGCCAGAAGGGGAAAAGGGCCCACAGGGGCAATCGGGACCTTCCACCCCTCATACTCACAAGGAAGGGGGATCCCTCCAAAGCAGCCCCGGCCAAAAACCCCGCAACCCCCCCCCCACAGGGGGAACAGGCCATGAGTTCCATAATCGCGGAGGCCTTCAACAACATCATGGTCCGCCTTGACAGCCTGGAAACCCCCCCCTCAGGAAGGTGGCAAGAGACCCCGGGGGTCCGAGGGTGTACCGCCAGGCAAAGGATCCCAACCCAGGGGCAGAGGGCCAGCCGCAACCAGGACTGCCAGGCAAATAGCCTCGGGATCGGAGTCGGAGGAGGACACTCTGCATCTACACAGGCCTCCCACCTGAGGCCCCAATCACGCTTCAGCAGCCCACAGGAGCTACAGGAAGGGGACAGTGACAACTCCCACTCGGAGGAGGAGGGGGAACTGGGGTACTCGGAAGGGGAGGAGTCCCAGGCACAGAGCCACAATGCACTACCCATATCCCCAGACCACGGGAGGGAATTCCCAGCCCAATACCGGGAGGAGCTCATGAAGCACGTAGCTCGCACACGCCAACTAAAGGAGAGAGCTACAAAGGCCCAGACCTCAGAGTCAGAAGACGAACAGGAGGTCAGGGCCCACATCCCTAGGGTCCACAAGCCAGACAAGGGCCTGCCCCTGGACAAAGCCTTCGAGAGGTTGGTCCTGAACGAGTAGAAATAGCCCACTCACTCATACAGGCTGCCAAACAGCAACAGCAGCTGTACGACTTCTCCCAGCGGTGGGGATCCCTCTTCCACCAACCAAAGGTGGATGTGGAGGCAGCCTCCCTGGCCCGACAAACCCTCTTTCCGACCGAGGGAGACCTTTACCCCAAGGACTCCATGGACAAGGCTATGGAGGGGGCCCTACACAAGGGGTTCGAAGCGACCATCTCGGCCATGAGAATGAGCACGGCCACCACGTATGTCGCGTGAGCACTCATTTCGTGGTTCCAAGAGGTACAGAGCGAGGACATCTCTGAGAAGGCAAAAGCCCTCACATCGCAAATAATGCTAGGAATAGCATACATCGCTGATGCATCCACAGACGCGCTGAAAGCCTCCACCAGAGCAGCAGCCTCAAGCGTCGCAGCATGTAGACGCCTATGGCTCAGGTCCTGGGGTGGGGACCACACAGCGAAGAATCTACTCATGGATAGCCCCTACAGCGGCCACAAGCTCTTCGGCACTTACCTAGAGAAGGTGCTGGAGGAGCACAATAGCAAGGAGAAGCGCACTACCCTGCAACAGGTGGGCAACAAGAAGCCTTCCTTTCGCCAAGCGTGCTTCACAGGAGACTCGGCTGGGCTCAGAAGGGGAAATTCGATGGGCTCTTCACAGACAGCAGCCCAAGAACAAGTCTGGGTGGCAGGGAAAGAGGAAGTATCAACCAACCCCTCGCAACAAGCCACAAGGGGGTGCTAGCCAAAGAAAACAAGACTGACCGTCCAGCGCGCATCAGAGGCAGGCTACAGGATTTCACTCCAGCCTGGGAAGCTTCAGTCTCCGATGCGTGGGTAAGGGAGTGCATAGCTCAGGGTTACTCAATAGAGCTCTCTTCCCCTCCCCCAAGCAAGTTCCTCCCATCGGCATCCTCATCCAGACCTCAGAAACACCAGACCATGCTCCAAGAGATCCGTCGGTTACACGACATCAGAGCCATAGAACCAGTGCCCCCGGACCAGCAGGGCCAGGGGCTGTACTCCATACTATTCCTCGTGCCAAAAAAGTTGGACGAATGGAGAGCGGTATTGGACCTCAAACGCCTCAACAGACGTGTAAGGAAACGGAAGTTCCGCATGGAGACTCTGAAGACAATCTGCCAGGCAATCGGGAGGGGCGACTGGATGCCCTCCCTCGACCTCAGGGAGGCCTACCTGCACGTACCAATTGTCCCCAGCCACCGAAAGTGGCTCAGGTTCGCCTACCACGGGGGACACTGGCAGTACATCTCTCCCGTTCAGCCTGGCCTCAGCACCACGTACCTTCACGAAAATCCTGGTGCCGTTGGTAGCAAACCTCCACCTACAAAGGGTCCATGTGCACCCATACCTCCAGGCCTCCAGGGAAAAAGCAGTGAGGGACGTCCAGAGGATGATTGAGTATCTGCACGATCACGGCTTCCTGATCAATGAGCAGAAGAGCCACCTAACACCTTCTCAGAGACTAGAGCACCTAGGAGTGATTCTGGACACAGGAATGGACGGGATCTTCATCACACATCAGTGACAGGAAAAGATCAGAAAGGGAGTACTCCCCCCTCATCAACAACCCAACTCTTTGGCTAAAGGCCTTGGTAAGCCTTCTGGGCCTCCTCGTGTCCTGCACCCAACAGGTAGCATGGGCTCGCTTCCACCTGCGCCCTCTCCAACGTCTCCTCAGACCATGGCAGACACACCTCATCTCAGGCAGCAACCCCTGGATACGGGTCCCATGCACCCTAGCGGCAAGCATGCGCTGGTGACTCACAGACAAGCCGTTCCAACAGGGCTCACCCCTCTGCGAGCCCGTAAGAGTTACAATCACAACGGACGCAAGCCTAACCAGGTGGGGAGTCCACTCCCAGACCATCATGGCCCAGGGGGAATGGTCAACCACCGAAGCGACCAGCAGCATCAACCTGCTCGAACTCAGGACGATCAGGCTAGCCCTACTCAGTTTCCCACATGCTCACAACTCCCATGTCTTAGAGTTCAAGGACAACACAACAGCAAAGGCGTACGTGAACAACCAGGGCGGATCAAGGAGCCGGACGCTACACGCCGAGTCCTGCACACTCCTATCCTGGGCGGAACAACACCTGCTGTCCCTCAGGGCTCTGCACATCAGAGGAGAGGACAACACTGAGGTGGATTGGCTCAGCAGGCAACGCCTGGATCCGGTGGAGTGGTCTGTATGCCCTCAGGCCTTCCACCTGATATGCGCCAAGCTGGGGCATCCCCAGTGGGACCTATTCAAATCTCCCACAAACGCAAAGACTCCACTGTTCTTCTCCCGGGCACAGGCGCAGGGATCACAGGGGATGGATGCTCTCAGCGCTCCCTGGCCACCAACGCTCCTGTACGCCTTCCCTCCATTCCCGCTAATTGGAAGGACCCTGGCAAAGGCCAGGACAGAGGGAGCCGTCCTCATCCTAGTGGCTCCATTTTGGCCGAGAAGGCCATGGTTCTTGGACATAGTGGAACTAGCAGTATCATCGCCCCTGTTCCTCCCACAAACCCCGAACCTCCTGACACAGGGCCCATTCTAATTTGAGAGTTTGGCCCACCTGAGACTTGCTGCATAGACATTGAACGCGCAGCGCTAAGAGAACAGGGATTCTCAGAGGCTCTAATGAGCACCCTCCTAGCTTCCAGAAGACCCTCCACACACTGGATTTACCAATCCACGTGGAGGGCTTTCCGGGGATGGTGCCAGAAAAAGTCACTCGATCCAGAGCAGGCCCAGATCCCCCAAATTCTGGAGTTCCTACAGGAGGGGCTAAGCTGCGGCCTTAAGCCCAATACCCTTTCAAGGCAGGTCTCCGCCCTGGACTCCGTGTTTCTCCCAGCTAAGGGGATCAAGGTAGCAGGGCATCCTTTGATCTGGAGGTTCATGAGGGGAGCCAGGGCAATCTCCCCTCCAGTGGTTCACAGGTTCCCTTCTTGGAGCCTCAACCTCGTCCTCGGGGCGCTCCAGTCCCACCCATTCGAACCTCGCAGGAAGGCCTTGTTATTTTTTCTGTCCATCAAAGTCACCTTCCTGGTCGCCATCACATGCAGATGTCTGAGCTGGGGGCCCTCTCCATAGAGGGCAGTTTCTGCCAATTCAGTCGGGACTTGGTGGTGCTTCGATTGGATCAGGCCTTCCTCCCAAAGGTCAACTCCCTGTTCCACAGAAGTCAGGAGATCACCCTCCCCTCCTTCTGCCCGCACCCCTCTCATCCCAGGGAAAAGGAATGGCATTCTCTGGATGTCAGACGGGCCCTGCGCATTTACTTAAAGCGCACGGCCACATTCCGGTCTCTTATACACATCTAGATGTGTATAAGAGACAGGAAGTCAGGAGATCACCCTCCCCTCCTTCTGCCCGCACCCCTCTCATCCCAGGGAAAAGGAATGGCATTCTCTGGATGTCAGACGGGCCTTGCGCATTTATTTAAAACACACGGCCACATTCTGTTCGTCCTCGGCCCTATTCATCAACATACGGCTGGGGATGAAGGGCTCTAAGGCTTCAAAAACTGTCCTATCCAGGTGGGTGGTGGCTTGCATCACAGAAGCCTATAAGGCAAACGGGAAGGTTCCTCCCCGAAAAATCTGGCCACGCTCCACCCGGGGAGCTGCTATATCGGCCGCCTTTGCAACCAGAGCTCCCTACGAGGAGGTGCGCAGGGCCGCCGCCTGGGCCTTTCTGCACACCTTCACCAGGCACTACAAACTGAACACGTTCCAGTCTGCGGACACCTCCTTCGACAGGCGGGTCCTTCAGTCTGGCCTGGCATAGTACCGCTGTCTCCCTCCCTAGTCCGGTGGTACAGCTTGGGTACATCTCATGAGCTGGACTGGCTGAAGCCCTGAGCAGAAAAGGGAACTGGGGCTCTTACCTGTGAGTCCCTGTTCTTCTCGGGCTAGGCCAGTCCAGCGGCCCTCCCGACAGCGGGGGTGGGGGGTGTCTACCATCAGGGCAGCAGATTCCTGGAGTGCATTAACCATGTCTTGAGTGCATTGCAGATCGTTGGCTGTACTATAACTGAGTGGCGCAATGGGTGACCCCACGCATGCGCAGTCAGTTTCTTTGATTCCTGCCTCCTGCTGGAAAAGCGCAGTGTCACCCAGGAGCTGAACTGGCCTAGCCCGAGCAGAACAGGGACTCTCAGGTAAGAGCCCCAGTTCCCTTTTCTTGTAAAGTTTATTAGAAAACCACTATAAGAGTAGCTTTTCCACTTCCTTGGGCCATTATCAGATAGGATGTGTCCACTCATCCCCCACAGACCTGGGCGCCCATCTGAAGGCGGCGTGGGTGGAGGCGCACTCCTGTGACCCCCATGTACCACCCACCCATGCCCCCACACAGAGCAACCTGAGTTCCTCCTAGTTGTTCCATGTGGGGACATGAATGGGCAGTGTAGGCGCACACATACCACTCACCCATCCGCCTCTGCCTGAAGCCCATCCCCCCACTCAGTAGAAGTTCAGGGTAGTGTGCACGGACCTGCCTTCCAGGTGGGTCCATCTAAAAATGGTTTTGGCCACCACAGGCCTGATCACCTCATGGCAAGTCACTTGGGGGCTGAACTGCACACGCATCTCTCGTCATGTGGCCAAAGGTGTTGTTTCTATATGACACAAGTAGTCAAGCCCTTTACACACTTGTCAACTGGAATTGTGTGAGTTAATTATGCAGAGTTTGGATCTGTTTTAACATAATGCCATTCTGGAAACCTTTATATTTTATTTTAAAAATACGGATATTTTAATCAAATTTGATTTTCAGGCTGTGGGCCAGATGAAACCCTCAGACAACCCTGCTATGTAGTAAGCTAGTTAAATACTTCCAGTTTGGTGCGGTCGTAGATTAACTGAAGTTCTTAAATGTGTTTAGTTGAATACTGACTAAATGTTTGACATCCGGAATGTCTTAAGTAGAATGGAGACCGTAAGGAGGAATGTAGCACATTGGTTTTTGTTCATATGGAAAATATAAAATATGGAAGTAGAGCTTGTTTTTTCCATATATAATATGGAGGTGGAGCTTGTTTCTTCCACTTTCTTAATACAGACTTGCCAGCTAAAAACACGAGTTTACAATGATTCTGGAAGTTAACATTCTTCAAGTGAAGATTTGATAATCCCAGGAGAATTTCACAAGGTTTAAAAGTCCAGCATTCAACCATCAGAAGACATGTTTAGAAATATGAACTTTTGACTTGCAGAGAAGAAAGCAAAATCTTTTTCCCTCTTCATGCTTCTCTCCCAGCTGTCAACTTGCTGGAGGACAAGCAATGCTGTATGGTATCTTTTACTTTTACACTTTTTTGTCTGGTTGACATTCAGAGATCTATCCATTGAAGGATCCAGTGCTCAGTTAAAGTCCCCAAAGAAGACCCACCAGAGAACCAGTAACATGTGGGAAGTGTTTATGGAGCAAGCTATCTGATAGCTAGGATCCGTACACCTTCATTTGGAGCATATATGTTTAGTAGTGTAACATCTTGCAAACCAATCTGGACTGCCACTGATAAGAATCTTCCCTCTACATTTGAGACAACTTTAGTAGTCTTGACAAAGGGGAAGTGTAACCGGACAACACCCTCACCCCATTAGTCAGCCCGTTGTGTTGACCCAATCTTCCCACTGGGATCCCTTAGTACCTTGTCTTGCCCTGCCCACTTTGGCAACATCCCAAGTCCTCGTGAGGTGAGCTGCCTTGTTCCAGTTTCTCCCTGTGCTTTTGGGGAATCCAGGCCAGCGTTCCTCAGTCTGACCCCAGCTCTAGGCGAGCTTCCCGGATCTCCTCCGTGTCTTCTCTACCAGCGAGGTTCAGCCCCTCTGGCACTAATCTGAGCCAGCTGCTCTCCGAACCTCCCGCAGCTATGCCATGCTGTATCTCTCACTTCTCTGCTGCTCCAGCTGCTTCTCTTGCTCTGGCAGCCCCATTACTGTCTACTCCTTTCAGCAGGACCTGGCAGCCCCTCAGCCACCCCACAGGTGCATTCCCCATTCCATCACCTGCGTTCTGTTGTTACTTGCCACCTGCTCACCATAGGCAGCCCTATTTAAAGGGATCTTACCAGTCCAATTGCCTTACTTGTAAAGGGGTAGGAGGGACTTCCGGACACTCTGCTACATGAAGATCCTTCTGATCAGAATGACTACCCCTTTTTTTCCCCTTTCTTCTTTTTTTTGGTTTTTTTTAAATCTAGGAAGCGAAAAACACCTCCTTTATCCATCCCTTTTTAAACTTGGTCATTTCTTTTCCTGAGAGGTGAGTCTCCTGTAGACCAACATCATCAGGACTTCTTCCCCCACCCCCAAAAAATAAAATAAAGCACCTTCCCCATTTTATTTGGTCTATTAAGCCTGTTTACATTCCAAAAGACTAATTTGATAAACTTGGGCAACTCTCATCTTTGCTCTTGCTATGAAAGTTGTTTTGAAGGCCCTCTTGTCTTGCTAGCCTCTTAATTCAGCACCTGACCTGGTAGGGGTTGCCCTGAAGTGACAATCGGGAGTAGAAGAAAAAAAGAAAAACGGCAGAGGAGATAAAAATAGAGAGAGAGGAAGGAAAGAAGTGGTTTGTGGTAGAAAGTGCACTGATGTCCGATAAAGGATTTCAAAGCAGTACAGTCGTAAAAAGAGGGGGTGGGGGACCTGAATACCGAGATGGAAGTACCTAAAGAGGTTTAATTAATGTTTTCAGCTTCAACACCCTCATCAATAGCAATTAAAAGGGGAAAGGATGTTTCTAAGAATAACAAACATATTCCTCCCTACCTTAACCAGCACTCAGTGCTCAATAAACAAATGAATCAATGGAATTTATTTTGATCCAAAAACAGTTGGGGAACTCAACAGCACAGGGCCCCGCTTGAAGATACTGAGTGCCTTTTTAGACAATCGGAATTTTAAACCGCAGCTCTTGGACACATGCGCGGGGGCTTTAGACACTCCTCCGTGAACCGGATGTCGCCCGGGTGCCATTAGAAACAGCGGCGTTAGCAACTCCCGGGTGTTTTGAGATGCAGCGTAGTACAGACCTCGATTAACAAGGTATTACTGTGCCATGTCTCAAAACACCCGGGAGTTGCCCTGTGCCGCTGTTTCTAATGGCACCCAGGCGACTTCCGGTTCATGAAAGAGTGTCTAAAGCCCCCTCACGCAGGTGTCCATGAGCCGTGGGTTTAAAATCCCGCTTGTCTAAAAAGGCCCAAAGTGAAAACAAATCACATGAGCCACCCACAAGTGGGTGTTCCCATGTGTTTGCAGTCCAGTGCCTTAGACAGCATCCTGCTAGAGAAGGCATGGAATGCCGTGCAGGCTAAGGCATGCCTATGCATTGGTGTGTGGGCCAACACGTGGGCATGCCATCTATCAGGGTGCCTCCAGGAGGGAGTCTGCACGTGGCAGCCAGCAGCCCCACTCATCTCCTTCTGAGCAGGAAGGAGATGAGCAGGGCTTGCAGCTGCAGCACAGAGGCTCTGTACCAGACTTGATCCCAGCACGTTTTTTCCTGACCAGGAAGGAGATAAGCAGGGCTTTCCTCCTGCGGGGTCAGGGTGGTGTGATGTGTGACCTGATGGGTAATATACCTATTTTGGAAACCCACAGATGGTGGGTGAGCGGCACATGACACTCACCCTCCAAAACGGTGCTATCCTGTTGTTTTCGAAACACACAAAGGGTACAGCTGTGATTTTTCTCAACCAGGGTGCAAAAAGTAATATCAAGCCCTGGTCAATATTGAGATCAGCTGTGGGGTCTGCTTTGCCCCCTGGAATTGGAGATCTTCCTCTGACCTCCAGGGGGATGCTGCTCTTCTCTGGCCCCATACCACTATCTTCTTTCAGGGTAAGGTTTTCAATGAAGGACATGGTTTTTCCTGTTGTAGTGAAGAAGATTGCTTGATTATTGTCTGGGTTCTGTCTCGCTTGGCCCCTTCTTGAGCGCTTGGAACTCCATTGGCGTCTTTAAGGTACAGAGGAGGAAAAAACATTAATTGGTGACCCTTATAAGTAATTGTATCATTCTTCGTAGAAGCCTGAAGAATCTTTACCTTGTCTTGACATTTTAGAAATTTCATAATTACAGTTCTTGATGACCTGCCTGCTGGCAGTTGAGCTTCTAAGAACCAATGTGCTTTCTCCAGGTCTGCTTTCTGTAAGTCCCCAACTGCAGATAGGAAGACTGGTTCTCCTCCTACCTCTCTGATGGCTCCTTTAAAGTCTCGCTCCCCGGGTCAAACTCCTCCTCCCTCCCCCTTTCGGTTGGGGTCCGCCAAGGCTCTGTCCTTGGCCCTCTCCTCTTCTCTTTTTACACCCTGTCCCGTGGCAAAATTATTTCCTCCCACGGATTCCAATATCATCTCTACGCTGATGACACCCAACTCTATCTTTCTACCTCCTCTATCTCCTCCTCTGTCCACTCATGCCTCGTCAACTGCCTCTCTGATATCTCCACATGGATGTCCCAACGTCAACTCAAGCTCAACATGGCCAAAACTGAACTCTTCATTTTTCCTCCCTCCCTCTTCCTCTCCCTCTAACCTGCCCATCTGCATCGATGGAGTCACCATCCATCCTGTTCTCCAAGCCCGTAGCTTGGGCTTCATCTTTGACATGCACCTCTCTTATAAACCTTACATTGACTCTGGTGCCAAATCCTGCC
>QEPC01012904.1:51375-67372 GCA_003113815.1 Sphenodon punctatus | reverse complement strand
GGAGGCTTGAGGAGGGAGTCAAAGGTAGAGAACAGGCAGCGAGGGTCCCGAGAACAGGACTCAATGCGGGAGGCATAGTAGTGTTGTCTAGCAAGGGAGATAGCAGAAGTAAGGGTGGAGAGACAGAATTTGAAGTGAAGGAAGTCAGCGTGAGAATGGGATTTGCACCAGAGTCGTTCAGCAGCACCAGTGCAAGAACGGAGGTGGCAGATACTAGGGGACAGCTTTTGCTGTCTGGGCATATGCAGTTACATTTAAAGGCTCAGAAATGGAGTCGTAGAGGCAGAATTTCTCCCAATGTATCGATCGCTTGAAGATACCTAGTAGCTTACATACGTCTGATAGTCTCTCTCTACCTACATTGTGGAGCAGTATGACTTTCTCTAGCTAGAAATACCTAATTTAGCTTTAGAACAAACTGATCTCGTCTGGATTTTTTTCTGAGCTGAACAAAACTCTGCTTAGTAAAACCTGTGACAGAAGCAACTACTAATTGAATGTAAATTACTGTATTTTAGCAATCTGCACATAAGCCTGAGGAGCTCGGTTCTGAAGTCAATTTTTCTGAGCCAAATGAACCATTCGCACAGCTTACCCATCAGCCTTCCACTCAGCACACCATGAATCTGGTATAAGCAGCCCTTTACGTTGCACTATTATTGCCAGTCTTTGTCTGATCTTGGGAATTATCAGCAAGGTTATGACTTAATTTTAGTGTATCTCTGTTTGCTGTTTAGCTATGTAACTTTCTAACCATTTACAGTCCTTTCTTGTAAAAGTCTGTACTAATATGAATACACTTCCATTACCAGTTATTCAATGTGTAGTTCATTTCCAAAAGCAGTAACCTAAGATGTGCACCCATGAGTTTATCTTTTAGTACATAATACTGGTCAAGGGTACAGAAAAGCAGACTTTGGTTCCTGCTGTCACCTCTTTAGGGAGCAGGGGGAGGAGAGGAGAAGGGCAGAGGATGACCATAATGCATGTGTTGGCTGTGGTGCCCAAAATAGTCGTAGGGTACTGAAACTGTCCTTGTTGTACCTGCAGCCGTCTCCCAACAGGTGTGAGCAAAGCATGGGCAGAATTAGGTTTAAGGGGACGGGATGGGAAAGCTGCTTCATCCCATTAATTTCTGATGTGAACATGTACCTTTTACAAGTGGTGTGATGTCATGGGGCAGGAGGGGCGGGATATAAATTTTAAATAAAAATAATAATAATAATAATAAATTTAAAAATGGTGCTCATAAAGGGCTCATGGCCACATCTGAAAAGGCTGGGGCCAGGGGTGCAGCCACACAAATCTAGCACTCCTGTCCCTCCAGCACCCATGCCTGAGAAATATGGAAGGTTGACTGTGGTCTTTTCACCCAGAATATTTTGAAACCTTCGGTGTAATCTGTTCAAGATTAGGACTTCTTATATTCCCTTCATTCATCTGATCCTTTAACTCTTTACCTGAGTGTTTGATTTGTCAAATTAGATCACTTTCTGAAATGCAGCTGGTTAGGTTATGACAGTGGGCATTTTTACATGGGAGACCTTTCTTCTACAGCTTACAAATCCAGCTTGGGGAAACCCCCGTGGTGGTGGGGTTGGGTTTAGATGCTCCTTGCCTGACTGGAAGTCGCCCAAGCGCCGTTGGAAACAGTGGTGCCAGACGACTCCTGTACATTTTGAGACGTGGACTGGTAAGACCCTGGCTGTCGGCGACTTACCTAGTTTGCGTCTCAAAACGTCTGGGAGTTGCCCAGCGCCGCTGTTTCCAACAGCGCCCGGGCGCCTTGCAATCTGTCGAGGAGCTTCTAAATTCCCCCCCTGCAGGGGTTTTCCCCAAGCTGTATTTTTAAGCTGCGGGAGAAATGTGTGAATAAAAGATAAACCATGCCACACCATCTATCTAAGGAAAAACTCACTAAGGAAAAACATTAATGTATAATGACTTTGAGATGAAAGTTGTAGTTGCATTATTTAGAATCTGGTAGCTGGCTTTTAGATTTAACTTTGTCAGACACAAACAAAGTAACTGCTTAATGTTTCCTTCCATAGGAGGATGTTACCAATTCCATTACAGAGCTGTCCATCCAGCTCAAGCCAGAGGAGCCAAGTGCAGAGGATGAGAGAAGGAAATGGGAGGAGGGCCATATCGACTACATGGGGAAAGATGCTTTTGAACATATTAAGAAAAAGTTTGATGCATTTTTACAGTAGACCATGTTTCAATAGGATATATTGACCAACCGCTGCTTTGTATCTGTTGTGGGCATGAAGTTTTAGTATGTTTTTGTTGCTCTGTCTTGTGTCTTGACATTGAAGTTAAAACCAAAAGTTGTTCCCAGGCTGTTCTAAAGTTGTATGTGCCTCATATTTATTCTTGACCTACAGTGCCTCATGAACTAGTAGTACAGCAGTTCCACTACCTTCACATGGCTGCCATGCATGGAAGAAAAAAAACTGTATAGTATTTTACAAATAATTGTCTGAACTATTAACACTTCTAAAAAAGAACATATGAATGCAGAATCTTTTTCCATCTTCTAGAATTTTGTGGGGCATGAGAACGATAGAGCTATTCCACAGTCACTAGAATGATATACCAGACAACTTCTGCCTTTTACCTCCACCAAAAATAAATGAACACCCTTTTCTTTTAATTTCAGTACCCTGACAAGTGAAGAGAGCTAGACACTCCCCAAGACATTTATATGGCAGTTTCATTTGTCCATCTGTTGTAGTGGTGGTAACTTTGTGTTCTGTAAGGTTTTTATGTTACCACTAACTTCTTTATTCAGGACTTTTTTCCTGTTTTATCCCCTCAGCTAAATGACTGAGAGAGAACCCATGCGTAGCCCTTCATAAATATGTGTTTGGGTGCTTAAAATACGTCTGCTTTTCAGTATTCCACAGAGGTGTTTAATCCATCTGAGGATAGTTGTCCATATTGCATTTGAAGTAAATGGAAAAATGAAATAACACCCACTTAATAAAAGATGCTAACATTTTCATTTTAACTACGTCTAATTTTGCAGCCAGTACAACGCTTGTATTGGTGCTTTTAATTAGACTATGTAATGTGTTCTTGTAGAAGTTTGCTTTCCAAGATTAATTTCAAGTCATTAATCTGATTTGTTTTGCCAGAAAGGCAAGGAGATGACAGATTTGCTAGCACGACTCTTGCATTTTATTTCTTCAGCTCTAGTAGTATGGAAATAGAGTAGAACTGTACAGCGTTTTGCTGCAGGTGTCTTTTTCAGTATATATTACTTAAGTGGTAGCACTCAATAATGAAATCACTTGAAAATACTCTTTAAAGCCAGTGGCATAATGTGGTTCTCCAGTGGGAGAAATTTACACAAATTTTAATGAGAAATGGAAATCCAGTAGCACATTTCAGTCCTGAGCAAGTAAATTTTCTAGTCGGATAGTAAGAGAGTCGAAAGGGTGTTAACAATAGAGACGATAACCCCCCTGGAGTCCAAGTTTGTTCTGTACGGCCCCTGTTCACATGCTTAGTATATAGAGCCTAATAAACGAGCAGCCCCGGTGTGTATTTCTTGTGCATTCGGGCAGCCCCTACTCACAGGCCTAGCATGACAAGTCTAATACATGGGCAGGCATTCTACCTTACCATGCTTCGCCCACCAACTGTCCATCTCTCTCTCTCGGTATCCCACCCGCTGTGATGACTTGCAGCCACAGCAAACCACAGGAAGAAGAAGCCACACCAGTTATTTGTTTCTTCTGGGCTATTACGACTCCGGGAGGCAGTCCAGCACTGTTATCCCTGCCCACCCACTGAAGTTCATACCTGGGCTTATACCTGCCAGCACTTGACGACTGGAAATAAACCTTTTGCTATGCGCAGAATGGTGAGTTTATTGAGCAAGTCACATACTTTATTGAGAGCCTATAGTGAAAATTGAAAGCAATCGGTCTTTGCAAGTTGTCAACATGATTTCTCACTTTTATCTCATCCTGGGCTCTCACTCTTCCATCTGCTGAACTTGGAAGTGTAGTAGTGTGCGGTATCGGCGCTCAATGTGTGTATACACAGAACCCCATTGTGTGCATGTGCCACCCTATAAGCACACAGGCTGCCTCGGATAATAGGTCTGACAGTTCTCTCTGTATGTCAGACCGTGCCCAAATGTCAGAAAAGGCCAGGATATCCATCACCCCCCAACATCTCTGGGTCCTGTAACCCAGCGGCCACAGCAGCCACCGATTAAAGCTGAAGCCATTGGGCTTTCTCAGGCAAGCAACCTACAGCAATAACTTTCTTTGGCGTTATGGCCACTCATGCTTCTCTCAAGCAAAAACTGTTACTTTTAGAAGAAGATATATGACCAGCTTTTAACCAATAGGCAGCTCTGCTCTCACATATTTTCCAAGCACAGTTACCTTCTCTGTCTTGCAGATCCCCCAGTTGGTTCAATTGCTGTTGGTCCAACGAAAGATATCATTCGAACTACTTTGGGTGATTTCAGACGTGACGGGGCGGCATTCGCCCCGTCACAGAATCACCCTATTGATTCCCCACCGGGATCAATACCGGCACGTCAAGAGACGTGCGGGCTGATCCTGGCGGGGAATCTGGGGAGGGGGCGGGGTTGCGCGGCGCTAGGTGCAGCCGCACAGCCCTGCCCCCCCCATGCTCCCCAGCAGCCCGCCTGCCCGCCCCCCGGGAGATTGACCACAGCCTGGAATCGGTGGCAAGCACGGCTGCTGATTCCGGGCCGTGGTCAGGGAACACGTGACATTGACACGCTCAACCACGGTGAATTCCACCGTGGTTGAGCGTGTTAACGTCACGTCTGTTGGGGGGGAAAAGTGATTCCTGCCGGGTGTTCACCCCCGGTGGGAATCACTTTGACCACACTTTCAGAGATGGTCCACAGACCATCCTCGAAAGCGTGGTTATTTTGATTCCTGATTTGATTTGGTTCACTGTGGTGAACATCTGGCGGGATTCAAACACGTTACGGGACCATTCGCCACCACTGCCGATTGACTGTGGTTGAGCGTGGTTTCGTAATGTCTGAAAATACCCAGAGTCTCCATCTATGTGACTTCAAAGCAGAGAAGGCTCTTGCTCAACCTGTGGCTGGTGTAGTGGGGTGCACCACACCACAGAGGCAACTCCTGCTTCGGTGCTGTACACTTGCCTACCTCTGGTAACAACAAACTGCTGGGGAGTATCAAAGCCATGCAAGGAGAGCTGATGCACTCTGAGAGTAGAACGGAGGCAAGTGACTGTTCTCGTACCATCAAGAACCTACTTCCTTGAAGTATTTGGGACTGTTCATCAGTATTTCCTCATTGTCCATTGAATCCACGCTTGTGTTGTTGAGATTGCCTCCTGTAATCGGTATTTTTTGTATTTTCCAACAGCTAGCGTCTGGTATTTTTATCTGTTTCCGGCAGTTTATAACAGTTTCCAGCATCAGAATGCAGAAAACAAGGGCTAGTCCTTGAAAAACACGAGCCAAAACAAGGACCAATAAGGGAACTGATGAAAGTTAAGTAGTGAACTTGTGATCGTACACAAGCAAACATAAGCAGCATGTAAGGAATGTTACGTGGTGTGTGGCTGTTCCTGCCTAGGAAGAATTACCAGAAGTACCGAACAATGGCAATTACCGAATGACAACTAGTAAAAATAGTGGACAAGGCAGTAAGTTTTCTCCACTGAGCACAGGTGAACAGTCTGTTTCTGATGGAAATAGCTTTCTCTGCAGTTGAGTCAGCACTAGCTGAAAGGTACCTGTTGGGAGATGTGGCTTCAATCACCGATGCCATTCGCAGGGCTGTACCGAAGGAGAGGTTGGTCTGGGTCAAGGAGAAAAGCACAGACTGGTGAGAGAACATTCTGTCTTCATGGGGAGAAACTCAGTGGGTCGCAAACTTCAGGATGCTCCACTACCTGGCCCTGCAGATAGCGGAGATCCTCAGGCCACAGCTGGAGAAACAGAGCATGGTGATGCAGTTGCCTATCCCCATGGAGAAGCATGTAGCCATTGCCATGTGGAAGTGCTGCTGCAGCAGGTGGTGCAGTTGGCTGACCCTGTGGAAGTAACGGAAAGCTTTCGGCAGGAAGAGTTCCTGAACTGCGTTGGGGTAGTCAATGGGAGCCATATTGCCATCATCTGCCTGCCCCGTAGTAAGTATGACTACCTGAACGGTTCTTCTCCATGGTTCTCTAGGCCGTAGTGGACCACCATGTCCAGTTCGTGGATGTGCTAACCAGGTGGTCAGGGAAGAACCACGATGCTCGCATCTTCTTTCAGTCCCCTTTATTTGACTGCATGTACATTGGAGACTTTGGACACTCCACTTAAACGTGCATTGAGGGGGGTGCTCATGTGGCCTGTTGTTCTCCGGGACTCTGCCTACCCCATGAAGCCCATGCTTATGAGGGCATACAGCAGCTGCCAGAGGCGGGCCTAGTGCCTGTTCTGCTGGCAGTCCAGGTGGGCCTAGGCAGCAACGGTCTTGCATTCTGTGGCATTTTGCCACACCAGTTTCCTCTGTTCCCTGGTCAAGCCATTAATGGCATCCCAGATCTCATCTGCTCATCATACGGTTTCCCCAAGTGGTTCCCTTACAAAATCTTCCTTGTGTTGCCGGTTGTGGACCTGCAGGTCCTGATTCTGATAGATGTTTGTGACTGCGGGTTCCATTTTCACCCGTTGCTCTGACAGACCTGTAGTAAATATAAATAAATGTATTGTGAAGCAACAGCTTATTGCAAAAGAAACAAAAGATAGAAAACAAGACACACACGCCAGAAAGATGACCCTGCTCCCATACGTTGGGCAAGCTATACATGCATACAAACACAATTACATAATTCCCTCTATTCCAAGGCCTCCAAGCTGCTTATGCAAGATTATCAAGGCATCTATGGCAGCACCTGATCACAGAGCTGCCTTTTGTTAATGCTATTCCTAAGGAATTTGGCCACTACTTTGGATGTATTTAGTAGCTTATCAGCCAGTAACAAATATAAAGAGGACACGTTTTTTCTTCCTGAAAGATTACAAATTACAGGATATCCACTGATTCTGTACATTCTCATATAATTTACATTCCAGTAAGATATGCATTACTGACTCAATTTCATTCCTATTGGATGTACATATATGCTGTTCCAAGGGCACCCCCTCAAAGCACCTTGAGACCTGTAGTAAGGCAGCAAGAGAAGCCTTTAGTTCAGACCCCTTTCCCCTGCACCCACCTTCCTGCCCACTTGCAAACATGAGGGCCTTGGTTTAGGGAATGCAGTGTTGGTGAACAGATCAGTAGGCAGAGAGCAACTGAGATCGCACGGTGGAGGTAATGGTTCTGGTTGTTGCCTGGCTGTTGATATTAGCCATGGCCCTGGTGATGGTAATTCTCGGCAAGTTGTTCCTGAGAATGCAACAGCTTGGAAAAAGAAAGTGTTGGACATGTGCTACAAATCAGAACAAGCTGGGAAAACGCATATTTGAAAACGGTGTGGTGGGCTTTTAAGGCAGATGTTATGTGTGCACCAGTGAGAGCAAGAGTGGAGGGCCTGGAAGTAGTTGCTCCTTGGAAAGCTCTGCGCTGCAAATCAGTGGTGCTGGCGAGAATTACCAGGCAGGGATAAATGGGTTGGTTGCAGGTTACGGGTGGGGTTCGGGGGGAGGTTTTGTTGGGGAGTAGGAGGGAGATTGTTTTGTTTTAAGGAATCTTATTATAGTTTTATTGTTGTATGTGTTGTTTTTAATGTGCTGTAATCCATCCTGAACCACTGTGGGAAGGGTGGCATATAAATGTGAAGCTTTACATAGCTGTTTAAATTGCAAGAATTAAGGTTCATACAGAACAGGATTGTGGGATGAAATTTACCCAAGCGAAGATATGATACTGTACCTGAAGCTTAAGCTCTTACAATGACCTTTTAAGTAATGAAAAGGGGTCTCATGCTTTGGAAGAGACTTCTGCGTCTACTTGCAGAAATCGCAAATGGAAATGACGATACCATCTTGTTCATCATTCTACAATGTAAGATTGTAACTTCTATTTCCATTGTTGCACAGAGAATTTTTCTTGAATTGGTTTCTTAAGTATGCTGTTTGGTAAAAATCTTTACAGTGTTTCTCAGTGGAACTATACTGGTGGCAATGATTGAATGCCACCCATTGTTTTGGCTGAATTTTATTCAATAAATGAAAAATTCAACACTATTTTTGCTTTGCATTTCTTTTGTCATGGGTCTGACTGAGCATATACTTTTAACATGAGAACATGTTGGTTAGTCATAAGCTGTCCACCACTATGTATCTTGCTTGTCAAGTGGTGATGCTTGGGAGAGCCTCTTACAAAGTTTATGCAAAGAACTTTCAAAATAATGTAGTGAAATAGTTGTCATTAAATATCTGCTGTGAGAAGTTGCAGTGGGATCACCATAGATTTATCCCACTGTGGATCCTTCTTACTTGTGTGGTTTGCCAAGCATTTCTGTTGTTGGAAATATGGTGTTAGCACTGATATTAGTCTATGCAGGAGTAGCATTCAAGAGACCATAGCTTAAACTTTGGGTTTTGAGAGAGAGTGCATTTCTTTCCTTGCTGTCATCTGGACAAGACTAATGTACAACTACAGTAGAATCCCTGTAAGTCAAATTTGGTTAACTAGATTTTGTTTTAGGTGGAACTGCTCTTCCTATGCCCCCACCCTAACTCAATTAAAATGGGCTATATTATTGCCTAGGATAACCTGATAATTCAAAGCTTCTATTCTGCAAGCTCCAAGAAGCAGATACTTTTGTTCAGAATGCTAAAAGTATGTTTAGATCTCTGGGTATAGATAATGGTAAGCAGCTCTGAGCTATCCCTCAAATACTGGTCAATTTGGGTAAAAACAAATGTGACCGTAACCCACTTTGACCTGCAGGCTACTGTTATGTTTATCTGGTTGCCAGATGTATTGTTCTCCAGGACTGACCCCTAGGTGTGTTGGTGGGTAGCCCGGGCTCTCACCTCAGCAAATGGCTGAAGTCGGAGCCTGGGCTAGCGTCAACTCAGTCAGGGCAAAGCAGGCCAGAATGTGTTTGCACATCTGTTCCCACTGGCCCAGATTGGGTCTGTCATAGCCGGTCATTATGGCTGTCCAATATTGGGGGGGGTGAGGGGGGAAACACTGGGGGCAGCGCAGGAGTGGGGCTGGGTGGCCGCACATTCATGTGTCTCCCTGCCCCCCCCCAAGTCCCGTGAACACTTCTTCTGTTGCCTGACCCAGTCAGGACTACGTCCACGGCAGCTTCCTGACCTAGGTCGGGTTGCCACTGCAGTGCAGACACTTCTGTTTTTACCCTTTTTCATGCTGTATTTTCAGCACACTAGAAGCCTTGGACATTTTTTCTTTTTTTTAGGGAGGGGGGCAGGTGTTCAAGAAATAATTTTGGGGAGGGTTAATTAAAAATGGTGAAACAATCAGCCCATTATCTTTGCTCTAACTTGACAAACTTCATTTTGGACTTACCTTTGCTTATGTCAAGGCTTGTACTTCAGTTTGCTTGGAGAACTATATTGTCTTACTTCCAAAGGAGGTGGAGCATTTCTGAAAATGTTACCCTTCTACAGGATATCTGCCTTTAAAATTTTCATTCTTCTTGCAAGTATTATCAGGTAATGTCTTACTGTGGATATAATGGATTGAATTTTCATTTGCAGGAAGGTCCCTTTTGCACTTCTCTAGCAATGGGGAAGAACCATGATCATCTGCCTGTTCCATGCTGGTGTTTGGCTAGCCCTTTGTACTGGCATGAGTGCCAATCCCTTTCATTGGGGCTTGTTGGTGCTAAGGGTCCGTACAAAGCTGGGTGTAGGATCATGCCTAGTATAGGTACTATAGGCTTAATGGTATATTAATACATACCTTTACATTCTTCATTTTTTAGGAAGTGTATTGCACACACAGAATGCAGTATAGGGCTTACTCTGGACTTACTCCAGAGTAGTTCTATTAGCTTCACAACGACTGCTTCTGAGTAAACAGTTTCAGGTTAAACCTATGCAATACAAAAATGCTCGCAAATGAGCAGGTAAAAGGTCTCTCTCTCCAATACTGCTACATATCATGCCGTAGGCATGAGCTGGCGGCTAATAAATACAAATAAATAAATAAATAAAATATCAGGCCTACTTTTTTTTTTTTTAAACTGTGATGCTCTCCATGCAATTGGATTAAACATTTTTTAGTTCTCACCACTATCATGTTGTTTTTCTCTCTCAGCCATAGCAGTGAAACTTTCTTCAGTACTTCATGTTTAATTTTTAATGCTACAATTTAACATTTACCTATTTCTAATCTGCGTTTGATCAAACCATTTTATTTACAGCCCTTTATATTACATGCTTAAAGAACAGTCCCTTTTTTTGGAGGTTTAGGTTTTTTTAAAATGTGTGAAAGGCTTAGAGGAATTCCAAGATGGATAAAATGGCTCAAAACTTCTCTGCCTTTACTCTCCATTATATTGTCTTCCTCGTAGTTGGACGTCTTGTGTTCAATGCAGTAATAGTCCATTGGGTGTATTATTATTATTATTATTAAACATTTATAAAGCGCCAGTAACAACCTGGCGCTGTACAGAACATATAATCAGCTGCGGTCCCTACCTGTGGCTTACAATCTAAAAGACAAGGAGGGGGAGACAAGGAGAGGGGACAGCGGGAGAGACATGGGAGAAGACAAACAAACATTCAGGCGGATGCGAAGTCTCAGGTGCGTGTACTTGGCTTGGTTACAAGGTGGTCGGTAGCAGCAGTCAGCAGAGGAGGGCTGACAGTAAGAGCAAGGGGAAAGACTAGAGGGCATTGGGAAAGGCAGCATGGAAAAGGTGGGTCTTGAGGAGGGATTTGAAGGAGCGGAGGGAGGAGGCGAGGCGGACGTCGGCAGGGAGGGAGTTCCAGGCATGCGGGGCAGCGAGGGAGAAGGGACGAAGGCGGTTGGGCGAGCAGGAGAAGCGAGGGAGAGCGAGGGAGGGGACAGCGGAAGAGCGGAGAGCGCGCGCAGGAGCGCGTAGGGCGATTAGGTCCGAGAGGTAAGGGGGAGCTTGGTCATGGAGCGATTTGAACGTGAAAACCAGGAGTTTGAACAGGATACGTTCAGGAAGGGGGAGCCAGTGAAGGGAGAGGAGGAGAGGCGTCACATGGTCGAAGCGACGGGCAGAGTGAATGACCTTGGCGGCAGAGTTTTGGATCGCCACAAGGGGGGACAGGTGGGAGCGAGGGAGGCCAGCAAGGAGGAGGTTGCAGTAGTCGAGGCGAGAGATAACCATGGCATGAACAAGGATTTTGGCCGAGGAGACAGATAGAAAGGGGCGTATGCGGGCAATGTTGAGGAGAGCGAATCGGCAGGATTTGGCCACAGAGTCAATGTAAGGTTTAAAGGAGAGGTGCGTGTCAAAAATGAAGCCCAAGCTGCGGGCACGGAGAACAGGACGGATGGTGACCCCATCAATGCAGACGGTCAGGTCAGAGGGAGAGGAGGGGGAGGGAGGAAAAATGAGGAGTTCAGTCTTGGCCATGTTCAGTTTGAGTTGGCGTCGGGACATCCAGGCGGAGATATCAGAGAGGCAGTCGACGAGGCGTGAGCGGACAGAGGAGGAGAGAGAGGGGGTAGAGAGATAGAGTTGGGTGTCATCAGCATAGAGATGGTATTGGAACCCGTGGGAGGCAATAATTTCACCAAGGGACCGGGTGTAGATAGAGAAGAGGAGAGGGCCAAGGACAGAACCTTGGGGAACCCCAACCGAGAGGGGAAGGGAGGGGGAGGTCGACTCGGGGAGGGAGACATTAAAGGAGCGGTCAGAGAGGTAGGAGGAGAACCAGTCAAAGACAGAGCCACGGAAGCCCAAAGAGTAAAGCGAGTCCAAGAGGAGCGAGTGGTCGACAGTGTCAAAGGCAGCAGAGAGGTCAAGGAGGACAAGAACGGAGTAGTGGCGCTTCGATTTAGCGACAAGTAGATCATTGGTGATCTTGGCCAGGGCAGTTTCAGTAGAGTGGAGGGGGCGGAAGCCGGACTGGAGAGGGTCGAGGGAGGAGTTGGCAGAGAGGAGGTTCAGGCAGCGGGAGTAGACGACACGTTCCAGGAGCTTCGAAGCAAAGGGAAGGAGGGAGACCGGCCGGTAACTAGAGGGATCGAAAGGGTCCAGGGTAGGCTTTTTGAGGATGGGGGAGACAGTGGCATGTTTGAAGGCAGAGGGGAAGGAGCCTGTGGAAAGGGAGAGATTGACAACATGCAGAAGGGGGGGAGCGACAGTGGGAGCAATAGAGGTCAGGAGGCGGGAGGGGATCGGGTCAAGGGGGCAGGTGGAGGGGTTGGATGAAGAGAGAAGAGCAGAGATTTCCTGGAGAGAGGCAGGAGGGAAGGATGCGAGGAGGGAGGGGGGTGCGGGAGGGGGTGGGAGGGGAGCGGGGGGCGGAGGGGGGCGGGAGGCAATATCCCGACGGTGTAGAAAAAGGAGCAGGTCAACTTGTCAATAATATTGGAGTATCTTGACATACATGTTGTTGTCTTGGCACAGAGAAGCTATTGCTTCTTCCCTTATGTTCCGTCGCAGCCTGTGAGCTTGGCCAAAGATGCCACCTTGCGAGTACCAACTGCCCATGAGGTTTGTACAACGAGGGCACACAGAGGCATTCTTGGTAGCTGCTCTACAATTATGGGACTCTCTCCCCGTGGAGATTGAGTCTTGGAAGAGATGCAAGACCTTTTTGTTTGGCGGGCTGGGTGGGATTGGGTGGAGGGGTTAGGGAGAAGGCTGGTGGGTTGAGGTTTAGGGGTTTTTAAAATTGCTTCTATATCTTTTTTTAATAGGCTTATCTTTTATGTTTATATATTTTTGTAAGCTGCCCTGAGCCTTTGAGGGAAGGGCAGGGTAAAAATTGAATAAATGGTCTCATTACAGACTCTGCCTTTGAATTAGTCCAAAGGCAGGACACGGCCATTATAAAATGTCATTTTATAATGATTATAGCATTCAACCAGAAGTTAACACACAAATGTCAGGTATTCAACCAATTCAGCCACAGCTTTGTTTGATAAAAACAAACTTTATTTGTTTAAATGCATCGTTTCCATCTGCTACATAGCAATTCTTAAGTATGCACAGTTATCTTTTCTTTGGTGGGGGGGGAGGTTCCATAACTGGTCACTTCTAATACCTACCTTGGATCCCCCCCCCCCCCCAATAGTTGGAGGCATCATATTATCTCCAGGGTTTGAGCACTTTTTCCAAGGTGTCAATTTGGCCTGCACTTTCTGTCCACAGAATGTATGTCAGCCAGCCACGGAAATATTAACCATGCAAGAATGCCTGGGCAGAGTCCAGGTTGATGCCCAACCATTGCCATTCCTGCTGTAATTACTTAACACCTGATAGTCTCTCATGTGTTAATCACCACATTTTGGAAGGGAGAAGACTTGGACTAATATTGTTTACAAAAAAATGTATTTCATGATTTATTATCCTACCCCCTCCTGCCAACAACAGCTTGGGGTGGCTTGCAAAAATAACATTAAAATCATAAAATCCAATATAAAATTATCATAATATAAAACAATCAAACTGATGGAGCTAAAAATATCCCTCCCAACCAAACCCCCTGCCCACTACCCATCTCCACCAAAAGCCTGGTGGAACAGCCAGGTCTTTCACTGTCGTCAAAAGGAGGGAAGGTCTGGGGCCAGATGGACTTCTGCGGGGAGGGAGTTCCACAGCCTTGGTGTGGCCACCGAGAATACCTTCTTATAGTCGCCACCTGAGAAACTCAGGGGACCTCCAAAAGCGCCCTCCCAGTTGACCACAGGGGCTGATCCAGAATTTGGGGGGGTGAGACAGTCCCACAGATAAGTAGGGCCTAGGCCGTATAGGACTTTATAGGCGAGAACCAACACCTTGAATCGGGCCTAGAAAACTATTGGCAGCCAGTGCAGTGAATGGAGCACCAGTGTAATGTGTTCACAGCGACCCGTCCCCATAAGGAGACGAGCCGTTGCATTCTGCACAAGCTGCAGTCACAAAGGGCAGCCCCATGTAGAGCACATTACAGTAGTCCATTCTTGAGGTGATGCAGGCATGGATGATAGTGGCAAGGTTGGAGTCCAAGATATACGGCCAAAGCAGCTGCACCAGATGTAATTGGCAAAATGTGCTCCACACCACAGACCCTACCTGAGCCTCCAGGAGGAGCTGCGAATCAAGGAGCACCACCAAACTGCAAACCTCCCGGGGGGGGGGGGGGGGGAGGATGAACCCCATAAATGGTGGGGGTCACCAACCCCTTGGCCCCTCCCACCGGCATCTTCAGTCCACCCTGGTCCTGCAAACGAGTCATCAACATCTCGTGATCAACAGTCAAAAACAGCTGAAAGATCTAACAAAATCAAGAGGGTTGACTGACCCTGCTCTAACTCACGGCGAAGGTCATCAACCAAAGCCACAAGCGCAGTCTCAGTGCCATAACCTGGACGAAAGCTGGACTGAGAGGGATCCAGAAAACTGATGCAGTCCAGATGCCCCTGAAGCTGCCGAGCCACCACCCACTCATTAACCTTCCCTAAAAAGGGAAGGCTAGTGATTGGCCAATAGCTGGAAAGGGAGTCAGTCAAGCGATGGCTTCTTGAGCAGAGGATGTAGCGCAGCCTCCATAAGGCATCCTGGAACTCTGCTCTCCCTAACAGAGGTATTGACAACCCCAGCCGGCAAGGGCTTCAACAGCTCCTGGCTGGCCTTAACCAACCAGGACGGGCATGGGTCCAGTTTACAAGAGGTAACTAACTGCCCCAAGGATATCCTCCTCATCACCAGGCGACACCCTCTGAAACTGATCCCACAAAACTGGACAAGACAGGGCATCCATAACCTCTGGTTCTCCTACTGTATCAAACATGGTGTCGAAGTCGTGGTGAAGGAGTGATTTTTATCTGCGAAATAGTCAACAAACATGTCACCAGTAAGCACTGATAAATTCCAGTGCTGGGCGGAGGGAGGCAGGACTGACCAGCCCTTTCACCACCTGGAAAAGGTCAGCCAGACGTGACTTCACAGAATGCTCCTATCTCTTTGGAATCTATTTCAGAAGCAAAAGCACTAGAACCCAAGTATTCACTTTTGGGCATGTGTACTTGAGTGCCTATCAGTGTGATTCTGTGGGTGGGTATTGGTGATATGAATCCCATGGGCGTGAGGAGGGCTTCACCCAGAGAATTGCACAGCAAATTCCATTGTCCTTCAAAGTCTATGAAAGTTCTTGAAAACAAGGATATGTCCTCTCTGCCATGATCTTCAAAGAACTTACTCTCAGGGAGTTACCCTGAAACCATTAGGACTTCTTTAGTGCACACTGTTTGAGGGTTGTGGCCTCAGGAAAGGACTCAAACCTGTCAGGCCCACACCCAGGGGGCTGTGGGGCCCGTGGCCTAAGGGGGGTGCGGGGTACACCGCTTACCTTGGGGGGTCGTCCGACGCAGACCCTGGCCCCCCACGTGCGACTTGCAACACGCCTGGGGGTTGGGGCGCCAATGGAGCTACCAACAACGGAGCAGCAGGACATGGGGGGAAGCGCACCCAGCATTCAGGGCCCTCCCCCGTGTCTCAACATCAATCCTGGGGGCGTGGCCGCTGAGATGTCGCAGCTGCAGGTGGAAGCCACACCCCCAGCCCCATGGCACTCAGAGCGCTTGCATAACCGCATGAGTGCAGGGGATAAAAACAGCTCCCTGCCACAGTAGCACTGCTGGTGATCAGTGCCTACGTGCCTGTGAAACTGGCCCCTTGCTCTTGACTGCTTGTGTTTCACCCTTTCTGAGAATCTTGTTGTTGTTTGTGCGTGAGTGACGTGTGACTGAGGTGAGTAGCATGAATCAGGTAAGTGTGAACTACTTCTTGGTATCTCCTTGTTGCACCATTCCCCGGACCCCCCTAGTGTGCTTTCCCTGTCCTACTCCCCCCCCCCCCCCCCCCC
>QEPC01012904.1:38111-51041 GCA_003113815.1 Sphenodon punctatus | reverse complement strand
AAAAAAAAAAAAAAAATCTTCTCCCTCTCCGTCAGTACTTTCTCACTTGTGGAGGAAATCTGCCTCCCTGCTTCTTAATTTGGCTCTTTTTCCTAGCAGTTTCCTAGTGGGGAGATTAGGTTATATATGCCTTTTCTTTTCCCCTTTGGGCCGACCTGGTTGTGTAAACAGAAGAAGGGAGAGGTTTTTTTTCCAGAATGACTACCCTTGCTCATGAGAAAAAGTTCTAGGAGAGCATACTGCAAAAAAGTTACTGTGGCTCTTGCTTGTATCACCTAAAAGGAAGAGCAGGTGAGAACATGTATCAAAGATGGGTCTGTCTCCTTCTGATCTCTTTGGCAGCAGAAAGAACAGGGGGCGAGGGTGGTGTTTAAGCATGCAACTAGAGGATGTGGCTACCGTTGTGTTTTAACATATGAATAAAAGAAGGTGCTGAAGTGCCAGCAGGATCGAATATGGCCTCTAGGATTAATTTCTTCCCATAAGGAAGCTGAAAATCACCAACACTAGTAACTTGTCAAATTTACTCTCTGCAGGCTGTACTAAAAAATAAAAAATCAAATTACAACAGAAAACAGTCTATTAAAACCAATCCATTAGTCACAGGATAACCTAGATGATCAGCCTAGCTTAGTGGTGTTAGTCTTACACAGCTGGGGGTGTGTGTGTATGTGCCTCTTGTGGATTTCCGGTGTGTATATATGTGCATTTCTGGTGATTGGGGGAGGGGGAGATCAGACGGCTGGGATGCGTGTGTGCTGGGTGTGCGCCCCTACCCGTGCACCACCTACTCATGCCCCCGCACGGAGCATCCTGGATTTTCCCCTGCTATTCTGTATGTGGGCATTAGTGGACAGTGGAACACGCACCCACCCACGCCACCTTCAGAAAGGTGCTCGGGTTAGTGAACCTTGTGTAAAACAGCCTCTCTCTGTTCCCCTTCTGTAAAATAGAAATAATAATAATAATGATGTGCATCTTCACATAGTAGTTGTGGGAGTGAACATAAGCATTGTTACTTAACAAGGAAGGTGAATTGTACAAGGATTGTAACCAAGAACTTTGAATACTGAAAGTGTTGTATAAATAAATAGTAATAAACAGAGATGAATTAGTCACAAATTGTTAAATTTTGTACCTCCCCAGCTGAAGCAGCTAATGAATCCTGTTTAGGTGATCCATTTTGACACTGTCCAATAGAAGTGCATATAGCCTAGCACCCATGCACCTCCATGCAAGCTGCTGGAGCTCACTTCAGCACTTCTGGAGACCAGGGCACTTATTTTTGTGCCAAAACATAAACATAGGAGCTTGAGGTTTTTATGGTATATTTGTAAACTTGATTGTGTGTGGTTGCTATGTTGTTCCCACTTTAGTTCTGCCTTTGCCTGAAAGAGCCCCCTGTCTGATCCAAAAGCTTTCATACTCTCACCAGCAAAAGTTGGTTTAACAGCATATCATCTGAACTACCTTGTCTCCATGGTATATTTGGAAATCACAACCTATGTTTTCTGTCATGGTACCCTTAGCTCTGACAGGTATACAACAATGCTGATATGGAAGAGATGCAAGTTGGTTAGTCATGTGAATCTTCAAGGTGCTGAATATTATGGTCCTGCTCCAGCAAAGCTTGGGTGTGCCCCCAAGCATCTTTGAGATAGATGATGCGCTGAAATGACTGCCAGTGTCTTCATCCGCAAGTTGCAGTACCAAGTCCTGAGATCTTTATGCAGACTGGCCTATTGGTTTGGAGGGGCTTTGTGTGGGAGAAAAATGTCCAGGTTCGATCCCATATAAATCAATTCTTTCCCAGGTAGGAAGAAAATAATTAATCAAGGGGTGTTATTAAGGGCCATAATAATGTGGCTGCAGTCGAAAGAGTCTACCTTGGGCTGCTTCGATATTTCTTGAATTTCCTTTGACTAAATCTCTTTGGCAGCATCGCCTTCCTTGTCACACCAGCACAATGGAAACGTTCCACAGCACGGCTGCAGCCAGGGCTTCCATACGTTGTTGTATACGGAGAGTTGGTGTGGTACTGGAGTGAGAGTCCTGCGATGGTCTGTCACTGCTCTCTCTATTCTTTTAATAACTGTATTAAACAGCAGCTCGCTGTCCGGCAATAGAGAATGGGCTTCTGAAGGGTCCCTTGAGAGATCAAACAGCAGAGGAGGGTCATGATGAGTTACGCCTTCCCCGAAGCACTGGCACATTCCACTCGTGTAACAGGCTCCAGCTCCCTCTGGCTCAAATACTGGCGTCACGTAATGAGCCTTCCATAGTGCTCCAGCTGGAGGAATAGAAACTATTTTAAGTAATGCAAAGATGAACGGACAATGCAATGTCAAAAGAAATTATTCAAAGAGGTGTGTGTTTGTATTCGTATTCTAATGAGAAAGAAGTCAGCAGTGTGAGGTGACAATGGAAAAATATGAATTCGATGCATTCCAAACACATTTAATGCTCTTTCTACATATTGTAACCCCCTGAACATTGTTCTCTTTCTATGACAAAGAATGGATAGCTGAGAGATATGAATTCTTCTCCATGAGATGGGTGAAATTCAATCTGTCATCCATTGGTCCAGAATTACCTCAAGAATTTATCCTAAAAGATAGCTGCTCTGAGAACCCACAGCTAAAGACAGAGTCGTTATTCCTGAAATGGTTAAAAGGGCATTGGGGACCAATAATAGTCCTCATGAAATTCATATGCATGGTGTTACCAAAGATTGTAGTCTTAAGAGAAAAGTAGAATCACGATGGGGTCTATAGGTACAGACGGATGGGAGAGGAGTGGGCCACTACAGAATACTTCTGCAGAGTCATACTCTGCAAAAAGTGTAGTTATGTTGCATACAGATCTAGATTTAAGTTTATCTGTTGGATTCTACATATTTGGTCAAACATGTATACAGGTGTGAAATTCCCATACAAAGTGTGCAGGCAATTCTGGTGTTTGGTCATTTGTGGCGTTCTGTAATGTTTTGGCTGTCACTCGTTTTGATTGGCTTAGATAACAATATTTCTTTATTTAAATTTTGTTTTCATCTAAGCCAAAAAAAAAAAAAAAAGTTTGTCAAACTAGGTAAAGTCAAGGGCAGTCCTACTCGATCAGGCATTTTTGAGGAGATTCCAGGACAATAGGTGCCCATGTGGCTGCAGCTGTTAGGTTTGCCTACAGCCTCGCTAACACTATAGAATCACACCTAGCATGCCTGGCCAGATCAGCCTTTTGTTCCTGAATGCAGTGGCCGCTAACAAGGCAATGGGAAAGTGAGCAAGAGGCTCCTTTCAACTGGGAGGTGGTGCTTTCCTCTTGCTCTTGGCCCTGGGAAAGTAAGTGAGAGGCAACTCTTGGCCTGGGGAAAGGGAGCTCTCTAGTGCTACTGGGTGGAGGGTGCCAAAAGCATGTGGAATGAGCAGGGGGTTGCTCGTTCATTCTGTTGGACATGCTAAACGTGCCTGGTGGCGGTGTGGAAGCTGCACGGACCAAACACAGGCTCCAGTGGGCTAACTGCTCGTCTGTTTTTATCTGCAGACAAGGGGTGAAAAAAATATGTGCTGCTGGTGCACCCGCTACACAGCCCAGGGTAGGGGGGGCGCCCCAGGTCAGGTCAGGTCAGGGCACTGAATGGATAGGGGTGGGGCCAGCCAGTGAGCCCTCTCCCACCCCACCCCTGGGGAAGAGAATGAACATGCAGCCAGGTGGCCCTGCCCCTGCCCCTGGCATGCCCCACCCCCTGTCATGGCAGCTAATCACAGGCAGCTATGGCAGTGGAAACGCATGTGCTGGCCTGCGCTGGCCCTCCTGGCTGGCCCTGGCTGTGGGTCCAGAATCATCCGGGGGACCACCTGTGGACCATGTACTGACCAAGGCAGCAGCATGTCCATATCTGGTGGCCCACAAATACACACAAGTGAATCTCTGGCTCAGGCGGGCCATAGCAGGCCCTTGTGGGTTTTTTTTCACCCAATGTAACTATTTAGCCCATAAGTGGGCTGTCTAAGAGAAGGCGGGTCTTAATGCCCTTTATTTTTTTTGCTGTGCACAAATGTACAGGGCAGACAGAATCTCTGCTTCTAATTCCAGCTAAGGAGAAGATTTTACTGGTTATCGATTGTAGGCAACTCAAACAACACTGAAAAACACAGCTTGGAATCATAAGCCTGACACAGCTAAATTGTAGCCTCTCATCACATTTTATCAACCTGAATGTCTTTCCAAGTGTAAGATATAGTGTAAGCCAAGTTAGAGAACAGAACTATATAAAACAAAAAGAAACAAGCCCACACTGTGAGGCTAGATAATAACAAAAAATAACAGGATCGTCAGAGGAAAATAAATGTACTTCAACAGGAGATTTGCCTCCTGCTGCATCATGTGGCCAGGAAGTATCATGCCACTGTAAGTAAAAATCACATTAAAAGGAGGTGGTGGAAGTGCCCAGCCAAAGAGCGGGATTGGAGAGAATGCCTAAATCACAAGAGGAAGAGGATATCCTACATTCCAAGCCCTTTCTGTAATGCACAGAGCACAAAAGCAGACATTTGCATTCTTTGCACACTGCATTTTCTTTTTAGTTGAATAGAATCTGCTGAACTCTCCTGCTTTCTATTGTGTCCTGAGCTGGTCTCCATAATTGAGAGTCTGGTGCTTTATTTGCCTGTCTGAACCATGTGCTAGTGCAGTACAACATTTTTTATAGATCAAAAACGATTAGGGGAAACAATTATACCAGGGAAGTTCAGCAAGTTCCCTGGTTAAAAACCACCTCCGCTATAACTCTTAATTTAGCTGTAAAACCAGGGAGTCTTGCAACACAACTTTCTTTTCAAAATGTATATGGTGGTGTTACAGCTCTTAGCTAGAAGCATATACTTTTTGGATGAAATCATAGAATCCCTCTTCCCCATTAGCATACATGCTTCAGAAAGTGAATTGGATAGTCGGCACACCTATTGCTTATTGTTCCTTAAACTTATTTCTCAATATGGTGTTTTTGTTAGAGGTTATGATGACATATGGGAACACGTGGATCATGATGAATATTTGGATATTTCAATCTGCCTGGATAATATATAATTGTGCATTGCACTCTGTTTTGGTCAGAAAAAACACCTCACTTTGTTCAGCTTTGAGCTTGGCCCTAATTTACTAGCCTCTTGCATCCTTAAACCATTTTCACCCTTGTAGAATGCACAACATGCCAGCCTGTTCTCATTTGGCAGAGTAATGCCCACATATCCCAGGCCTTATTCACATTACCATCAGTGGTACAAAACCCTGCAACAAAGAAACCCCTGAAGCTAACAAAGGGTAAAAACAAACATGGCAGTTGCATGGTGAGGGCCGGCCTGGGGAGGAAAGCTGCAGCGGAGCCGGGATGGGGTGCCAAGGAGGGTGGAGAGAAATAAAAACATGGGACCAGCTGGGCCTGCACTGCACCCACCACCCCGCCATGATGGCCAGCCATGGCATACATAATAGCCTGCTATGGACTGCTTTGACCCAGACGGGTGGGCCTTAGCCATAAAGTTTTTCTGAGGTCAGAGCCCAGGCTAGCTGCCAACATGCCCCTGGACAATCCTGGGCCAACACCTGTCAGTGTCGACACAGATGTGCAGGTGAGATCTGGTCCAAAACGGGCTACTGTCATGTTGGTTTTTACCCCAAAGTGTGACTGCTCAGAGGCAATGCTGCCAGCCCTTCTAGGTTATGAGCACATATTACATTAGCTTTCCCCAATTACTACTCACTACCCCAACAGCCAGTAAGTGTAATCACTGTAAGCTTTACAACTCATGTCATGTGTCGGGCTGAAACAAAGTGGGTTTTGTATTCATAGATATTCAGATTTTCAGAAACCTCTCTGAATAATATCGACAACATTAATGGGTATTTTGCATGTTCATTTAGTTCTGCTTCTGTTACTTTATTTCATTCATTTTGGTAATTGAGTTATTTTGGTATTTCAGTTACTTAATTTTGTGCATGCACAATACTGTTAATAGTCCCAAAACAAGACAATTAAAATAACCCAACCAAAATATCCTAAATGGGGATTTCAATGAAACCTAAATGAACACCAATTTTCCTCCGCTTCATCGGTTTGGGTTCAGAGAGCACAAATTTGACGGATTTATTCAGTTCAGCTCTGTAATGTGCAAATGCAGAGACACCACAGTGTTTCCCCTGATAATATCTGCCGCTACCCTAATATGGGAACAGATGCAAGACAGGAGAATTAGCCTGCCTGTTTAGCTAATAACGCCGAAGGGGAAATGGAAAAAATTAGCATAATTAACCAGCATGAAGTGAACTGGACAGAGTAAGATTACTGGGCTGTCGAGAGAAAATGTAAGCAGTTGGGAAAGCCAACACAAAAATAGAAGTGGAAATATAAAAATCAGCTGTGGAGAAAACAGAGAGAATGACAAGACCGGAGAGATAAAGAGGAACACTTGATACAACATGAGGCCTGCGTGTTCATTTTAGTTTAACATGCTGACGTGATTATATATTCAAGGGAAAGCTGTTTCTTGGATCCAAACACCTCCCAAGCACCTCTTGTGACAATCAATCATCGCAACAAGCAGAAAGAAACTGACTGTTACTAATAAATCCTATTGTGCCAAGGTAAAGGGCTCTTTAACATATAGACAAAAGACTCTCCTAGATGAAGGGACTAATTCATGTGTCCAGATTGGAAGACATCAAAAGACAATGGCTGCATAGCCAGAGAGCCCAGTATAAATAAGTGAAAGGCCTATAAGCAGAACGTGAATGTGGTGTATTTTAAAATGAGCAGGGCTTTAAAGAAAATCAGTCAGACTCCAAAGTCTTGCCCTTCATGTCAGCAAAGGTTTTGTCTGAAAGGGGGTGGGGGGCTTGTGTAATACACACATGGTGAAGTTCCCATATACCTTTTGATGTGCAGGTTAATTTCAACCAAATTGGGCACAGGAGCACAAGACCCAAAGGTAAATATGGTAGGGATGGGTGAACAGAACTGAGTTTGGAAATTCGGTTCGGTTCGAAAATTGAGTTCGGTTCGGACGTTCGGTTCGGTCAACCGAACTATTTGAGTTCAGTCCGAACTCCGAACTTCTGAACAGAGTTTGGAAATTCAAACCCCATTGAACTAAATGGAATATTATCTTGTAGGGATGGGCGAACAGAACCGAGTTTGGCGCGTTCGCCCATCCCTAAAATATGGGTCCAAAATTTCATACCAACGGGCGTGCTAAGATGGGAGCTCTAGCCTCTTTTATAGTAATCTTATAGCCAAAAACTGCTACTCATTTATACTGAGCCCTGTTGATCTTTAGGAACCCAGGCTACGTTCTGGTACTTCCTAAAAATAACTATTTTTAATATAAATGTTACTGTTTTTCCATCCATTTTTCCTCATAATCAAATTTCATCTGTTTGAATTCAGACACATGCAAATTTTGAATAGACTTTTGGTGTATGTCACACTTTTTAATCCTGCCCGGGGTGAGAGCCCTCACCCTGGACAGGATCTGGCCTGGCTGCCAAACAGACATGTTGGGGCCCAGGCCAGGGAGGGGGTGGGGTGACATGTGGATGCTGCCAAGCGTGGCCCAGCTGCCTATCTGACAGGCGGGTACAATAGCCCCCAACTGGAACAGCCCCGGACCAGCGTCAGGTAGATTGGGGTCATCAAACGTGACAGCCAACTCTCCTCCAGTCCAAAGATGGCTTACCCAGGCCATGGCAGCGCTTGGCCTGGGTTGTGCGTCGGCAATGGGCCCAAGTTACAGCCTGGGCTAAAAACTGCAGTAGCCTGGGCAAACCCTGGATCTGGTGCAGGGTAACATTTGGCGGCTGATTCAGATGCGACGGCACTGCGGGTGGCCACACAGGTCAAAGTGTGGCCACCTGCAGTAATGTCATGTCTGAAAATACCCTGAGAGTCATAGGCTTGTGAAGGCCCAGCTTTTTTCTAAGCTGACCAGATTTGGGCTTCCACTAGTTCCATATCTCCTGTTTCTTCTACTGTATATTGGGAATTTGCCCCTTTATGAATGTACCTCTGTCTCTCCCTCTGTTCCCTCTAATGTGGAGTGTTCTGGGAACTACAGCAAGGCGATATGTTTCCTAGCAGCTGCTATTCAGATTGTGACTGTGTTCTCCTGTATTGTTTTCACAGTGGTGTGGAGATATTTCCTACGACACAGCAAGTTACTAATAATTAAATTATAATCATAATCATAATAATAATCAGCATGGGTGCTGGAAAGGGAGGGAAACAGAGGGCACTTGCCTCCCTAACTTCCCCTTACCTCTCCTTGACTTTGCCTGCTCTCACCCCCTTCACTGTGCTATGATGCCACAATGCTCTGAAAGGGGAAAGTCTATTTCAGAACGGGGGATGGGGGCAGGAAGAGGAAGAAATCCCTCTCCCCCCGCCCCCCCCTCCATTTCTGATGTGAGCATGCCTCTTCAGGAATATTACAACCTCAAAACAGTTCTCAATGCCAGATCAGAAAACTCAAACCAAGGCAGTAAAGCTTGGTGGCGTAACTCTGAATAGTGGGGTAGCTCTGCCCTCTAGTGGAAATGTCTATACTGCCTGGTACCAATTCTGCATAGCAGTAGAATCACTGCTTCAACCCCTCCCCCTTTTAAGGCAGACTTTCATATACCAATACCCTTGAATGTCACATTGGCAAATTAATGAAGAAAATGTCTCCTCTGAATCTGAGCATGCTACTTTGCAGCTCATCTTCTACACTCACACTGAATCCAGCAGTGACTCCGCCTTTTACCATGGAAAGGGCAAGATCACATATATCAGATTAAACTTTACTGCACAATCAAGCAGAAGAGCACTGACTTACAGTGTAAACAGATGAGATGTTACCCCACGTTAGCCCCCATCAACCTCGGATTCAACCTGCTCATCTGTACAGTGGCTGCCCAATGTTCACCCTGGGGCCACTACTCACAGCTTTGTCCTGGGGAAGGCCAATGATGCCATGTGGGCTAATCTGGGGTAACAGTAGGTAATGGGCATGTGGCAGCTGCCCATCTCTTGGGGCATGCCACGGTGTGGCCATGTGGATAAGTGGCCTGAGTACTGCAACAATAACACTAGACAAACCCACATCCTTTTGTCCAAGGAACAAACATTTTGGTGTATCTTGCATTGGTTCAGGGAGCTGGACTAGGTGACCCTTGAGGTCAGCCCTTTCAGCTTTATGACAACAGCCGCTATGTCATGCATACTGGACCCTTCAGAACTGTGAGTGCAAGGTAACAAGCCACCCCATAAACATAGTGTTGAGAACATTTGTACTCACTGTCCTTTTGGTGCCACCGCACTGCATGCAAGTATGACCCACAGTAGTGAAACATGAACTCATGCTCTGAATGATGAACTGATCCCTGAAGTAAAGGCATCAGGTCCCGGCCATCGATCTCCCTAGAGTGATAGAGAAGGATTCACACCTAACGGGGGTATGTACTAGACAATTCATAACCAAACTGCCAATTGAGTCCGGAATTACTGGCACCTTTAACTAGATAGGGCTCCATTATGTAAGGCTGTCACAGAAGATGGACAGGTGGGACAGACACATGGGGTGTTAATAGACATGACATTGGCCCAGTTTGTCCCACTGCAGCCGCCTGGGCCACCACCTCACACGCACAATTGTTTCTGTGCCAACCCAGCCGCAGCGAGGGGGGTTGCCATGACTTCCTGTCATGGCAGGGGGTGGGGTGCTGGCTGCAGCATGAACGCTGTGCCGGCCAGCCTCACATTGCTCCCTGCTCCCTCTCCCCGGCCAGGTCAGGAAACATTTATTCCATTCCCCATCACAAGGGGTTGGACAGCAACATGTGTGAACTCCCATTGCATGTGTTCAATATTCTGTTCCCTCGTAGCTATTCCGTTCCCTCATAACAAGGGGTTGGACAGCAACATCTGTGAACTCCTATTGCAGGAGTTTACAGATGCTGCCAAATGTGTGGGAAGTGGTACACTGACTACTCTGCTGGTAGCAAGCATTGGGAAAAGAGTAAAGACTTGGATTGTAGAGGCGTGCACCAGGGACCCATGTCATTTTTCATTTTTGTTATTTAAATAGTTGGTTTTTGTTTATTTCCATTGGTTTCAATGAAAAACACCTTGTTTTTCATTATATTTGGATGAAACTTGGAAAGGTTGTACCTTCCATGGAAGGCATTAAATGTACCAAATTTCAGAAAGTTTGGATAAAGGAATCTGATTTTATAAGCAGTTGAATTGTGTTATTTTGCAAACATCTGCATATACAATTGTGACTGTAACATCTTTGTCTCTCATTAATTTTCATGAAACTTGGAATGTTTTTACCCCTTCCCATATTTACTATCTCTGCCAACTTTCAGAAGGATCTGATAAAGGGTCCTCGTGGTATAAGCAATTAACTTATACATGTATGTCTGGCTGTAACAACTTTGTAGTCCAACCAATGTACATGAAATTTGGTAGGGTTTTATCTCACACATTCAGGATCATCTCTGCCAAATATCAGAAAGATGTGATAAAAGGTCCCAATTTTATAAACCTGCACAGCCTAGGCAGAGAAGGAGCCTATGCCAGGGATTCTCTTACATGTCACTGTGGTATAAGATCTATTTGTGAATCCAATTGGTCAGCATAAATGTAAAAAAAAATCCTCATTCTGTTCTGTGACCATCCCAACATCTCTCCACCCACTTGTTACTGGGAAGGCAGAAGCATCTGTTTAGGAAAGAGCTAATAGAGATTTTCGTATGTCCTCTGTCACAGTGCTGCAGGATGTGATTGTGATGATAATTGGTCAGCCTGGATGTGTAAACCATGCCTCCTGATTTCTGGGATGATATCCCCAAAGTCCTAGTTATGTCATTTTATGCCTGCTTCAGGGCCACCCCCTATGCCCGCCTCAAAGCCACCACTAATTGGTCCTGTAAAGTTGGAAGCATGCAGTAATTGGCCAATGAATGTGTCTGTCAATCTTTTGGGTTGCTCCCTATCCTCCCTCCTTGGAGGATAGGGAGCCTCCCTCCCCATGCCATGCAAGTAGCCTGCCTCTAACTGGCACTGCATGTGCTGCTATTTATCTGAATAATGCTCTTCAAGTGGACAACTTCAATTGCTTATAAAATTGGGGCCCCTTATCAAATTATCTTGTGTTTTGGCAGAGATGACTGGAAACGTATCAGATACATTCCTGCCAAATATATCTTGTATACAGGATAGAATATAAAAATGTTACAGCCAGAAATGCATTTTCAATATAATGGCTTATAACATCAGTACCCTTTATCCAATCTTTCTGAAATTTTGAATAATTGGTAATGTTAGGAAGTGACATAATATTCCTTAGTTTCATGCAAATTGAAGAGAAGATAAAGAAGTTGTAGTCAGGGATGTGTATGGAGCTTTTCTTAAAATCACAACATCCAATTGCTTTTTAAATCAGTTTCCTTGATTTAATCATTTCAGAATTTGGTATACATAGTGCCCTCCATTGGGGTTACAATCTCCCCATGTTTCATCAGAATAGAATACAAAACAAAAACGTTATAGCCAGATATGTTTTTCATCCCCCCCCCCCATTATTTCAAAAACTAAATTTTTTTTTCATTTTTTAATTATTATTATTATTTGTTTTAGTTATTACAATAACAAAAAAGAAAATTTAAAAAAAATGTTTTCATTATCATAATAACAAAAACGAATTGCACACCCCTATTGGATTGCAGTTCTAGTTTCTGTTCCCTATTGTGAGTCTTCTGCTTAATACTGCTGAACAGCTGATCTGTGGGAGCAGACTAACCCCACTGGTTCAGGGTAAAAGGCAACTTCTCTGCTCTCATGCAGGGAACAGACTAACTCCTCCCTCCCACAACTGTAGCTGAAAATTATATTCAGCATTGGCTACACAATCCCATATCTGTTGCTTGACACGCACACAAGCATGGGAATCTCAGTGTAACATGTAAAACCACACCGGGTTCCACTTCAGTAGCACTCAGTGGCAGCTGTAGCGTGGGGGCACCTGGGGCAGTCCCCTGCCCCCGTTCTCCCCCGTCCCCCTGTCGCCGCACTGACAGAGCGCTCACTGCATGAGTGCTCTGCCTCTGCTGCCGGTGGCACACTGGAATGCCATGCTGCTCTGACTGCTGCAGTCAGAGCAGCGCAGTGCTCCAATGTCAATTTCACTCAGCCACTGGCGAGGCAGAGGCAGAGAGCGCTCAGTCAGTGAGTTCTCTAGCATCTCTGCCTGGACTCCTGGGACTCTAGAGTCTGGAGTACAAAAGGGTCAAACTTGGTCTGAACGCGAGCCAGGCGACTCAGCGTTCAGTCCAAGTAGCGCCGCTAGGGTAATGAAATTTCCCGAGTGGCAGCTTTGCATTGAGCCCTATGGGCTCAATGCAAAGCCTCATGGAGGTGTTCTGGTGGTGAGATGGGCTGCAGCATGCATGCTTGAACTGACTCAGCATGCGCGCGGCAGCACATCTCGTCGCTGAGTGCCTCCATTGAACTGCCTGCCTGCCTGGAGTGGTGCCAGTCCCCAACCCAACGACAAGGGTGAGTAAACACACTGGGGGGAGGGGGGAGGGGAGCAGAGAGGCACTGCTCCCCGAGTTCCCCCTGCCTCTCAACCCCCCTTCCCCAGTAGCACTGGGGAAGGGGGGGGTGAGTGGCGGGGGGGACTTGGGGAGCAGAGGCTAGGGGCCTGGGATGGAAGGGGGGGAGGGTGTGTGAGATTGGGGAATGGGGGGGAGGGTGGGTGTGCACCCAACCTCCCCCCCATTCCGCAGTCTTGCACACCCTCCCCCCTTCCATCCCAGGCCCGCAGACTGGGAAGACACTGGGGAAGGGGGGGTGAGTGGCGGTGGGACTCAGGGAGCAGAGGCTGCGGGCCT
>QEPC01012904.1:14983-25005 GCA_003113815.1 Sphenodon punctatus | reverse complement strand
TGCCTGGCAGCGACGCTGCGTGCCTCGTCCCCGGCTGCGGCTCTTTTTTTTTGGTTCCGCTGGGGGATTGGCGTCCAGACGTTACTTTTGCTTGGTTCCCTGTGGGGGTTCATTTGACCACGCTTCCCGGGACCTTCCCCCGGCTAGCCCGGGAAGCGTGGTTGAACCTGATCCCATGTGGGTATTGAGCGTGGTGAACATCTGGCGCGCACCGTTCAGACGTTCAGGGCCCTTTGGCCCCCCGGGGGGGTTCAGCGTGGTTCAATGTGGTTCAGCGTGATCTCGTAACGTCTGAAATCACCCAATGAGGCCTGATCATCTGCCAACTTAAGATATGATTAGGGGGGTGGGGAGGAATCCCGAAACAGCAGGTGTTTACTGAGCTGAGATAGCCAGGAGGGCAAGATCCCAGGAGCAGGTCAAATACCAAAATGAAATATTCAAAACAAATCATGAATATCTGAAACAAATAGCGTTTATATCCCCTTTGCTGAAGTGGATACAAATCAGCTGAATTAATCAAATTCAGTATTTGCTTTGGATATTTGTTCCAGCCCTCACAAGCAAATTGTGGCAAGATATGAAACATTAAATAGGGTAGAATGACTTTGTTGGCTACCGTTCAATAAATGAAACTGCCTCTTTCAATATATTTGAAGTAGTTGTCTTTAGCTTCATTGGCTGTTCCATAATGTCATGGTTTCTCATCAGGATACAGTTCCAGTGTTTTACAAGTCCATAGCTAGCAAACCAGTAGATGAAAAAGAGAGAGCCACACAAGGCAAAGCAAGCAATTATTTTCCATCTGACTGGGTATAAACCAGTAAGTTTTCCGATCAACAGTGTGAGCAATGAAAGGGCAATTGTCTGAGTGTAAAACCAATATGTCGCTTGCAAAGACTGTCCAAGCTCAGGTTTTTTTCTACCTTGACATTCATTCATAAGGCTAAAAGGCATGCCATAAAAATAGCCAAATCCATGACTTAAAGGATGGTGGCAGTAATCATTGTGGGATTCACAGTTAACACCCAGGTGCCATTTTCCTGAAAATACAAATAAAGAAAGACTTTTTTTAAAAATCACACATCATCAAATTTCCTGTCCAACTATTTGTGAAGTTTAGTTATTCTCTCCTGCTTATAAAGCAGAACTGATATGTCAAGGTCGGATATAGAACTGCTAGCAATCCCCAGGAAAAAGTTATGCATGGAAGCAAATGTACATTCCATTTTGCCTTCATCTAATGAAAGTAACAATTTCATTTGGGGGTCTGAAAGAGATAATTGGTGCTTGTTATCAAATAACTCTTCACTTTATAGAAGAATTGTGTGTGATCATAGAAAGAACTGGAAGTAAAGAGCTTTATATAGGTTTTTTTAAAATCTAAAGTGGAACAGTTTGTACTACAATGATCCCTCTATCTAAAGTGTAGGAGTTTGTCCTACAATAGCCCCAATGCAAAGCTTAATTCTGGGGCCCCTATCTCCTATTATTACCTGTAAGAGTAAGAATAGGAGACACTGTAATATCAGCTACTCTGGATGCAGATAGTACTATACAGTAAGAGGTAGTGCTTAATGTTGCAGTAACCCCAATGCCGTAGTGGACAAACGGCCACTATTCTTATTGTCCAGATCTGTTCAGTCTCACAAAATAGCTCTCTAGAACAGCATTAACATCATGCCAGTGAGAACAGAGGGGAAAGTACCATAACCCTACATACTGTACCTATGACAGCTGTGGTATAACCTTGCTGCTGCAATATCTTGGCAAAGGTTGTCTCATTGGGAGGAAGCCCTCCTGAGCTGCCAGTGAACTGTATAACACGAACCTTAGTATTGGATCCCATGCCTAAAATATAAATCAGAAATAATGAATCCCTCTGGCTATGATTGTGCAGGTGGGTCAGACCATCTCTCTTCCCTCTCATTGTTCTTTCTGAGGAATGCAAGGTCACATTTCTCCTAAAACCAAAAAGTCAATAAAATGCTGCCACAGAATCCTAGAGATTCTGGCAATCCTAGACACAACAGATTTATAAATCCCACTACACTCCCCACATTTGCCAATACAATGGGCAATGCCTTTGTTTAGTTTAAATTAGTAAATTAATAAGGACTTTCATCATTTTAATCTTTGCTTTCCGTTGTTACCTTCATACTTGCAAACAATTATCTTAGCCCTTAATTTTAAATTGAGAAAACAGTGTGCATGGAGTCCCTGCTTATAACTCAGTCATTATAGGCCTTCGCTGCGGTCCGCCGGGGGTGCCTTCCTGGAGGTCCCCCGTGTTCAGCGGGGGGCCACGATGGAGAGGGCATTCTCGGTGGTAGGGCCGCGGCTTTGCAACTCCCTTCCGGAGGAAGCTTGCCTGGCTCCTAGCCTATTAACATTCCAGTGGAGTTGTAAGACCTGGCTATTCACCCAGGCCTTTGGGAGGGAGGGGTAGGGGGATGGTTTAGTTCTCCCACCTATTCAGGGTTTTATACTGGTTTTAGCCCTGTTTTAATATTTTTTATAATATTTATGTGATTTAAAAAAATAATAATTTATTGTATGTTTTAAATGTTGGAAGCCGCCCCGAGCTGCATGGCAGGAGGGGCGGGGTAGAAATCTATAAAATAAATAAATAAATAAATAAATTCCCCCTCTCCACCCCCACTTTGCCTCTGCGTATGAAATACCAGATCTTTAAGGCTTTGTAATAAGTTTTGTCCACAGTCTAAGCTGCAATCAAAGACTCTTTTTTGAACTAAAATGGTATCGTCAATCCACCCGTGCATTGCCCTGGTTCTGGTACAAATGGGGGTACAGGTCTAGGTAGATCAATACAAGTTAGTACTGCTTGGTGTAAGAGAAGAACACTAGCTATGTACCATTGTATAAGAAAAGCAGACAGCTTCCACATTATTTTTTCATTTCTAGCTTATGTTGTTATTATTTTTTTCAGTATTTTTTTAAAAAATTGAAAATATAAGTTAAAAATTGTGTACCAGAATTGTCCCTGAAATCCTGAAGGATTAAACAACAAAAAAGTGGGTGGGAAAGGAAAGATATCATGTACATTAGAAATAAAAACAATTATAGAAGATTGGGAAATTACAGAAATACAAAGTACACATTATTTACTAAAATCACACTATAGCCTTGATTCATTTGAAAAAACCCAACCTACAAGACTGGCATATAAAGTAGAAGCTACCAGAGTACGTCAATTTACAGAGCTACAAAAATTCAGTACTACATTGGGCATAAACTATGGGGGGGGGGGCTGATGGCCCCTGGCCCCTACTGGGATTTTTCTGTGCCCCCCTGGACTGTTTCCCCCCCCCCCTGCGGCTGAGCCATCAAGGCCGGCTTCCCCTCCTCCCCCTCGGCTACATTGGGTGGGAGGGGCTGCCAGTTGCCTCCCCCCACTACCCTTCCCAGCCTGGGAAATGAAACCTAGCAGGTGGTGGCACCATGGGTGGCTTCTTGCAGCGCGCTCTTCACTCGCTCTTAAGTTCTAGCCACTTCTTGGCCCCTCCCAACAGGGCCTCCCAGAGTGACACGGCCGGATGACATCATTTGGTCACACTGCTCTGGGAGGCCCTGTTGGGAGGGGCCAGAAAGCGGAAGCAGTCAGAACTTCAAAGCAGGTAAAGAGTGAGTGCTGCAAGAAACCACTGTCAGCGGCACCCGCTACCATATTAACACTTAGCAGCAGTGGCGGCACCAGCAGTGGTGTCATGTCATCCGACTGTTGCTGCTCTAGCCCTGGCCCTGGCCCTGGCCCCTGGCCCTGTTGGGACTTGCGTAGGTGGCAGGGGCCAGGAAGTGACTGGGTCCAGCCAGAAGGAACAGGCTGAGTCACCCGGTGAAGAAGAGCTGAAGCCACTGCGCTGCCCCACCCCCACCATGTGGGATGCCTGGGACTTGGAGGGGCCAGGAAGTGGCCAGAAGAAATAAAGCGGGTGAAGAAGAGAATGCTGCAAGAAGCCACTGCCTCCACCACTGCCATGGGATGCCTGGCCAAGCCTGCCGAGGAATGGAGCATGGAGGAAGACCGCTTTTGACTGGTGTTTTTTGGGGGGGAGTAAACTGCCTGGGGATTTTTTGGGGAAGAAGGGTCTAGTGCCAGGTGCATGATGGGGGCAGGGTTTGGGGGGAAGGCTGATGGGGAGAGGGTTTTTTTGGGGGGAAGGGGCATCTGAGTGAGGGTTTGGGGGGAAGGGGCTTCTGGGGGCAGGTGGGGAGACTCACTTGACTGGGTTTTTTTACAAGAGAGATTTGGGTTGCCTAGTTTTACCCTGGGCAGATTTGGGGTGGAAGGAAAGGCTTGTGTCTGCTTTGTGCCCCCTGTTTGCCCCCATGCACTCTGGACTCAGTTGGCTGAGGCTCTGTTGTTTTTTGCTAAAATTGCTATCCTTGTGTACTTGTTCTATTCCATTGATGATTGTGATCATGTAAGTGTGCAATTTGGGGGTTGGCTCTGCCTACTGTTGAGGAGAGATAGGGTAATTTTAGACATGACAGGCCGTTTGGCCCGCCATGCTGAACCCTGGACCGGGATCCATTTCGGATCCTGTCCGTGATCAGGCTGTCCGTCCTTTAGATGTGCCGACCTGATCGCTACCAGGGAGAGGGGAGAGGGCAGGGCTGCGTGGCACGACGTGCAGCCACTCAGCTCCACCCCCCACACTGCCTCAGCTGCCTGCCCACAGGGAGATGGGTGGGCATAGCGGCCATTGAGGCCGCTGCGCCCGATCCCGTATTGTGGTTTGTGGCATGATTCCGGAAAGGGGCAAAACTGATGTTACTTTTGCCCCTTTCCTGATCATGGCCAATCTAATCACGGTTCTGGACCTGTGACCAGCCACAAGTCCAGATCCATGGTTAGCTGTGACCCCCACCAGAGATTCACTGTGGTGAACATCTGGTGGGGGGTCACACAGACGTTCACACGATTGCTGCCACCACACAGGATCCACTGTGATTCAGTGTGGTGAACAGCGATTTCGTAACATCTGAAAATACCCATAGATGTCATGTTTGGCTCTGCCCTGGGTTTGGTTCCACCCCCTGGATGTGGAGTGGGTTCTAAGGCTAGGTCAAAGAAAAGTGGGGAAATGGGACAACCCTGATGAGTGCCTCACCCTCAAACAAATAGATTGTGTATTTTCCCCATTTATGATCAATTTGGCCAATTTTTAAAAATATATTATTTTTATCTATTCCAAAAATGGGCCATCAAAGCCCATTTTACAAAGGGTAAGATAGATAAAATCATGTTCAGCCCTATCAAATGCTTTATCTGCAACTAGAAATATCATTGCAGTAGTGTATTTATTCTGATTCGCATAATGAATTCAGTTTATAACTTTTCTAATGTTCTCTGCACCAAGCTTCCCTGGAATAAACCCTGTTTGATCAGGAGCTATAAGTTTATGTTTTACGCTGCTCAATCTTGAAGCCAATATTTTTGTAAATAATTTAAAATCTGTATTCAGCAGGGATATGGGTCTATACCCACTGCAGATGTTTAGATTCGTACCCAGTTTGGGGGACAATACAATAGAGCTAGCTTATATTAATTATTAATTATTATTATTATTATTATTATTATTAATAATAATAATAAATAACTTATATAATAGCAGTAATATGCCTGGCACTGAATACTCATTAATTAGAGAGAGGTCTCTTCCCTAGGAGGCTGCACAAGGAATGGGGGACAAAAGAAAGGTGAACATAGGAAGACACAGGGATACAATCATGAAGTTGAAAAGTCACAGGTACACGTGCTCAACTTACTTCCAAATTAAGAGGCAATAGATGGAACATTAATGAGCAGCATGTGGGGGTGAAGAGCTCGGGAAAATCTAATGGAAGAGACATTTTAAAAAAGAGGAATTTGAAAAGAGGTAGGTATCAGAGTGTATGTGTTCAGAGAGGGAGTTACAGGCATAGGGTGCAGCTTGGGAGAATATGTGATCATGTATTTTGTTGACTGATTTCTAGAACTGTGTTACTAAACTACAGTGAACAATTAAAAGAATCCAAACCTGATCTGATGGGGTATCTACCAGTCAGAAAAGCTGCCCTACTGGGGGAACAAAGTGAAGCTGCAGCAATGTGTTGAGTAAATTTCACTCCCTCCTGCGCCAGTCGGTCAATGTTAGGAGTCCTAGGAACAACATCAAAACCTCAATCAAACTGTAACAAAAAGTTCCCTAGAAAAGACAGTACATTAAAGATTATCATTAATAAAATTACATCTTCTAAATGTATGATTAACTAAGGCCGCTTTTAGACGAGTGCGTGGTGTGCTCGCGTGTGGTTTCCAAAATCCCGCGAGATGGGATCAGACGAGACGCTGCTGCGAGTCATGAACATGTGAGTGGGGCACGCATTCTTTTCAAGCTGTGAATGACCTACCTTGATCAGATCCCCAACCAGTTTGCGGCTTGAAAAGAATGCGCGTTCCCCTCCTGTGTGCGTGACTCGCAGCAGCGTCTCGTCTGATCCCGTCTCATGGGATTTTGGAAACCACGCATGAGCGCACAGCACGCTTGTCTAAAAGCAGCCTAAGAGAGATCAGAGACTCCTTTCACACATGCAGGAACACATTCTTAGAAGGTTGGGAGAGGGGATTTGCATGCAGATCAGGCACATCTTTGATCCCATGGGAATGCCCAGAGGCGCATGATTGAAGCTTTTATGCATGTTTATATGGGTGATTGACCATGAAATCTGTGAAATCCTGCTCTGTCAATTGCCCTTGTAAATGCACACAAAAGCTTCAATCATGAACCTCTGGGCATTCTCATGTGAACAAGGATGTGCCTGATTCACATACATGTCCCCTCTCTTGACCTTCTAAGGATGTGTTTCTGCATGTGATAATGCACCCTCATTCACATATATGTACATAACAAAGTTACTATAAAAAGACACCTCACCGTTTGTAGGCCAGTGTTCCTTCAATAACACTGGATTAGTAATGCAATTTTGTTTAAATATAGAAAAAAAGAACTAAAGATTCATCTGAGAAGAAATCATCTGCTGGTATATTGTAGTGTTATATGGAATCGGGTAATAGTCCTTTATTATTGTTGCTGCTGCTGTATTTTATTCCTAAGCAAATTGGTGATAAGAGATCCTCCCTCACTTTCTTATCATTTACTGATCTTTTACCTGAATAACCTTCCATTGTAGTCCAGAGAGAGAATGTAACCACATGGTGGTCCCAAATATGAGAGATGGAGACTGTAGCAGGGCTGCAAGTCTGTACCCTGTACAGTGAGATTTTGAGAGTGGCCCCTTTAAGAGCTGGTGGGGCCAGGAGAGTGGGGCCCCTTTAATAAGAGCTCTCAGGGTCAGCAGGGGGAGGAGGTCAATGCAGCTGCAGAGAGATCAAGCCGTTGCAGGGTAGCTAGGTGGGTTGGGTTTACAGGCTCCCAGGGTCCAAATAACTGTCCCGGAAGCCTGCTGGCAGTGAGAGGAGATGGTGCAGAAGGGAGAGGCAGCTGCAAGCAGCCCAGCCACTTTGAAACTGACATGCAGGCAACTGACCAGAGAAGAAGGAGGGCAGTCAGCCTGCAGTGAAGAAGGGAGCTGCAGGGAGAGGCTTGAATATACAGGTGTCGCTGAAGCCAGGTGAAATTGACCACTCAGTCTAGAGAGAAGCCAGGAAGCGTGTGCAGGAAGGCTGCTGAGCAAATGAGTAGCACATGGGAGGAGAGAGCAAGACAGCTTCAGCTTTACCTGCTGGAGTGTGGACTGAGACAGTCAGTCAGGAGTTGGAGAGACCAGGTGTGGGTGGGGCTGTAACAACAGAGGATGTTTTTAGACAAGCTCCTCCCCACCCATTACCCACCAACCATCCATCCATCATGCATGTTGCAGGACTGCACAGGGCACGAATGTGGCCCTGCAACATGCATGATGGGTGGGTGATGGGTGGGGGGACAGCTGTCTAAAGACACCCAGAGAGACAGAAGCTGGGCTGGAAGCTAGGTCACTTGCCTGGGAAAGCAATTTGGGGATCCCAAGGCGGCTTTAAGAACAGGACTGCGAGCAGGACACTCGGGCCGGGCTAGCCACCCTGCAAGAAAGACAAAGTAGTTCTGACAAGATTGATTATTGGACCAATTACTCCAAGGTGGAAATAGCAATATTGTCATATTGGTTGAAATTGTCTTTGCACCATATAGGAACTAGTTCCTTAGTCAAAGAGATTTGGAAGAATGAACCGTTTGATACATGGGGCTTGATTGTCGAGGATAAACTCTATAAGTTAGGTTTTTCGAAAGAGTCTCTGCACCTAATGGATTTCAAAATGGCATGCAATCTCATTAAAAAGCAAGTAATGGACCAGGAGATCCAATTGGAGAAGACTTCTATAGTCACACAGAAGGTAGTGCCAAATTTTCTTAATATTAGGTCTCCAAATGAAGTCCCCTACTATCTAATAAACCGGATTGACTGGCAGGCGAGACAAGCATTGACGTTGCTTCACCTTAATTTGTTCCCCTTGGCGATCCTTGAGGGCAGATACAGGGGGATCCGTTTTGGTGACCATATCTGTCAAATTTGCAATCACAGTGTAGTAGAAACTCTTGCGCATGTAATCTTTGACTGTCCTAGGTACGAAAGGTGGAGAATGAGGTATTTAAATTGTTTTACATCTCACTGTCCACAATGGCATCAAGGTAGGATCCTTGAGAAATTATTTAGCGGTACGGACACGGATCTATCAAAACAGGTAGCCAATTTCTGTATGTAAGTCCTTCGGTTTAAAAAATCACTTAAGTAAACAACTGTAACGGCTTTCCTAGTATTGGAAAGTAGGTTATCCCCTCGCCCTCAGCCCCCTTCTGTTCACTGTGTAGTGTATTATAGTGCTTAGCCTCAACTGTATTCACTTCTTAGCTGTAGTGATTAAATTTTTTTGATATTTTTGATATTTCGTATCTTATGTATGTATGTATGTATGGTAGGTAGCTTATGATACTATGTTATTTGATTTGTATTGTTAAGGCTTTGACCACAATAAACTTTGGCTTGCTTGCTTGGACCAATTACTGTTGGTGACAATATGCAAGCTTCAACTCCTTACATGCCTCAGGAGACACCTTGCATGCTGTCACCAACAGTAGTTGCTCCAATAAAAGATATTATCTGAACTACGACTTGATACTAATTTAGTATACATGTGGTAAATTATTAAAAATATTTATTTTTAAAATTGGAAACTACAGTTCAAACATACTCACATCAGCTGACTCTTGTTCCCTAACCCTTAACTTTACACACACACACACACACACACACACACAGATTCTTACATTTTATTTCATTTTTCTTTTTGACCATTTTTTCTTTTTAATAATCACCTCATTTTGGCAATTAAAAAAACTAGTAGTATTTACCAGAAAACACCACACAGAGCAAATGAGATAGAATCCTCTAGGACCATAAAAAAATTGTCTAGTTTTATGTCAGTAAAGATAGGTAGTGCTGCTGCTGGGAGGAGTAGAACCAGGGGCTAGATGTGTGCACTGAACCATCTTGTTGTGCTACCCACCCCCCATACGCCACTTCTGAGCGCCAGGAAATAAAAGCTTCCAGCCACCTGAAAGAAGGTGTTGCTGTTGCTGCTGCACTGGTGTAGCTTTTAGGGTGAGATTGCACACAGACTTTAGGGTCCCCTCAGAGCTTGGAGCAGGAAGACAGTTAAAGACTGCTTGCTGTTGGGGTCCAGAGTGAGCGCATGGTACATAATGTAGGCGACAGCTGAGTGGTGATAGGGATGTGCGAACAGAACGCAGTTCAGATGTTTGGTTGTTTGGCTGTTCGATTCAGGAACCGAGTTCGGGTTCGGTTGTTCGGTCCAGGAACCGAGTTCGGAGTCGGTTGTTCGGTTCGGCGGCATTCAGTTCGGCTGAAACTTTGGCTGAGTTAGGTATTGGTATCGTTTTGATATTTTTATTTATTTATTTATTCAAATTTGTAATCTAATATTATATATATTATATATA
>QEPC01012897.1:3002893-3063928 GCA_003113815.1 Sphenodon punctatus | reverse complement strand
GAGAAGTAAAATAACGAAACTCACAAACCGAATAAACTTTTGGCGGATGCACGGATGCACTGGAAACGGACAACATACCGACAGACACTCGCGAAGGACTCCGGACAGAGTGGTATTTCTCTTTGGAGCGGGATCACACGTTCGCATCGCAGCCTATTTCCCTTGCTGGAAGGCAGAGCGGGTCAGCTAAGCAAGAGCTCCAGTGGCGCAATCGGTTAGCGTGCGGTATTTATACAGCAGTGCTGGGCTTGAGCGATGCCGAGGTTGTGAGTTCAAGCCCCACCTGGAGCATCTGGGTCGGCTTTAGTTTAGGCGCCTGGGAAAGGAATCGAGGTTGGAGCTGGGGAACTCCGCTTTGTAAGGGTCTTGAGTTGTCATGTATAGGTTTTTTATCTGTTTTCTATTTTCCCTAGAAGATGATGTTGAGTGGCCAATGAGGGTTCTGGTATTTGAGGTGAATCAAAGCTGATTGCTGTAGAGACCCAATCAAGTTCTGTGTTAATGACCTGTCTTGGGGTGGAGTCAATAACCCTCAGCTGAGCGAACAGTAGCCACATTATAATACGGCTTCCATGCCTAGGGAGCGAGCAATCTGGAGCGAGCAAACAGGAGGAGACAACAGGGAGTTTTTCATGGGAGTTTAGCAGGGGAGTGTGCGGATGTGGTACAATAAGAATATGATCATATGCAGAAGAGCAATCTATATGGAGAGGATGGAACAACTGTAGTGACCTGCAAGGTATGCTGTTTATCTTCCCCTTCCTGACAACATAAGCAAGGCCCCGATTCGCACACAGATACCAAAACAAGTGCTACTATTCTGTGTGAGGCTTTGGCCGTATTCTATTCCTCACCACATCGGGTTCACTAGCCTCCCCCATGCAGTACATAACCAGATTTACTTCCCCTGCCAGGCTTCTTGTCCCCTTCCACAGGCTGCTTCAGGCTCACCTCCCCTCTTCAAAACCTGGTGCAGAAAGTAAGTAAGTCAAGTTTATTTACAGTGACAGCCAAATATATACCGTGCGGGTAAATTAACTGAAAGCAGCAGCGGCGGTGGTGTTGTCAGCAGCTACATTCAGCACGCTCCCCATGCAGCTCCTCCTTGTCAGTTTTCGGCCCCTCCCAATGGGTTCTCCTAAAGGAATGCAGCCCAATGTCATCATGTGGGTGTGTCACCCTTTTGAATGCTCCCTTGACTTGGGCCAGGAAGTAACTAGGAGGAGCTGCATGGGGAGTGCGGGGATTGAAGTTTTTGCCTCTACCTCTGCAGCTGCAGGTCAGTTCATTTACCAGGCTGTGAAGGGTGGGGGGTGAGCCTTGCAGTCCCTGTCTCCTGACGCAGCCTGCGTGAGGGAAGAGGAGGGGAGAAGAGGGGAGGGAAATGAAGCCCCAAGTCTTTCCTCGTCCCTCTCCCCCTGTGGAATCTACTGCCCTGTATCTCCCCAGTGGAGACTGGATATTCTGTGCTGGGGGAAGCAGGGGAGGTGATTCTGCATGGGGTGGGGGATTTGGGGGAAACTCCATTAATCACAGATCTACATTTGCCTTGGGGCCCTGGGCATAAGTAATAAGATCTACAAGAAGTGCAAGTTGGCATCCCTGCTGGAAGAGGTGTGAGGGCTTCGCGCATGCCTTTCCACGGTTTGGCTTATCAGGGACTATGAGGACAGGACAGAACAGAACAGGACAGAAGATGCACTACAGGAAGCAGTGGGAGGAGGAGGAGGAGGTTTTCTCTCGAGAAAGGGGAAAACCAAACGCCAGAAGAGGGTACATAGAAGGAATGGCCTCACAGGAGCAGGAGAATCAGAATACCTTCTTTGTTATTGGAGCTAAGCAATACCTTCCAGGATCTTTCCACTGAGAGTGTTTCTGGTTCATCTGAAGAAGATTGCCACCCCAGGCTATGCTTTACAGGAAAGAGGACTCTCATTCCGCCCCAACAATGGGAGATATCCAACCCCCAGGAAGAGGAGACGTGTGGTGGTTCTTGGTGACTCCCTGCTCAAAGGGGCGGAGGCAGCTGTGTGCCAATGTGACATCTCAGGAGGTGTGTTGTCTCCTTTCTGCATGGATCTAGGATGTGACAGAAAGGTTGCCAAGACTCATCAATCCCCCACTGATCACTGTTCCTTCCTGATGATCCCTGTGGGAACAAATGATACTACCAGGCACAGCCTTTAATGTATCTCATGTGACTATGAGGCTCTGGGTAGGAAGGGGAAATATCTTGTGACATAGGTTTTGTTCTCGTCGATCCTTCCTGTTGAAGGTTGAGGCCTAAGAAGTGACAGAATAATACTGGAGGGGAACGACTGACTATGCAGATGGTGTTGATGGGAGAGGTTTGATTTCTTTGACCACAGACTAAGCTTGCTTAATGAAGGACTTCTAGCAGGAGATGGGTTGCACTTCACAAGGACTGGGGAAAACGTATTTGGCAGGAGCCTAGCAAACCTGATCAAGAGGGTTTTAAACTAAATCCTATGGAGGAGGGAGACAAAATCCCAGAGGTAAGTACAGATGTAAATACTAGGGACATGTGTGATGCATTGGGAATTAGGAAAGTGATGGGAATGCCCAGTAATTTGCAAGTAAAAACAGTAGGGAAACCATAGGGGTATAATACTCATGGTCTCTGATGTCTATACGCTAATGCACACAGTATGGGAAATAAACGGGACAAACTTGAAATCAAAATACAGGATGGTAATTAATAACTATGATGTAATAGGTATTTTTGAGACTTGGTGGGATGAGACTCATGATTGGAATTCCACCAACAACAGTTGATCCAATAAAAGATATCCTTCAAACCACTTTGTTTCTCTGATTGAAATATAGCCATTGAAGGGTATAACTTGTTCACAAAGAATAGACCCAACAGAAAAGGAGGGGAAGTAGCATTATATGTAAACACTGTATACAACTGCACATATATCCATGAATCTGAGCATGGAAGGCCTGTTCAGAGCATCTGGGGTTTTTTTTTAAAAAGGAGAGAGAAATAAAAGTGATATCGTTGTTGGAGTCTACTACAGACAACCAAACCAAACAGAAGATGTGGATGATGCTTTCCTAAATCGGATGGCCAAACTTTCAAAGAGGCAAGACACAGTAGTAATGAAGGACTTCATCTACCCTGATACCTGTTGAAAATCAAACCCTGCTAAGAATGGAATGTCCAAGAAATTATTGACTTGCCTGGCTGACAACTTAATCTTTCAGAAGGTGGAAGAAGGAACAAGGAGGTCGGCTACATTAGACTTGATCCTTACCAGCAAGGAAGATCTGGTCAATCAGGTGAAAGTAGTGGGAACCTTCATGATAAGAATGGACACCTAAATTCCCCGACAATGGGTACCACCCCCTCCCACTCTTGCTATGTAAACTGAGGCCAAGGGACCTGAGAAGAAGTGCATGCAAAAAGCCCCCAGGAACCAACTGAGGCCAGAGAACATGGGGATAGAGGCTTGACAGGGAAGGCTCCCCATGCAAGGTGCACAAGCAGAAAGGGGGNCATGCAAAAAGCCCCCAGGAACCAACTGAGGCCGGAGAACATGGGGATAGAGGCTTGACAGGGAAGGCTCCCCATGCAAGGTGCACAAGCAGAAAGTGGGGGTGCAGATGAAAACGGATAGAAAGTAAGGATCGGGCCCAGCTACCCTAGCCATAGCAACAAGGAGACACTCATGGAAAGATACTAGCCAAAGGTTGAAAAACAGACTGGAAGGGAGAGCCCTCTGAGTAAAGAATGGGGTCATTCAACAGGAGGGCTCACCCTGATTGTAACAAGGAACTGGTGGCCATGACTCAGCACAGAAACCCCCCCAATCCCTGCTTTCCCCAAGAGAAACCAGACACAGACCCATTGTACTCTAAAGACCGTCGTTAGCCTTACCTCCCCTCCCTGCATCTTCTGTTTATAGTTTTCCCCCTGTGACAAAGATATATTGGGCATCTAGTATAGCCCTCTTTGTCATGGAAGTACCCTCCCCTCGTCAGCCTATTGTACACCCCAAGTGATCCTGCGTAGCCTCCCAAAAACCCTTTCTCAGTACCCAATAACTGCCCCACAGTTTCCCTTCCACCTCTGAGAAGTTTTTGGACCCAGATATGTGCAGGTCGCTCTGTGCGTGTCTGTGTTAGGATTTTCTCCCAGACTCTGGTCTGCCCTTTTTGCTTTTTCCTCCATCCCCTGAACTCGGCTGCATCTGTGGGCTGCCTGTCCCATCTCAACACGCCAGGAAAAGTAACTGCAGGTCCAGACTTTCCCAAGCCAACTGGGGAAGCCCTCTTTATCGTTCTCCCTGTCTCCTCCTCTCTCTCTATCACGTTCTCTTGCTCCCCCTCACTGAGCCAGAACCGGAATACCCCTCCCTCTCTCTCTTCTCATACCGTCCCCACAAGCCGCTTGTGTTTTAAACCCCACCAGCCAGACCAGGGCTGTGTTTCTGTGTTTCTCTGTGTTATAAACCAATAAACCTGTTGTTTTTGGATACCTGTCTCCTTCTTTCTCTTTCTATTTGGGGAGGGTACATAAAACTGCCTGTAGCACGTACTATCCTCAGCTTGATCCTTTGAACATGTGGAGACCCCAATTTAAGTCTTTAAGCCAATTCCCCCCAAAGTTTAAGGAACGGTGATTAGTGGGGTACATCCCCCTGAGAGGTCACGAGTGGGGGGGGGTCTCCTGTTAACAGTTTGGTGGAGAATGTGGGCAAGCACGTGGTAATTCTCCAATGAGGCATACGTAGCTACAGCCAGCCGAAACCCCCATATTTCTATCTCTTTCCTGTGTCATTTTCTATCTCCTTTCTCCTCTCTGGACCTGTGGATTTAAGGATTTGGGGTCTGGGTTGTTGGGGAGGAATTGTATTGGGGCAGTGGGTTGTGAATCTTGAGGTTGCAAAGGCAACCCTGGGATCTGGGTGTGTGTAGAAGCGGACTGAGGTTCAGTTAACTGTGATAGTCTCGAATGTGCAGTGGCACGTGTGGAGCAAATGTGAAAAATGTTGGGACAGCTGTGGTCTCAGGAGGCACAGAGCCAGTACTGGGAACAGTGGGGTCTCTCATCCATAATATTGGGTGGGGGGTCATTGGAAACTATTGGTATGGGGGTTGCTTGGGTAGTCTTGTGTCTGGGGATCCTAGTGTGGGTCCCCCGATTGATAAGAATGTGTTGGGGTGGGACCGTGTCAGTCGCCCGGGGAAAGTACTATTGGAATGTGGAGGTTGTTCAAGGGGGAGGTATCAGAACTGGCTCTGGGGAAGCAAGCCACTCATGGGAAGTAGATGAGATGCTTTGCCAGGAGCCAGGGATAGCTAACTTAGAGAAATGGGCAACAGAGAAGGGGGGGATGCCCATGGAAGCCAGGATGCTTTAAGACCCAGGACCCAGTGGCATCAGTTAGCAAAGCATATGATGGATATTGCCAGAAGTTTAAACCTAAAGGCAATGAAAGGGATGCGTGTACCACATGGGCACTGTGGCGCGCTTGTGGGGATTTGAGGGATTTGTTGGGAGAGACTAGACAGAAATGCGAAACAGAAGGGAAAAGGGTAGAAAAGTTGGAAGCTAAATGTACAGAATTGGAAAAAATCAGGGGTGAACTGGTAGCCGAGAAGTGGAATTTAACCTCATTTCTAAGAAAAGCGCAGGAAGAATCCACTGAGGCATTGGCCAGGGCGGAACAGATAGAGAGGGAGTATGAGGGAATGAGGGAGCCATTAGGGCATGCCCAAATAGCAGCTCGCTTCCTGGCAGCGCAAACCCAGACTGCAAAGGTTGCGGTGATCCATGACACTTGTGAGGCAGCAATAGAAAAGCTAAAGGGAGAACTGGGTTTGCATAAAGGCTTAGTGGCCGCCGTGCGAGTCCAAGAACTTCCTGGAGGAGGGGTCACTGCTAGTCCCTAAGAAAGAGTGCAGTCTGCCTAGTGATGCTATTCCTGAGGCCCCGTATAATCCCACGTGGCTAGCCTCGGAGCCAGTGGCCCCGATTGTAGGCTGGGATGTGGATCGTATGGGGGCAGGGGGGAAGGACTATCCATGAGGAGGTCCGGGAAATGATTCGATGGACCCCTGCACAGGCAAAAGCAGTTGCTGAGCAGTTGGGTCCATTGAATTCAGAGACCGTGATTTCCTGGATGGCTAGAGTCTGGCAGATGTACCCCACAACGGATGGGGTGGATCTAACCCAGTTGGCCTGGGTTGCCACATCCCCCATAGATATGCCTGTCCTGGAGGCAGGGCTGAGTATGACCGACCCCCGTGATGCCACATGTGGGTGAGTGGATGACGGCGGTACTACAGGTCTTGCTCCCAGGGCAGAGCCCGCAAAGGCTGTTTCTTCTGGAGACTCAGGTTCCAGGAGAACAACCTGAGGCATACTTAGTGCGAAAGAAACTGTTGGGGACTTTAGCAGAGGTGGTAACTCCGGTCCAGAGAAATGGGAGGCAGGTCATGCAATATGACAACCGGGAATTTGTCGAGGCAGTATATGCTGGACTTGCCACTCCAATCCAAATAGCAATGGGAAGAATAGGCTTATCCCAGATAACCTGGGACAAGCTATTCCTAGGCATCAGGCAAGTAGCAAATCTGATGAGGAAGATGGGAGAAGGTAAGCGGCCTGATAGAAAGCAACAACTAGAGCAAGTGCAGGCCATTACTTTTAATGGCCCCCACTTCTCGGTGCCCTTCGGGCATGCCATGAACCCCATGCCTAGGAACAACCCCTGGAATGTCCAGGATCCTGTAGGGTTCCCCAAGAGCCCCCCTCCATGGCCAGGTCCCCAGGACAGGGCTTGGAGTGAGATTATGATGTTCACCAACCTGTTTTGGGGAATGTATTTCACTCACCTATCAATGTGGCTCCCCCACTATGCCCTAACCAGCAGCAGTGGTCCCTGGTCCATGTATGCGTAATCAACCTGTAAATAAATCCCCCTGTTCTGCTTGTTTGTTTTGTTTCTTTCTAGAGTAGTTATGTGTGAATGTATGCATGGAGGTGGGTCAGCTGGATATGTGTGTGCTCTTGACTGTGGAATGGGTGATGTGTGTCAGCAGAGGTATGTGTGGGTGTTTGAGGATTTTTGCCTGATGTTATTTATGGGATGACCCCCTAAAAAAACTTTGTGTATATGTCTGATGTGGGAGTTGTGAGATGGGGTGCATGTATCCCCATGTGGATATATGTGTGAGTGACTGAAAGAATGTATGAGTGTAGTTTGCATTTTCAACTTGATTGGTGTGGGCGCTGGACTGTGGGATGTGGGAGTGGAAAATGTGAATGGAATTGTGTGAGCACATGTGCAGATGTGATGGATATTTTGTATGCGGCTTGGGTGTGTATGTATGGGATGACAGCTTGAAGAGCTTGGTTTGTTTTGTTGTAGAGAAGGATGGGACTGTGTGTGCATGATTAGGGTCTATATGGGTTGGCAGCTTGATCCATGGAGAAGCTGCAGCCAGTTGGGACAGGATGGGGGGAGACAAACTCCCCTCACCCTTTCCTCTTTCTGTTTTTTTTCCCCCCTTGAATTGCTTCTGATAGGGATCCATACCCTGTCCTAGTTCCCAGAGTCAGTGAAGCAAACGCTGTCCCTTGCCTCCTTGCCCCCCTGTGGTTCTTTTAGGTTTTTCCCCTGTGAAAAGATTTGCTTAATCTTGGTATGGCCCCTAACACAGTGGGAGTTCATCACTGGTGGGTCCAAAGTGATAGTGCAAACTCCCCATTCACTCCTGAAGTACCTCAGTCCTGAGAAAGCCAGTACAATAGGGAAAAAGTCAGGAAGAAGCAACAGAAAGGGGCTCATAGCATGGTACACAGAGGGGTCATATGTCTGTGGGTATTGGATGGGGAGGTGGTGAGGGGATCTGTGTGCCCCGACTCCGCCCAGGCCACTGAAGTCCAGGCTGTTTTAGCAGACCTCGATTGGACATTTCAGGGGAAGGGACGGGGGGACCTAATATAGTTTACATTGGCTTCCACTTCTCCCCCATTCCTGGGAAGCCCCCGCCTCATCCGTCTAGCTCTTCCACCCCCTTCTCAGTAGAAGGACTCTCTGCCTCAGAGATTTGCATGGCAGCCATGAATAGGAGGGGAAGAAATCCACCCATGAGGCGTGCAGCAAGGGTAAGTGGCCTAATCATTAGGCATACTTTCCATTTCAGGTTTTGCTAACTGAAGGGCCACCCCAGTCTCTCATTCGGGTGGCCACATGGAAATCAACGGGGGGAGTTGCGGAGAGAGTGGTTGTAAACCACAATGGCTCCGCTAGATGGGAGCTGTGTATGGGAGAAGATCCCAAAGTGATATAATTCATCTCTGAAGGAGGGACTCCCATGTCCTCAGTCTCTCTCCTTGTCCTTGGTTAACCCTCACCTCTGGGTGAGAAACCCCCCCCAGATGTTTTATCTCAGCAGGCATATCAAGATGCAAGTAGTGGCGGTGAGAAGTAAAACCAGTCCCAGGAGCAAAGCCGGGAAGGAGATCTGTAAACGCAGTGACGAAACGGGAGGGAGCCAATCCAGAGTTCAATGCCAGGAACAGAGCCTGTGGACCCGGATGTTCACCGGAGCCCATCCCGAGCCCCCATTTGTTGCATGCAGCTTCCCAGACAGGACAGCCAGCAGCGTGTAGCACAAGCAGCCCCCCTTTTGTAGCTCCAAAACGTGAAGCAAGCCCTTCAGCAGGACCACCAGACTTTGAGAATTCGGGTTTTCTTTGGGACGGTTTCTCGCCACCCAACGTCTCTCCCTCAGAACATTGGCCCATGAGCAGAAGAACTGTGTCTTTTGCTCCAGCACTCCCGCACACAACAGTTGTTTCAGCTTCTATTAAAAGCTATGTTTGAGTTGCCTCAGCTCTTTCCAGCAGCTTAAGCTTATGAACCATTATGCCTTACAGGATACACCTGGGTGGAATTGTCCCATCGAACGGGGCTCCTTGTTAAAGGTACAAACTGGTAATTTGGCTCAGCCCTTCTGGCCACTGGGTATCAACGGGGGGTGTTGAATTATAATTTGGAAATTGCAACCTAAATTGAAGAAGAGATCCATTCCTCGAAGCATGCATAATCTCTCAAGGAAACTAGTAAGCATGGCCAAGGCTCGCATGTGAATAAAACTAGATTAACCTGTGGTAATATCTTTGATTCCTCCTACACCTCCTCTGGAAGAAACCCAGGTGACTCTAGCCAGATTGGAAATGTAATAGGCAGCTCCCAAGTGTACCTATGTATATAATGTTTATTGTTTTTCTTGTATTGATTTCCCCCATCACCAAGGTATCCTTAGTAGGTTACTCCCTTAGATATTATTGATTTTACCCCTTGTATTTCATTGATTTTTATAGTTTAAATACCCCGGTCTGTACTGTATTATGTTTTTCTTCTTCTTCTGGTTTCCTTCCATTATCCCCTCCGTCACCCAGAACACTCCACCCCCACCATTTTGTTGTGTTCTGCCCATGCCATTGCACAATAATCAAAGGGAAGATGGTGTTGCTGAACTGGGGTTCTAGACACCAGTGTCTTATAGACTCCAACAGACTACTTTGGTCATAGATCTTCCAGCGGCTGGTGTTTTTGCACATTGTGGGCAAACGTATTGAAGGCTGTGGTTCAGGGGTGGCCCATCCTTAAATGTGGGAACTGTTTTAACAAGTTAAAAAGTTCCCAACGTGGGGACTGATAAGAATGGACTCCTAAATTCCCTGACAATGGGTACCACCCCCTCCCACTCTTGCTATGTAAACTGAGGCCAAGAGACCTGAGAAGAAGGGCATGCAAAAAGCCCCCAGGAACCAACTGAGGCCGGAGAACATGGGGATAGAGGCTTGACAGGGAAGCCTCCCCATCCGAGGTGCACAAGCAGAAAGTGGGGGTGCAGATGAAAACGGATAGAAAGTAAGGATCGGGCCCAGCTACCCTAGCCATAGCAACAAGGAGACACTCATGGAAAGATACTAGCCAAAGGTGGAAAAACGGACTGGAAGGGAGGGCCCTCTGAGTAAAGAATGGGGTCATTAAGAAGGAGGGCTCACCCTGTTGTAACAAGGAACTGGTGGCCATGACTCAGTACAGAACCCCCCCCAATCCCTGCATTCCCCAAGAGAAACCAGACACACACCCATTGTACTCTAAAGACCGTCGTTAGCCTTACCTCCCCTCCCTGCGTCTTCTGTTTATAGTTTCTCCCTGTGACAAAGATATCTTGGGCATCTAGTATAGCCCTCTTTGTCATGGAAGTACCCTCCCCTCGTCAGCCTATTGTACACCCCAAGCGATCCTGCGTAGCCTCCCAGAAACCCTTTCTCAGTACCCAATAACTGCCCCACAGTTTCCCTTCCACCTCTGAGAAGTTTTTGGACCCAGATATGTGCAGGTCGCTCTGTGCGTGTCTGTATTAGGATTTTCTCCCAGACTCTGGTCTGCCCTTTTTGCTTTTTCCTCCATCCCCTGAACTCGGCTGGATCCGTGGGCTGCCTGTCCCATCTCAACAGGCCAGGGAAGGTAACTGCAGGTCCAGACTTTCCCAAGCCAACTGGGGAAGCCCTCTTTCTCTTTCTCCCTGTCTCCTCCTCTCTCTCTATCGCGTTCTCTTGCTCCCCCTCACTGAGCCAGAACCGGAATACCCCTCCCTCTCTCTCTTTTCCTACCATCCCCACAAGCCGCTTGTGTTTTAAACCCCACCATCCAGACCAGGGCTGTGTTTCTCTGTGTTATAAGCCAATAAACCTGTTGTTTTTGGATACCTGTCTCCTTCTCTCTCTCTATTTGGTGAGGGTACATAAAACTGCTTGTAGTGCGTACTGTCCTCAACTTGATCCTTTGAACACGTGGAGACCCCAATTTAAGTCTTTAAGCCAATTCCCCCCGAAGTTTAAGGAATGGTGATTATCGGGGTACATCGCCCCGAGAGGTCATGAGTGGGAGGGGGTCTCCTGTTAACATTTGCTGGATGTGATCACTTCATTTTTGAATTCCTGATATCAACTTGGAAAGGGAAAGCTGAGCATAGTCGGACATGTACCCTGGACTTTAGGAAAGCTGTTTTAAATAAACTCAGAGAAAAGCAAGGTAGAATCCCATGGCTAGAAAGTCTAATTGAAAAGTGTCCAAGATGGGTGGGAGTTTCTGAAAAATGAGATACTGAAAGCACAATCACAAACCGTTCCAATAAGAAAGAAAAATGGGAGACATCTAAAGAAACCAGTGTGGCTGCACAAGGAGTTTTCTGAGAATTAAAAAGGACATGTATAAGAAATGGAAGGAGGGACAAATCACCAATGATGAGTACAGACAAGTAGTCCAAACCTTTATTTATTTATTTTATTTCAATTTATATCCCACCCTTCCCTAAAAGGCTCAGGGTGACTAACAACAACATATATAAACATGCTTTAAAACAATCACATAAAAACCCTCCCAAACAATCTCCAACCACCCCACAGCCCTACTCCAACCCACCCAAAACTCTTATACCTGCCTGCCAAATGCCTTTACAAAGAAAAAGGTCTTATACCGCCTCCCGAAGATGTTGAGGCTCATGCTCAAATGAACATCGGGGGGAAAGGAGTTCCATAACATCGGGACAGCAACCGAGAACACCCCTGCAAGCCCTCATGGTACAAACAAGACTAATTGATGGTACGCACAGAGAGACACTCCTAGCCAATTTCAGGGGCCACACTGGGGCATGGAAGGACAGGTGGTCTCTCAGATACATGGGGTCCAGAGTGACCGTTTAGGATTTTGCAGGTCAAAAACAGCACCTTGAATTGTGCTGGAAAGCTATAGGAAGCCAGTGCAGACTATGGAGCACTGGTGTAATGTACTCCAGGCACTTCACCCCTAAAAGAAGACGAGCTGCCACATTCTGCACCAGTTGCCGCTTTTGAACAGTCATCAAGTGCAGCCCCACGTAGAGTTCATTGTAGTAATCTAGCCTCGAGGTGATGAAAGCATGGATGACAGTAGCCAGATCCAATTCAGAAAGAAAGGGCTGAAGACTCCTCACCAGATGGCGTTGGTGAAAATTGATACCGGCCCCCACTGCACCCTGATAATCCAGTCACAGCAAGGTGTCCAGAAACATTCCAAGACTGTGAACCCAATTGACCAGAGGGAGCTGGACTCCATCAATAAAAGGAGTCCCAATTCCCTCCAGGCCACAAGACCAGCCAACCACACTCACCTTGGTCTTGTCTGGATGCAGCTTCTGGCGGCTCACCCTCATTCAGTTCCTGACACCTCAGCCAGGCAACGAGTAAGCAGTGAAACTGCAGGACCTGGGTTGAATTAAAAAGGGAGGTAGAGCTGGGTGTCATCAACGCACTTCACCCCAAACCTCCAAATACCCTCGCCCAGTGGCCTCATATATATGTTGAACAAGAAGGGAAACAGCACGGAACCCTGAGATCAACCCTACAGGGGAGGTCCCAAGAAGATGACAAGGCATCACCCATCACCACCCTCTTGGACCTTTTAGACAGGAAAGTGCAGACCCACTCGAGCGGTCTCGCACACCCCTGCCAGATCCTGCAGTGCAAGATGTAGTGCAAGAAGCAGGCAGCAGTGGCATCCACTTATTTTTTTAAAAAAGGCATGGTGGCTAAGTAGTCCCCCTGTCAAGAACACCTCATGATCAATGGTTTCAAAGACTGCTGAAAGATCTAATAGGATCAACCGGGCAAAATTGCATTTGTCAGTCCCCAGCTGCAGATCATCAACCAAGGCTACACATTCAGCCTTTGTACCATGCCCAGGGTGACAGCCTGACTGGAATGGGTCCAAGAATCCGATAATATCAAGATGAGCCTGGAGCAGTTGGGCAACCACCTCTAAAAAGGGAAGGGATAGGCCAATAGTTGGCCGGGGAGTCAACATCCAAAGGTGGCTTCTTAAGCAGGGGCCAGAAAACTGCAGTTTTAAGAACGTCTCACACCCTACCATCCCAAAGAGAGGCATTGACAACCTGAGCCAGCAACGGCCCAAATGTCTTCCAGATGACTTTCACCAGTCTGGAAGGGCAAGAATCTAGTTCAAAAATGGTTGCCCACACGGCCGAAGCACCTCCACTCTGCATCGGTGGAGTCCTACCAATTAAAACTGATCCAAATAAATATGACAAGACTGAGCTTCCATAACAAGACTGAGCTTCCATAACCTCAAACTCTGAATCTGCAGGTAAAATGGCAGCACCCAAGTTGTGATGAATACTAGGGCTGTACCAAATAGGTGATCCCAGTACTTGCACATAGTCCTCGGTCAGCACTTGGAACTTTTACAGAGGAACCGGAAATCAGAAATCGGAACTCAGGACTTTGGAAATCCTCGGAACTCTGAGAAACCCAAAAAATGCATCTTCAAAAAGCGCAAATCAAAGCCAGCAGTACCCACAGCATCGCCCAGCAGTAGTTCACTCACTTTAAAATAATTAATTATGCCGTCCCAGCAGGCATAATACCCACAAGACACCAGACCTGTGCGCGCATACACACAAACACACACCAAAAAGCCTCCATTGCTGTATTTTGCCCACCTATGCGAGGCAAGCCCCCTCCTCACACACCATAAATTAAACAGAAATAAAGTATCCCCCCTGTGCCCCAGCTGGACACATCTTGGCAAAGTAGAGCCCACAGTCAAAGTACAATGCCCATAAAAGCCACAGCAAACTTGGCCCCTCTCTGGCCTCTATGGTGCCAACAAGCAAGCAGTGCAAGCAGCACCAGCTTTAAAATATATTAAGCACTGTGGCACTGGCAACCCCCAGCATTGCCCCTATGGACAGCCCAGGCCAGGGAAAGTGGAGCAAGGCAGAACCCTCTGGCCTCAGTGGTGTCAAGTAGTACAAGAAGCAGGCAGCAGTGGCATCTACTTATTTTTTTCAAAAAGACATGATGGCTAAGTAATCCCCAGCATTGTCCATATGGCCAGGCACTGTCCCCCCCCCCCCCCAAGCTGAAATATTTACAGATCAGAATTGTAGCACTCAACCAAATTTACCCAAGAAAATGGAAAGTGGTCATGCAGCCACTTTTATTTTGCTCCTGCCAGCCAATCAAAAACTGTCCTGTGGCTTGTCCATCACTTACCTGTCCCCTCCCATACCCTCCCTGTCTACCAAATATGGCACTGTTATGAATTGGAACTCTTCACTATCTTTCCCACCAGGGGCAGGACTTAAAACCCTAGTAGGCAGTTCCCAATTCTGGGATCTTGGCAGAGCAACTATGAAACAGACCATAAGTCCCTTAAATAGACATGTGTTTATTATAGAAATAACTGAGATTAAAGAACCAATACACTTGCATCTAGCAATAGCCTTCACCTACTCTAACAGCAAGCACACACACAAATGCATACATATGTGTTCTTACATGTCAGAGGTCTCAGGTCTGGTCTCGAGATGAGAGGCGAGGCAGACTGGGGGTCGAATCGAGGTCTATCTAGGAACCTAAATAGGTCTATCGAGGAACCTAGCTGCTGGTCTATTGAGGTCTAGCTAGGAACCTAGCTGCTGGAGTCTTGGATGTGCCTTTGAGAGCGTTGGAAAGGGCCAAGCACCGATCAACCGGCAGCCACCTGAGTAGCTGGTCAGAGGGTACCATGCAAGGCACCTCTCCCATCTAGGGCTGGCCTTTTTATCCATTAATTGCCTTATGATTATCCAGAGTATGGGGTTGTCAGTGCTAAACCTAGAAAGTTTTCCCATTGGCTGTTCAGATTTAGGGTACTTTCTGCGTAGTCATCGTCATTATGGGATGTCCTGACCAGTTAGAGCCTGCCTACCCCTCCCTCCAGATGGGAGGCCTGATCTTTGGCCATGAGTTGCCCATAACCCTTTCTCTAAGGCGTCTCACTCTCTGACAAGGCCATCTTCTCCTTACTTGCTCAATCCTTATCTGTTCCTGTAACCTTCTCTCTTGTTTATTGTTTTCTCTGATGTGCAAAACGCTGTTCTGGGAACGGTCAGTTCCTGCTAATTTTGTTCCTGCTGGGCCTTTTCTTTATTGATGGCAAGAATGTATACCTGTTAACACACAGCCTGTTTCAGCTACATAGTTCCTTCATTCCTTATCCTCCTGCCAGCCTGTTTTCCTCATAATATGCATCTTTACTATATCTAGACTAAAAGTTACTATAAATCATATAGCAAGAAAATAAATCATATAGGAAACTCATAGCATCCTTTCAATAGTTACAGATGTGTACAATATTCTCTTGGTTAGTGCTTCAATCAGTCTATTAATTCACTACAGTACTAAGTTTCATTTCCTAGCTTAGAGAAGCTAGGGTCAACCATCTGGGTCACTCTGGTCATCTGCGGAATGGCACGTCCATCATCAGAAGTGTTCTGAAGTTTTCTAGGGACAAGTCTTGGTCCTTGGAACTTTGGAACTCAGAAATTGGGGTATGGAATCCCTGGTGAATTCTGAAAAAAACTGGGGACAGAGTTCTAGCTCTAGTCCCCACCAATTCTAGGGTAGTAAATTTCATGGGTAGGGAACTATAACAGTCCAGACTGACAGAAAATGCTACCCACCAAAAAACCCTACCTGGTCCAGCATCTCCAAGGACATTGATCCCCACCAATCTGGCGGTACGAAAATGTATTGGGTAGGGAGATATAACAGGCCAGGATGACAGGATATGCTTCCCACCAAAAATCCTCCATCATCTCCATAGGCACTGGTCCCCACCATTGAGGGGTGTGTGTGTGTGTGTGTGTGTGTGTGTGTGTGTGTGTGTGTGTGTGTGAAAATACTGAAGGGAGAGAATTTGGAAATGTTCAGCCTGTTAATTTGATACCCAACATAAAGTCCTGTCATGTAGCCTGTATATAGGCATATATTTTTGACCATTTATGTTTCAATATATTGGAAATCAGAATTAGCCTCTCTGAATGATGACTTCCTAAACAGCTGTTCTATAGTGACCTTTCTACTAAACTCTTGACCAGATACTGGAATAGCAGTCTGTATACTGGAATAGAAAATACAATCAAGTCTGCCTCTTAATGAAATCCACATTTTCTGTTGGCGAAAGTCAAGATAAGTGACTCTCAAGCAGGGCAGGAAGAGGCCTTGTTTGTTTGGAGTTTACTCATTGTTAATCCTATCTTGTATGATAGCAACCTGTTTTAGAATGTATCAACAGGCTTCTTACTATGTACTTTGAGAAAAACCCTCCATGTCAGCAGTCTTGATCTGACATCATTTTTAGTTGACTTCCAAGCAAATTTCGTTCTATAAGAAGGGAGAGGAGAAATGCATTTTTCAGAAACAGTTCCTCCTTTGGAGCTTTTCTCATATCCATCTGGCAGTATGGGACAAAGGACTGGGTAATACGAATATGAATGTATATTAATATGATGCGTTGAGTCAACCATAGCAATAATACTTAGATCATATGTTCTATCTTATAGATATTAAGATCTTTGAACTTGTAATAAGAGCTGTTCTTTGAACAGAAATGTCTTTCTAAGTCATGTATTTTTAACGGACACTTTCTTTTGTACTATGTCTTTATTTGAACTTAAGTAAACTATTGCTTCATATTTTTATAATATCCTTAAGTCTCATAGCTTCATTTATACAAATAAATTGTTTTTACTATTCTTTGCTTAGCTGGCTGGCTTATTAGCAAAGTGTAAACTGAGTTTCCACATATTGGAAAAGAGCGCCCTATATCCAGACCAGATCATGTCAGGCCTGGACCTAAGCAAAAATTCCTTTTGAGGAAACTGAGGCACAATGCGACAGTCCTACTTCCAACATCCCTCAACCAAGATGTTTCTTACACAGGAACTGTCCTGGTTCTGCTACTGTCCCTTGCTCAAGAGTACACATGACCCAAATGTACCCTACAATTGTGAAAGACATTGCAGAGTTGCTTGTTTGTTTTACTGTATGTTGTGATTTCATGCCATTAACTTTATAGGTGGAATGCTCTTCATGTGCAAGGGTGGCACATGCATGATGTTTACAAGGGTGGTACAACCCAGAAGAATTGCAGGAGCAGCCATATCATGTCAGTGCGTGGTGTGTGTGTGTGTAGCTAAATGTTCTGGCTTGATAGTGCTTAGTAAGGGTGGGACTTGGACACAATCTCGGTTCTTGATTTCTGTTGGTATTGGATCTGTCTACCAGTTCTCCTATCAGTTCTTGATTCTCTCGTTATTGGATTTTCAACATTGTGGGTTTCCCCATTAACTTCTATGGGGAAAACCGCAATGTTAAAAATCCAATAAAAAAACCAATGCAAACGATCCGATACCACCAATACCGAGACAGAACTAAGATATTGGATTAATCCGATATAACCATAATCAGATAATTTTGGTTCTCTGAAATACTGAAAGTCCCATCCCTACTGCTTAGCAATCAACCCTGTCCTTGGTTTTAAATAATTATTCTAGTAGGAACAGAATGATAAGAAATGTTTCCCGCCCCCCGACAAGTGCTTTCTAAAGCATCTACAATTTAAAATAAAAATCTTTCCATGGTGTTTGTGGGTTGTTGTTTTTTAAAAACAATTACATCCAGATTTCCAGTGTGCAAGGGTGTGAGACAGGGATGTGTTCTATCCCCCTCACTTTATAATCTCTATGTCAAGGACATGATCCTTAAGATGGTTAATCCTGATTTCCATCCACCCAAAGTGTTAGATACATCTATAGCAATTCTGATGTATGCAGATGACAGTTATTCTTTCTAGGTCCCCAGTTGGGTTACAAAGAGCTTTACATTATTTCTCAACTCTTTGTAAATCAAATGGGCTAATAATTAATCAAACAAAGACCAAGGTAGCTAGATAGGGTCGAAGTAGGAGGTATAAATGAACCCCCTCTTGGTCTCTGTATAATGCACCTTTGGAGGTGGTGAAGGACTTTAGGTACCTCGGTATTGTGTTTTCCTCCTCTTTGTCATGGTCTAACCACATAGTATTTGCTAAAGCAAAAGTCAAGTCCTCTACTTATGCCATTAGATGCTTCCATAACTCCACAGCAGGGAGATCACCCATGGCTGCCTTCAAGGCCTTCCATGCTAAAACTATTGCCCAGATAGTCTATGGGGCAGAAATTTGGGGCTATAGTGCAACGGAAGTCATCCATATTCCCCAGAATAAATTCTTGCGAGCTACTCTGGAACTGCCTCCCTCATTCCCAGCCGCCTTTGCCAGATTAGAGGTTGGGGCGGAATCTATTCTAACGTCTATTGCAAGCTGAGTGTTGTCTTATTGGATCACAATTCTGTCGTTATCTCCTTTAAGATTGCCCAAAATGTGCTATCTCGAAGAATCTGAAAGGGCTGGTTCTGGGCACTCACCCTGGCTGAGGTTCTTCATTCTGCAGCTCCAACATCTGGGATTTAGCTATCTTTATGAGGATATGATACGTTTTGTACACCCAGCTGAACAGACACAAATAGGTCAGATGCTTAAAAATCAACAACCCATAAGGATTTTGCTACTGTGTGTTATGCTAGGGTTGTGCCACATTTTATATTGTGGAAAACTAAGGGGGGTCCTAGTCAGTTTTTGCTCAGCAATTTAAGACCGCATTTGAGAATAGCACTGGTGAGATTACATGCTGAGCAAATGCTCACAGCTATGGTCCTGGGGAGAAGGATGGGGTGGGAGGTAAGTCGGAGGATATGCCCATGTGGTGTGGGGGCTATTGAGGATATATTTCATCTTCTGGATTGCTCTTTTTATTTGGCAATAAAAGATCACCTTCTGAATCCCTCTTTAAACAAGATGAGCTGGCTAACAGTGAAGGAGAAGGCTATCTGGCTTCTCCAGCAGTAAGATCATACCCTGAATCCACAAAATTGCGGTTTTTGCATTTAAAGCTGAGCACATTCGTGCCAAATACTTCGATTCAGCACTCACAAAGACATGTGGTCCGGATTCTTCAGCTACCATAGCGTATGGGCCCTAGGTGATTGTCATTTTACTAGCAGCCCTTTTGATAGCCCTGGGTCAGTGCTAACTCCTGTTTGTTTGCCCCATTGTAGAGGCTTCTAGGGTCCCAGGGTGGGAGCTCTATGGAGGATGGGACTAGATCCCACACATTTCACCCTTCCCTTTTTAAATTTCCTATTAAATTTAGATTGGATTACTGGACGTTGTGATATTGTGCTATTCTGATTTATACTATACTTATGATTTTTAGTATCCTTTTTACTCTATGATTATATGTAATGTTTTTGTTGAGTGTTCTTGTGGCTAGATTTTATCTTTTGTATTTTTAAAGTAGTGCAAGGACTCGGTGCTACGCACTTATCAATAAATCAATCATGTTATGCTTGTGATGGGTGTTGGAGGTAGGCCTTTGTCTGGGGAAACAAATATTGACCCTTTTCACAGAGACACTCTAACACTGATAAGGAAAAAAAATATCCCAGCTATATGCTAATGAGAAATTTAAGTCTATTGAAGAGTTCAAAAGGCTACTACAAACTAAAATAAACTTTTTGGAATTCCATCAAATAAACAGTATATTTAATAATGTCACCACCAGAAAAGCAGCCACGCGGCCAATATCCAAACTGCACCAATATATAAAGGGACCATATCATCATTATATAAGAGCCTGATAGCAACCTGGTATAAGGACAAAGCTAAATATCTGGATAAATGGTCCAAAGACTTAAATATAGAATGGACAGAGGAAAATTCTATATCTGGTGGCGTTGGAGTATCGTCAGAAGGGATGGGAGAACAGATCGTGGTTCGGGTTCAGCCATTCGGTTCGGCTGCGTTCGGTTCGTCTGTTCGGTTAGTCCATTAGGCAGTTCGGTTAGTTCGCCGGGTTTGGGTTCGGCCGTTTGGTTTGACCATTCTGTTCGGCTGTTCAGCTGTCCTGTTCGGCCATTCGGTTTGGTAGTTCGGGAAATGTTATGGGTGGGTTTTTTTGTTTTTTATATGGTTTATTGTTTTTTTATTGGGTTTTATATGGTTTTCTTTTGTTTTTTATTTGTTTTTTGTTTTTATATGGGGTTTTTTTATTTATCTTTTTAATCTAATAAATATATATATATATCTACACTAAATCCAACTGCTATTAACTATTCTAAATGCTATGAACTAAATGGATTATCTAATAAGTACACAGGCCTACTCCTACAAATACTAAAACTAAATCACTAACGCTATCTCTATGACTAAGCTCGCTCCTACAACTACTATCCCTAACCTATCTGTCTATCTCTCTATATCTATAGCTCTCTATCTATCTCTATATGGGATGGGGGGTGGAATCACAGTCACAAGGTTTCAGTTTAAGGTTTAAGTTTCATTTCAGTACAAAACTGAAATGAAACTTAAAGCAATCTAATAATCCTACTCAGTGCCCGCTGTTCAGGAACAGTGACTAGCTCAGAAGGTGTTGGGAAGGGGGGAGGCAGATAGTTTCATTTCTTGCAAGTCTCTCCACCCCTGGTGCCTGGAAGTCTGCTCCTCCGTGACTAGTACTACCCCTCCCTGTCACCTTACAGTGAACCTTTTTTNATTTATATAGCGCCAGCAGTGTACCTGGCACTTTACAAAGTAATAAAATAGACACGGTCCCTGCCCCTAGGGCTTACAATCTGAGAGACAGGAGCTGGGGGAGAGACTTAGGAAGGGGAACAGAGGGAGAGACATGTTGCAGGGCACCCATGGAACACACCTGCAACATGCATACTAAAATGTAACACCCATTTTATCAGTGTTAGAGTGTCTGTGTGAAAAGGGTCATTAACAGGGTGGACATTTCCAATATATCTCCCTATATTTTTCTAGTCAGGACTGGTGACAATCAGTGCCCTTGGATCTGCAGGACCAGGTAGGCTTTTTGGTGGGTAGCATTTCCTGTCAGCCTGGCCTGTGGTAAATCCCTACCAAAAAACACAAATTCTGTGTGCAGAAAATCCAGATTCTGCTAACAAAATATATTATGCAAATAAACAAAATTATACAAATTATATGCATTATGCAAATGAGTGCTATACTACTCTCACTTACAGTATCGCTCAGCTGCTCTGCAGGTGGCCAGAAGACTGTTCATCAGCAGTTGCTAGGCAGAATGTTAGAACAGCCTAGAAGGGAGGCTTCCCGCTCCCTTCTCCCATTCAGCATCCCCACCCCCATTTGGCTTCACAAGAGGAAAGAAGATAAAAGGGGGGGCAGGGCATTCTTCCCACCTCAGTTCCTTCCAACTGCCTCCAGTCTAGATTAGTTAGATAGTTAGCTAGGTGCAAGTTCCCCCTTCCACCCCAGCTTGGAGTGCTTCATCTCTTATTATATCTAAGAGATCTGGCTTCACGCATTGTCTTTCATTTTTGGCAATGTTGTCAATCACATACCAATACGATAAATGTGTTGTTTCCTTAGGAAAGGGACATGACACTAAAAACTGTAAGGTCTGCAGTGGCCTCTCAGCCAGAGCCTGCAAAGACAGAATGCTTCGGCTCAAAGATATTATGATGACAAATGCGCTACAGGGAGGCAGCGAGGACCATTTCGGACTGGACTTGATAATACCAATTCCCCCTCAGAATTCCGCATGGCACCCAGCTCCCTCTTGGTCCAGCACCCATTCTGCATCATCTGCCACTCATCCACCTGTTGCTCAAGCACCCATTGACGTGGCATCTGCCAGCACAGCCCCAGCAGCTCCGTCTACCTCCATTGGTACGAAGACTCAGGGTAAGCCCTGAGGGAAGCCCCTCCTTCCTCTCCTCATTGAGAGGAAACTCAGGAGGAACAAACCCACAAGAAAAGAAGGAAGAAAAAGAGGCAGGTGAGAACCTCCTCTCCTTCCCCAGAGTAATTCTCAGACCAAGATCCTGATTATGGAGCTGACTGAGCCCCCAACCATGGGGCTCTATCCTTAAATGGAGAGACCGTATACTCAGACAAAGAGCCAACTCCTGTGGCGCCATCAACTCGTACTCATTGCAGGAGCTGTTCAAGAGCATCCCTATTCTCAGTTTTGCTGAGAAAGTCTTTCTCTGCACCACCAATCCCCACAGCAGTGCCCAGCACTGAGGCCAAGACCTTCATATAGGTCCTACTCATGTGCCCATTCATCATCTCCCTATGGGGATTACCCTCCTTCCAGCTGCTGCCCACCCCCTCCCCCAAGACCACTCACATTTTAGGGAAAGGCACTATCATGAACAGGACCACTACTACCATTTCCGCAATCCAATGCAGTACCATTGGCACCGGGAGCATGAGATCCCACTCTCCCTCTCCCCAAAGATACAGACACCACAAGAGCCACACCAGGGAAGGGCCTCGCATCCAGTCCTTTAGGAAGTGCCCACGCCTGGACCCAGAGCCTTTGACTTCCCCACCTCCATGCCCGATTCAGCCTCCGGGACCTATCTCCCCTCCATTTACAGAGCCAGCTCCTTCCCGTCCTGTTGCACTGACTCCAATACCTTGACCCTCACCAGCACCAGCAGCACCGATCCTTCCACAGCCCTCTGGAATCTCTTCCCTCCCCACAGGGGTCTCTCTTCTTCAGACCCTACCAGGTCACCCAACTCTGAATCAACCTCCCATCCCACCAGCAGCTGTGGGTTCAGGAAAGGATGCTTCCACCTCTTCCTCCCCACAACCTGACTTGGATGAACCTTGGGACCACCTCCCAGTGACCTCATATCTGACCCGTCAGCCACATTACCACTGGAGATGCTAAAACCTTTCAGACCATGCTAAGAAGGCTTACTCTACTGCTTTGCCACAAATCCCCAAGCAGGTGGCCAAGGAAGCACCCTCTGGCCAGGTGATAGATGGAATGCGTCAAATTCCATATGAGGAGAGACTCAACAGGGTGATACTCTAGCTTGGATAAGAGGTGAATAAGGGACAGATATAGAAGTTTATAAGATCATGCGTGGCATGGAGAAAGTACATAGGAAACTGTTGTTTGCCCTTCTAACAATAAGGGAACAAGGGAGCACTCTCTGAAGTTAAATGACAGCAGATTTAAAATTAACAGATGGAAGTACTTTTTCACACAGCTGATAATACAGTTGTGGAACATATTGCCAGAAGAGGTTGTGAAAGCCAGCAACATAATTAGCTTCAAACAGAAATTAGGCAAATAATTCGAGGTGAGAGCCATAAACACCTACTAGTTGGGGTTTAAACCCCATGCTACCAGAAGCTGAGAGTGGTTAGCAGGAGATGGGTCACATCTCCATGACCTGGATATTTACTTTTCTGGAGCTACTGGAGATAGCCACTGTTGGAAACAGGAAGCTGGGCTATATGGACTGCTGGTCTGACCCGGTATGGCACTTCTTATGTTCTTCTGTAACAATATAGAACAGCAATGCTGATTGGAGGCAGTGGAGAGGAGCTTAAGGGGTGGGTTATTCACACAGTGATTAGCTCAGAAATGGTATGGGGAACATTGATAAATCTGGATGGTATCTCGTGGTATTATAAGAAATAAGAAATCACTGATGTTGGGAAACAGTCAGGATACTGATCCCAGTTTCCAATATGGCAACATTTCTCACAAGCAGCAAATTAGCTGGTTGTTTCGGCCCTATTGTGTGACTTTTAAGTATTCCTTCAAACTACAGTGAACGTCAGTCACCCTAGGGACTGAATGAAATTATAAACAATGCTGCCATCTGGTGTTGAAAATATGTTTTAACAACTAAAGAGGCTATGTTTTCAAGAAATTATTTAAAACACAAGACGTGGCATACTGGGCATACTGGGTCAGACCAATGTCCATCTAATCTACCCTATTGTCTCTGAAAGTGGTCATTACTGGCCTTTTTAAAGCAGTGGTTCCCAAAAGTTTTAAACCCCTCTCCTCTTGCCTGCAATAGTTGTGGCTCCTCTCCTCACCATTTTAATTTTCATTGGTTGACAGCCCTAATTTCCACCAACATGGAATTTTTTAGGCAAAAGGAGAAGACCTGTACAGCCACACATGAATTATATTGTGTATTATTATTGTGGGAGCTGAAACAAGTACCTGAAAAAATAGATAAAGCTGTTTAATGTACCCCACCCAAACTAAAAATGATAATTTGCAGAACAACTAGGCTCCACTGGGTATCCATTCTGGTTATTAATTTCACCTAACTGTTCCCCCTTGCCCTCTCCCATGTCCATCTCCGTTAAAATCCTTAATAGCTCTGTCTCTATAGCTCTGATTTTAATGTCTGTCATTATTTACCTCCACTAGCTGCTTTATTTTATCTAAACCCATGTTTCCCTGACTCCTACCTAGTTTCTTCCCTCCCCTTCCCTACCTAGTTCCTTCATATTCTATATTGTTAATCCTGATGCGGTATCTTCCTCTCTGTCACACTCAGACTCTGTCATACTATATTCTACTTTCCCAGTTCCTTTCTTATGCAATTTCACTTCACCTTAGCTGTCTCCCTTTTATCCCACACTCATGCCTGTTTCCTACACATCCTTAACATCACCTTGTCTTATCTAACCCCACCCTTTCCTGCCTCTTTATATACTGCCTTATATTTGCTCAGATTTTATTTTTTTGACTGGCTACGCGACATGCCCAAGGAAGAACTCTGTGTAGCCCTAAAGCTTGCTTATTTCCATGAACAGCAGTTGGTCCAATAAAAGATATAATTTGAACCACTTTGCTTCCCTCTCTATCACCCAACCACACAATCTCTCTCACATTTTTGCTTCTGTAATATTATCTAACTGTTGCTTTGACTGATACCAAGCAATTTTTTTTTAAACTCTCTTTCTGTGGAAAATACAAATATGTTGACTTTCCACCGCAACTTTAAAGAAAAGAACAGTACAGTGATGATGCTGAACAAAACATCAAGACTCAGGGATAAGAAGTAGGGATGGGTGAACAGAACGCCATTCAGATGTTTGGACATTCAGTCGTTCGGTTCGAAACCTGAGTTTGGGTTCGGCTGTTTGGTTCGGTGGAGTTCGATATGTCCGAAATTGGCCGAACAGTCAAAAAAGTTCTATCGGTACCGAAACCGAAACCGATTTTTTTTTCGTATCGGTATTTTTGGCCCTGAAACCACCCCTGGTGTCCACCCCTGGTGCCAGGAAGTCTGCTCCTCCGTGACTAGTACTACCCCTCCCTGTCACCTTACAGTGAACCTTTTTTTGCCACCCAAATTCACATGAACGTGATTCGAACTGACCGAACTGTTTGGCCATTTCGCTGTTCGGTGTTCGGTTCTGTTCGGTATGTTCGTGTTCACTCTCCCCATCTCTCACCTGCCCCACAGTCCCCCTTCTCCTAATATTTTCCCCATTCCCTGCCTTCCCCCTGATCAGCTCCCATTCTCCTGCTCCCTTTGGAACTGTCGCTCCTCTGCCAATAAAGCCCCCTATATCCATAATCTCTTCCTCTCACTCCCTCCAGCTCCTTTCCCTTACTGAAACTTCATTCTCCCCCTCTGACTCTGTCACTCCTCTCCTTTGGGGGTCTCTCATTTTCTCACCAGTCCTGCCCCGAAGGCCGGGGTGGTGGTGTGGGCCTCCTCCTCACTAATTCCTGTCAATTCCAACCGCTTTCTCCTCCCCCCCTCCTTCCCTCCCTTTGAGGCTCACTCTGTGCACCTCTACTCCCCCCTCCATCTCTGTGTCACTGTCATCTCACACCACCATCCGCTCTCTCGTCCTTACTCTCTGAATTGGAGTTCTGGCTCACTTTCATCCTCTCTGATGATCCCCCCACTCTCATCCTCAGTGACTTCAACATTCATCCCTGGAAATGTTGGCTGCAGGTGGCTCCCCCCAAAATGTGGTACAAGACTGGTAGGGCTACATAGACTGTACAGGGCTTAAAGCCCTAGACCTGGTGGAATGGGCCCAACTACAAGGGGTGAAGTGGAGGCCTGGAGGGCATTAAAGCCCCTTTTGGGGTGTTAGACCCTATGATGTAAAAAGCTGTACCCTGCTAGATGCTGAAGCCAGTCTTTTCTGGGAGAAGTCTGTCTCCTTGAGGGGGGAGGGGTGTAGCAAGGAACAGTCCTGTGGGGCTGCTGCCCCTCTAAGAAGGGGGCTGCACAGGCCAGCTAGAGGGCTGAGCATGCATGGGAGCATGGAAGAGCCAGCCCCATAGCTTGTGACCAGCCTGTAAAAGGAACAGGCTGGGATACCTTGAGTCAGAGTGGGCAGGACACTGGCCCTTTAAGGCTAAAGAAGAAGTAATCTGGCCTGGCCCACTCTGCTGGATATATGAGGAGGCAAGGTGAGGAGTGCAGTCTCTGCTAGGCAGCTGAACAAACAATATCTCCCTGGAAGAAGCCTGAAGGAGACCTTCCCACTCTATGCTCTCCAGGGTGCTGAAGGCTGGGGAAACAGAGTGCAATCATGTACTGGGAGAGGCTGTGCCCAGGAGGGAGCCTTGTGCCTGGGGAAGGCTTGGCTGGAGCCTAGGGACTTTGAAGCCTGGCTAGATGGACAAGGGGGGTTGATATTGGGTTGCTCCTGAGCCTGCAAGAGACTGACCTGGGCCTGCAGGGTGGAGGTGACTGAGCTGCCAGCCCCAGGGATTGGAGTCTAATAAAGGATTGTGGACTTGTTACCCTCTGGACTTTGCCTGGACTGTGTTGGGTCCTATAAGAGGGTATCCTGCCTTTATAGGGGGGTTCAACCGAGGCCAAAGCTGAATAGGTGTGGCAGTGGGGTAGAACTGATTCCCTGAGTGAAATCCCAGTGTACCCGTGTGGCCCTGGGAAGACCCCCTGCTACAATTTGCCTTCTCTCCCCCCACCACTTTATCCCCTCAGTCTTCTCCTCCTCCTCCCCTGATTCTGCCATTTCTGCTTTCAATGCCTCTCTCCTCCACCCTTGGCTCACCCCCAGTATCCGCCATCTCTGTTCCTGCATCCGTGCTGCTGAATGCCTCTGGTGCAAATCCCACTTCCATGCTGACTTCCTCCACTCCAAATTCTGTGTTTCCTCCCTTACTTACTTCTGCTATCTCCCTTGCTAGACAGCATTACTAGGCCTCCTACATTGAGTCCTGTTCTTGGGACGCTTGCCATCTGTTCTCCACCTTTGACTCCTTCCTCAAGCCCCCCCGTCCTACTCCTCGCTCTTCTCTTTCTACTCAGGATCTTGCTTCCTTCTTGACCTCCAAGACAAGATTTGCCTTGACATTGCTTCCTGCTTCTCTCCTCTTCCTATTCCCTCCTCTCCCTCCTTCTCTCCTGTCATCCTTCTCTCCCAACTCCCTTGAGAAAATCCCCTCCCTGCTCTCCTCCTNATTTATATAGCGCCAGCAGTGTACCTGGCACTTTACAAAGTAATAAAATAGACACGGTCCCTGCCCCTAGGGCTTACAATCTGAGAGACAGGAGCTGGGGGAGAGACTTAGGAAGGGGAACAGAGGGAGAGACATGTTGCAGGGCACCCATGGAACACACCTGCAACATGCATACTAAAATGTAACACCCATTTTATCAGTGTTAGAGTGTCTGTGTGAAAAGGGTCATTAACAGGGTGGACATTTCCAATATATCTCCCTATATTTTTCTAGTCAGGACTGGTGACAATCAGTGCCCTTGGATCTGCAGGACCAGGTAGGCTTTTTGGTGGGTAGCATTTCCTGTCAGCCTGGCCTGTGGTAAATCCCTACCAAAAAACACAAATTCTGTGTGCAGAAAATCCAGATTCTGCTAACAAAATATATTATGCAAATAAACAAAATTATACAAATTATATGCATTATGCAAATGAGTGCTATACTACTCTCACTTACAGTATCGCTCAGCTGCTCTGCAGGTGGCCAGAAGACTGTTCATCAGCAGTTGCTAGGCAGAATGTTAGAACAGCCTAGAAGGGAGGCTTCCCGCTCCCTTCTCCCATTCAGCATCCCCACCCCCATTTGGCTTCACAAGAGGAAAGAAGATAAAAGGGGGGGCAGGGCATTCTTCCCACCTCAGTTCCTTCCAACTGCCTCCAGTCTAGATTAGTTAGATAGTTAGCTAGGTGCAAGTTCCCCCTTCCACCCCAGCTTGGAGTGCTTCATCTCTTATTATATCTAAGAGATCTGGCTTCACGCATTGTCTTTCATTTTTGGCAATGTTGTCAATCACATACCAATACGATAAATGTGTTGTTTCCTTAGGAAAGGGACATGACACTAAAAACTGTAAGGTCTGCAGTGGCCTCTCAGCCAGAGCCTGCAAAGACAGAATGCTTCGGCTCAAAGATATTATGATGACAAATGCGCTACAGGGAGGCAGCGAGGACCATTTCGGACTGGACTTGATAATACCAATTCCCCCTCAGAATTCCGCATGGCACCCAGCTCCCTCTTGGTCCAGCACCCATTCTGCATCATCTGCCACTCATCCACCTGTTGCTCAAGCACCCATTGACGTGGCATCTGCCAGCACAGCCCCAGCAGCTCCGTCTACCTCCATTGGTACGAAGACTCAGGGTAAGCCCTGAGGGAAGCCCCTCCTTCCTCTCCTCATTGAGAGGAAACTCAGGAGGAACAAACCCACAAGAAAAGAAGGAAGAAAAAGAGGCAGGTGAGAACCTCCTCTCCTTCCCCAGAGTAATTCTCAGACCAAGATCCTGATTATGGAGCTGACTGAGCCCCCAACCATGGGGCTCTATCCTTAAATGGAGAGACCGTATACTCAGACAAAGAGCCAACTCCTGTGGCGCCATCAACTCGTACTCATTGCAGGAGCTGTTCAAGAGCATCCCTATTCTCAGTTTTGCTGAGAAAGTCTTTCTCTGCACCACCAATCCCCACAGCAGTGCCCAGCACTGAGGCCAAGACCTTCATATAGGTCCTACTCATGTGCCCATTCATCATCTCCCTATGGGGATTACCCTCCTTCCAGCTGCTGCCCACCCCCTCCCCCAAGACCACTCACATTTTAGGGAAAGGCACTATCATGAACAGGACCACTACTACCATTTCCGCAATCCAATGCAGTACCATTGGCACCGGGAGCATGAGATCCCACTCTCCCTCTCCCCAAAGATACAGACACCACAAGAGCCACACCAGGGAAGGGCCTCGCATCCAGTCCTTTAGGAAGTGCCCACGCCTGGACCCAGAGCCTTTGACTTCCCCACCTCCATGCCCGATTCAGCCTCCGGGACCTATCTCCCCTCCATTTACAGAGCCAGCTCCTTCCCGTCCTGTTGCACTGACTCCAATACCTTGACCCTCACCAGCACCAGCAGCACCGATCCTTCCACAGCCCTCTGGAATCTCTTCCCTCCCCACAGGGGTCTCTCTTCTTCAGACCCTACCAGGTCACCCAACTCTGAATCAACCTCCCATCCCACCAGCAGCTGTGGGTTCAGGAAAGGATGCTTCCACCTCTTCCTCCCCACAACCTGACTTGGATGAACCTTGGGACCACCTCCCAGTGACCTCATATCTGACCCGTCAGCCACATTACCACTGGAGATGCTAAAACCTTTCAGACCATGCTAAGAAGGCTTACTCTACTGCTTTGCCACAAATCCCCAAGCAGGTGGCCAAGGAAGCACCCTCTGGCCAGGTGATAGATGGAATGCGTCAAATTCCATATGAGGAGAGACTCAACAGGGTGATACTCTAGCTTGGATAAGAGGTGAATAAGGGACAGATATAGAAGTTTATAAGATCATGCGTGGCATGGAGAAAGTACATAGGAAACTGTTGTTTGCCCTTCTAACAATAAGGGAACAAGGGAGCACTCTCTGAAGTTAAATGACAGCAGATTTAAAATTAACAGATGGAAGTACTTTTTCACACAGCTGATAATACAGTTGTGGAACATATTGCCAGAAGAGGTTGTGAAAGCCAGCAACATAATTAGCTTCAAACAGAAATTAGGCAAATAATTCGAGGTGAGAGCCATAAACACCTACTAGTTGGGGTTTAAACCCCATGCTACCAGAAGCTGAGAGTGGTTAGCAGGAGATGGGTCACATCTCCATGACCTGGATATTTACTTTTCTGGAGCTACTGGAGATAGCCACTGTTGGAAACAGGAAGCTGGGCTATATGGACTGCTGGTCTGACCCGGTATGGCACTTCTTATGTTCTTCTGTAACAATATAGAACAGCAATGCTGATTGGAGGCAGTGGAGAGGAGCTTAAGGGGTGGGTTATTCACACAGTGATTAGCTCAGAAATGGTATGGGGAACATTGATAAATCTGGATGGTATCTCGTGGTATTATAAGAAATAAGAAATCACTGATGTTGGGAAACAGTCAGGATACTGATCCCAGTTTCCAATATGGCAACATTTCTCACAAGCAGCAAATTAGCTGGTTGTTTCGGCCCTATTGTGTGACTTTTAAGTATTCCTTCAAACTACAGTGAACGTCAGTCACCCTAGGGACTGAATGAAATTATAAACAATGCTGCCATCTGGTGTTGAAAATATGTTTTAACAACTAAAGAGGCTATGTTTTCAAGAAATTATTTAAAACACAAGACGTGGCATACTGGGCATACTGGGTCAGACCAATGTCCATCTAATCTACCCTATTGTCTCTGAAAGTGGTCATTACTGGCCTTTTTAAAGCAGTGGTTCCCAAAAGTTTTAAACCCCTCTCCTCTTGCCTGCAATAGTTGTGGCTCCTCTCCTCACCATTTTAATTTTCATTGGTTGACAGCCCTAATTTCCACCAACATGGAATTTTTTAGGCAAAAGGAGAAGACCTGTACAGCCACACATGAATTATATTGTGTATTATTATTGTGGGAGCTGAAACAAGTACCTGAAAAAATAGATAAAGCTGTTTAATGTACCCCACCCAAACTAAAAATGATAATTTGCAGAACAACTAGGCTCCACTGGGTATCCATTCTGGTTATTAATTTCACCTAACTGTTCCCCCTTGCCCTCTCCCATGTCCATCTCCGTTAAAATCCTTAATAGCTCTGTCTCTATAGCTCTGATTTTAATGTCTGTCATTATTTACCTCCACTAGCTGCTTTATTTTATCTAAACCCATGTTTCCCTGACTCCTACCTAGTTTCTTCCCTCCCCTTCCCTACCTAGTTCCTTCATATTCTATATTGTTAATCCTGATGCGGTATCTTCCTCTCTGTCACACTCAGACTCTGTCATACTATATTCTACTTTCCCAGTTCCTTTCTTATGCAATTTCACTTCACCTTAGCTGTCTCCCTTTTATCCCACACTCATGCCTGTTTCCTACACATCCTTAACATCACCTTGTCTTATCTAACCCCACCCTTTCCTGCCTCTTTATATACTGCCTTATATTTGCTCAGATTTTATTTTTTTGACTGGCTACGCGACATGCCCAAGGAAGAACTCTGTGTAGCCCTAAAGCTTGCTTATTTCCATGAACAGCAGTTGGTCCAATAAAAGATATAATTTGAACCACTTTGCTTCCCTCTCTATCACCCAACCACACAATCTCTCTCACATTTTTGCTTCTGTAATATTATCTAACTGTTGCTTTGACTGATACCAAGCAATTTTTTTTTAAACTCTCTTTCTGTGGAAAATACAAATATGTTGACTTTCCACCGCAACTTTAAAGAAAAGAACAGTACAGTGATGATGCTGAACAAAACATCAAGACTCAGGGATAAGAAGTAGGGATGGGTGAACAGAACGCCATTCAGATGTTTGGACATTCAGTCGTTCGGTTCGAAACCTGAGTTTGGGTTCGGCTGTTTGGTTCGGTGGAGTTCGATATGTCCGAAATTGGCCGAACAGTCAAAAAAGTTCTATCGGTACCGAAACCGAAACCGATTTTTTTTTCGTATCGGTATTTTTGGCCCTGAAACCACCCCTGGTGTCCACCCCTGGTGCCAGGAAGTCTGCTCCTCAGCTGCCTCCCCCTTCCAGTCATGTTTTTCCTGCCCAAAGTCACGTTTTTCCCACCGCCGAACTCATCTGAACTCATCTGAACTTTTCCGAACTGTTTGGAAGTTCGAGCGGTCGGTTCGGAAGTTTGGTTGGGTCATCCAAACAGGCCGAGTTCGGGCAAAACGCCGAACTTCCGAACCACGTTCGCCCATCCCTAATAAGAAGCAATGACAAGGTGAAAGGCTAAGGGATGAGGAAGTAGGTAGGCCAAGTTAAGGGAGGTCAGAGGTGGAGTGTCTCTGTTACCATGGCCACATGAAGCTCCCCAGGCCCAATAAAACAGGGGTGTGATGCTGTAAGATGAGTTCATGCAGTTAAAGGAACCTTTACTCTGCCTGGTAGAGATAAGAAAACAGATATTTATTTATTTATTTATTTATTGTCAAAGCCAAATAATACATAATGGTATCTACAAAAAGCCAAATTAAAAATACAGACATATACAGCCCTGAAACCCAGGAAAATTGAGTTCCAACAATATAGAAAACATCCTAAAAATAATAGAGATTTGTTGAATTACTGGGCAATGAAGACAAAGGAGAGGTTGCAGTAAGCAGATCTACTACTCCTAGGATACATCTACGCCAATCGTAATCCTAGTCAGTTAACACTCAGCTAAGGGACAGAACACAGAGCATAAAATGGTCCAGTGACAATTTTCCACATGTACAGTGCTATTTATTTTTAAACTAAAAAAGCTATGCATGTGCAAATGGCTGCCAGGGCTATTCAGCCAATGCACACCTTTTTCCAAAAAGTTGTTGGCAGCATTGCCTTCATTTTGTAAAAGGGCAGTGAATCTGCACATGAGCAGGCCAGCTGCTCTGTTCCAAAATGGTGGTGATGCTGACACTGCCATTTTGGAAAAGGGTGCACACGTGCAGAACGGTCCCAGCGACCATTTGCACATGCATTTTTTTTTTTAAAAAATAATAAATAAATTTTTATTTTTAAACAAAAAAAAATGAAAGGAAACAAATTTCACTTGCATATTAATTCCTTCTTGTATGTTTAGTTATGAAAATGGATAGGACCCTATTTGTTTTAGTCACTAAAGAAACAAAAACCAAGTTAATCAATGTTCAACAAATGTTGCAAGCTTCTTTTGGGGGCTCAAAGTTGGGGAAAAGAAGTTGGGCATTTGTATCCCCTTGGTCTGAAAGTTCACATGGATGCATCCTCCACTGTTCCTATCCTGGACACTCATGTCCATCTCTTGGAGATACCATCTCTCTTCAATGGGGAGAGTCCTCAGACTATACTAAGGTAGGGATGGGGAACCTCATAGACCAAATGTGACCCATGGTTAGTTTTTATTTGGCCCCTTTCCAGTTCCTTATTCTGGCTTCTAGATCCAGCTTCTCTCTCCAAACATTGAAAGAGTGAACTTCGAGAAGACTGCACATGCACACGCGCTGCTAGGACGTGGAACCCAGCACTCTGCTCCACCACTCAGAAAAACCTCGCCAAAAAAAAATGAATCAAGGTAATCCAGCAGCATTCTGGGGCAGGGGAGCATGGAAAAAATGAAGAGAACACAGGAGAATAGGGCAGTGGGGGCTGCCATGGATAAATTCTGCCAAGTGAGGCTGGTGGTGCCCCTCCCCCCCGGCCCAAAAGCACGGGCAAGATGGTGACAGTGTCCTGCCAGCCAGAGGCAGGGCTCCCAGAGGAAATAGACAGAGAAGATAGAATAATGGCTGCACTGGGGGACATAAAGGCAGGGCTATCTGAAGCTGATCAAGCAAGGGAGCAGCTTATGGCAGAGGTAGTCAAGCTGCAGCAAGCAGATCAGCAGGGGAAAAAATGGAGGCCCTAATAAAAAGAGTGGGAGGAGCAGAAGGCAGAATATCAGAAATCGAGGACAGGGCATTTAGTGGACAAGACCAGCAGAAGGAAATGTGGGATATGATTAGAGCGTTGGAAACTAAATGTGAAGACCAGGAAAACAGGGCAAGGAGGTCCAACCTGAGGTTCGTGGGTGTCCCGGAGGGAGCTGAAGGGAAAGACACCATCCATCTTGTTGGGAAGATTCTCGAAACCTCCTTCCCTGAGGAACCCACTATCCATAATGCTAGGATTGAATGAGCCCACAGAGCCACAAGGCCGAAGCCGAAAGAAGGGGAGCCCCCACATGCAGTAATAGTCAAATTTCTTGAATTCTAAATTAAAAAAAAATCTTGAGACTAGCACATGGAAAGGGCACTTTAACGTTTCAAGAAAAGGCACTCAGTATTTTCCCAGACTATGCTGGGGAAACCATGATTAAAAGGAGAAAGTGGGCAAAATATTTCGCTGAACTAAATAAACATGACCTCAGACCATAGCTGTGATTTCCAGCCTGCATGACCATACTATGGAGGGGAAAGAGGTAAATCTTCTTGGAGACCAAAGAGCTGGAGGACTTTATTCAAAAGAAGGTTGGAAGACAACTGGAACCCAATCCGGAGTAGCAAGATAGAACTATGATCTCTGTCTCAGAAGGAAGTGAGGAAACATATATCCTTTATGCCTCTAACATTTGGCCCAGTCTTTGGTGCTGGGCATTATGTTTGCACAATATTTGAAATCTTTTCTTTTGGTAAAAGACCCATCTGAGGCACGAAAACAAAAGGGGGGAGGAGGGGGACAGGGGAATGTATGTCAAAGTTGGGGAGTATGACCGGTGGTTGCACTGGGTGGAAGAAAAGCAATATTAACCATGTCTCAGTCCTGGCAGGGAGGCTGGAAGATAGCACTCCCTCTGTATATAGTTTTCAGGTTAAAAAGTTAAGGTTTGGATTCAGGTATAAAAAGGAAAAGAGGGGCTCAAAAGCTAAAAGGAGAAAAGCATGGCTGACGTGATAAAAGTGCTATCCCTAAATATTAGGGGATTAAAAAACCCTGTAAAATGTAAAAGGGTAAAACAGCTAATTAAAGGGGAGAGGGCAGACATTTACTTTCTGGAAGAAACCCATCTTAAAGAGGCAGATAGTTTTAGGTTCCAAGACAAATATTTTGGGGAAATCTACACAGCTTGTAACCAATATAAAAAAAAAGCAGGGGTGCTCATAGGTATTAAAGCTAATAAGGAATTCAAGTTGAAAAAGATATTTAAGGATAATGAAGGCAGACTGCTTATAGTTATAGGGGAATTAGAGGGCAAAGCAGTTATCCTGGTCAATATATATGCTAATAACGAGGGGACCTATGAATTTGTGAGGCAGGCTATGACCCTGATTGAACAGCGTGTGGAAGGGATATTACTGATGCAAGGAGATCTCAATCCATGTTGGGAGGAGAGGGACCATTCCAATAATAAGATCCCCAGGAAATGGCAGAGGAATCTGTGGGCTCTATTAAAGGTATATGGTATAGAGGATGTATGGCGCAAGGTTGGAAAGGGATTACACATTCTATTCTGCGGTCCACAATGCGTACACACGCATCGACTACTCACTAATGGCAAAGGGGGGCTTGAAGAGGTGCAAGGCATGCTATATTAAAACAAATATTCTGTCTGACCATGATATGGTAATTACAGAATTGAAGCGGTACGAAAATGCTAATACCTCACAAAAGTATGCCTGGAAACTATCAAGGGGCTGGCTCAAAAATAAATGCTTTCTGGAAGAAACCCAGGAAGGGATTAAAGATTACTTTGAATTAAATGTAGGGTTAGTCGATAAACAGGCAACCCTATGGGAGGCCTCTAAGGCAGTAATCCAGGGAAAGATGATGCCCACTAAAGCAGCCCTATGTAAGGAAAACAGGGAATACCTAAATGAGTTGTACAGGGAACTGATGGCTTTGGAGCTAGCAAACAAAAGTAACCCATCAAAAAAGAGGGCTAGGAAAATTGAGCAAATTAGAGAGCAGATAAACCTGAAAAGAAATTGAAAAAACAACAGCTCAATTAAAACAAATGAAAGGTTTTTATTTTACATATAGCAATAAAACAGGTAAAACATTGGCCAGGTTAGTTAAGAAACAACACAAGAAATTGCAAATAACATCTTTGCAGTTGGCGGATGGCTCTAAAACAACGAGAGATGAGCTGATCCTTCAGGAATTTCAGAAATACTACCAGTCACTGTACTCCTCCTCGAATCCTGAGCCTCGACAGATAAAAGGATTTTTAGATAAATACAAGCTTCCAAAATTAAATACTGCTCAAGCAAGCTTTCTCAATAAACCCTTTGACAAAAAGGAAATAGCAGAGATTATTAAAGGGCTGCCTAAAAATAAGGCAGCAGGACCAGATGGGCTGCCAGCAGAATTCTATAAAGCAACTGCGAAACTGGTGACCCCATATTTGGTAGATACATATAATGAAATTCTGAAAGAAGAGAGAATGCCACATTCATTCTACGAAGCCAGTATCACCTTAATCCCAAAGTCTTGAAAATCGCCTGAGCACTGCAAGAACTATAAGCCCATTTCACTTTTAAATGTAGATTTTGAATTTTTTTCCAAGGCTCAGGTAAACAGGTTGGCCGCAATTATAGGGGAATTAATAGACCCGGATCAGGTGGGCTTTATCCCCACTAGAGTGGGGGCGGATAATATAAGAAGGGTGGTCAACTTAATACATCACCTGGAAGGAGTAGGAGAGCAGGCAGCAATTATCCTGCTTGACACGGAAAAAGCCTTTGATAGGACAGAAAAGCCTTTGATAGGACAGATTGCTGGCTAGCGGCAATCTGAAAACCATAATAGCAGATGCACGAATCCTTTTTGAAAGAGAGGGAATGAAGGGGAGGTTGGCCCATATCTATAAATCATTAAAGGAGCTGAGTTACCCCAAGGGGCTCTCCTACTTACAAAGATGGAAGTGTGACTTAGGGGTAGAATGGTCAGAAAAGGAGGAAGCCCAAATTATTAATGATATGCACACCAGTGTGCATGCGTTAGAGATATAGGAATGTCAAATAAAGCTGGTAATGAGGCACTACCTGACCCTGAAGCAATTTAAGTACTTAAACAGAGACGACAGCAGGCTATGTTGGAGAGGGTGTGGGGAGGTGGGCTCGGATGTACACTGCTGGGGGGAGTGTATATGAATACGCCCTTTATGGTGATGTGTATGGAAGAAATTGGAAGAAATGACCAAAGTGACAATACCTTTTCGCCCGGAGACAGGCCTCTTGGGCCTGTTCCTGGAAGTTAAAGTAATACAGAACCACATAGATTCCTGTTTGGCATTCCTTCAAGCAACAAAAAAAGTCATCACCTTGCATTGGAAAGAGGATAGAGAACTCACCGAGGAGGAAAGGATGAACAGACTCTGGTACCATCTAACCATAGAAAAGATGGCAGCCACGTTACTGGATAAGAAAGAAGCATACACAGCAAAGTGGTTCCCGTGTGTATGCACCATGAGCAAAACAGACTTACCTGATGATGAGAGAGCATTCCTATTTGATTACTACATTTAACCTAAATTTAGACCTGAATCCTTGAGTTTGTGTTCCGTGTGTTTGGTTTGTATTTGGATGGAATAACTGTTTTGACAAATATTGCAAGGTGCTTCAGAATGTATAACCATTCAAAATAGTCATTTAAAAAAAATAAATAGTTTTTTCTTTAATAAAATAAAAAAAAGAAAGAGTGAACTTGGTGGCAGGAAGCAGAGATGAGGGCATCCACACAAGAACAGGGGACAGATCCGTGACAGAGAGCCATGATCTGGACCGTACCTTTCTTGGGCACACCCCTTAAGCAATCCAATCCCCAACTTCTATGTGGCCCTCAAAACCTGTACTAATTTTCAACATGGGTGACCCCTGGGAGGAAAAAGGTTCCCCAGCCTTGCCTTAAGGAGTGAGTGACATTGGTCTCTCCACTCCCATCACCGCTCCCATTGAGATTTCCTGGTTGTTGCCACCCACATGTATGATCTGGATTACTTGGGATTCAGGGTGTCTTGCCTCAAATATACTATTGGGTCTTGTTCTCATGAGAATACTTTAAACAAAAGGGTTACTCTGGAGATAATGTGTCTACAATAACCTCCTCTATCTGCCTTTGTTCCCACAAACGGAAGACAAAAGAGTTAAATAGTGCTTCCCTTTCCCTGATCTCCTTCTTTGAGAATTTGTAGGGAATTGACAGAAAGTCAGGCAAGAATAACACACTCTAGGTTTGCCCAAATGGGTCCTAAGCCCAATCGCACCAGACCCAACCCAATGAAAGACCTAGGGTGTAGGGGTGTGCACTTTCATTTTTGTTATATCGATAACAAAACAACAACTTTGTTTTCATTATCGTTATTGCAATAACAATAACAACAAAATAATAACAAAAGCAATAACAATAACGAAAGTCGTTATTCACTTCGTTATTGCCTGGCAGATGTTTTTTGAGGAAAAATGTGGAGAGGGGAGGAGGGAGCAAACATCACAGAGCCAGAAACAGTGTTGAACTCTTCAACTGGGCTTGTGATGGGAGGGGAGAGAAGTCAGCAAAGACTTGATGGATGTATCACTGGCCAATGAACAGTGCAAGCAGGTCCCAGGCAGTTGCATGGCACCTTGTGATTGGTCAATGCCTCCTGCCTCCCAGAACCAATCTGTAGGTTCTGGGGAGGGCACTGCAACCCTTTATATTGCAGGGCCAGGTTGCTTTACTCTTGTTTTTTATTAGGTCTTGCTCTGTCAGGTTGTGTTTACAGAATTCTGGTGCTTGCAGTCAAAATCTTCCCCAGCCCTTATACAGTTATGTACCCTACCACCTTAACTTTCCTTATACCCTTACACTTTTAATTTTTCCTTCCCCTGTCTGTCTCCCCCAGTACATATATATAGATTTATAGATATAGATACTATAGTTTATATTGTTATAGATAGATAGATAGATAGATAGATAGATAGATAGATAGATAGTAGGCTGTTTTATTATATATATTAGGATTATAGAATAGGAATATATTATATTATACATAGGTTAGGTTTTTCTTAGATTCTGTATATATTATATAAAAAACCCTACATATTATATAATATATATTAGGGATGGGACTATCGGTATCGGATTAATTCGATAATGCAGATAATTGACATATCGGATTAATCCGATAATACCAATAATATAGGTATATCATTTTTTTAACATTGCTGATTTTTTGGATCTTTAACATTGTGGCCATTTTAACAATGGTCTCTATGTAAAAGATCCAAAAAAGTGGCAATGTTAAAAAACCGATATACCGATATCGATAAATCTGATATCAGATTAATCTGATACTGATAAAACTGGTAACCAATAATTCGCCGGCAGTCCCATACCTAGTATATATTGTGTGCACAGCATTCCTACCTGGCCCTGACGGCTCACTGGTGGCAGCTGTGGGTGGCAGTAGGGGGAGCAGTAGGTGGCATTGGCTAGGGGGCAAGGTACAGATGGGTCCTGCTTCCTGCCCAGGTTATGGACAACAGCCATCAATATTATGGAAGCCTTGAACAACATGGTGGAGGGGTGGCTAAGGGAGGAAGTACCATTCATCAGGGGTTTTGTGGTCACTGACAACATAGACAACATGAAGAAGGCAGTGCAGGATGGCAGGTTCCAGCACATGCCCTGTACTGACCACACCCCTCATCTGGTGGTCAATGATGACCTAGCCCTGTGGGAGGACAAGGCAGATGGCAGTGACAGCTCCCTTACCCTGGTGGTTGAGAAGGGCAGAAAGATAACAGGGTACTTTAATAAGAGCGTGAGGGGCAGACACCTCTTGAGGGAGAAGCAGGTGGAGCTCGGAGTGCAGCATCACTGACTCATGCAGGATGTGAGCACGAGGTGGAACTCCACCTGCTTCATGCTGGAGCATCTGGTGGAGCAGCAGCAGCAGATCCTGCATGAGGTAGCCCTTGAGAGGGAGATTGGTGCGCCGAGACCACTAGGGCATGAAGAATTGGTCATGATGGTCCAGACCGTGCATGTCCTAAGCCCTTTAAGAATTTGATGGAGTCCCTAATTGTTGTGACAGCCACCCTGAGCCAGGTCACCCCCTTGGTCTATAGTCTGGTCAGGTGAATGGCAGACTTCCTGACTGACCAAGGGTGTGTGTGTGTGGAAAGACATCTTGTATCAGAGGTGGTGGTCCTAGTATGAAGACTGACTTAAGAGGTGGTTTGGCCCTCTGATTGGGAAGGAATTTTATATTCTGTCCACCATGCTGGACCCCAGGGTGAAGGCGAGTGTGGCATCTCACACGGTAGACTTCACCGTGAGTAAGCATGCTTTGGTGGAGAGGGGGTGGGCAGTAGAGAGGGTTATATGGTGCCAGCAGCAGGGCCGTGAGGAGGGGCAAAACAGCATCAGGATGGAAGAGATACAGAGCACCCCCAGCAGCAGCTCTGGTAGCAGGGCCAGCAGCAGCAGCTCCTTGGTGGCCATCACTCACTGAACCACAGCAGGGCAGGCAGAATGGGCACAGGCGATTGGGGAGGAGGGTGGCAGCAGCAGCAGGCAGAGGCAGAAGGAGCCTGACAGTGTGGAGATTGCAGTGGCGAAGTATCTAGAGGAGCCTGTGTTGGATCACAGCAGTGACCCCTGCAGTACTGGGTGGAAAAGGGGAAAGTATGGCAGGCCCTGACCAGGGTGGCACAGGAACTGGCATCCTGCCCACCAAGCAGCGTGCCCAGCGAATGTGTCAGGCGTGGGACATCATGAGTCCCCATCGTACGAGGCTGGGTGCTGGGTTGGTGAAGCAGTTGCTCTTCCTCAAGGTCAACCTGTCAGTGCTGGGATTACCTGAGCTGGCCATGGACTCAGAGTGAAGGGACACACTTGAGACTTCCCCTGGGTATCTCTCTTGATGCCTCCTGCTCCCACCCCTCTTGCCCAAATGCTGGATGGGGCTGCTGCACCCTCCGTCTCTCTCACTCTCTTTATTATTCTGACCCCCCTCCCCAGGCAGTCTCTGCAAGTTGACTACACTAGCAGTTGGTAGTGCCAACTGCCAGTGCCCATCTGCCATTCCATCTACCTCACATGGTGTCATTAGGCCACTCTGGGGCATACTCTGCAAGTTGAAGCCTTGACTTTGTGTCAGGTAGGGATATGACAGCTGTATTCAGAGATTTACACACAGTGGCAGTGGCTGGCCTGGCCTGGCCAATGCCACCCACTATACAGAATGAGGGGGGGGGGGAACTCTCCATTGTTAGAGAGAGAGAGAGAGATATGCTGCTGCTGCCCGTATCACCACCCACCATACAGAACCAGAGAGATAGAGAGAGATGGGCTCCCTGCTGCTAGAATGAGAGAGAGAGAGACAGACACTGCTGCCCATGACAATGCCCGCCATGCAGAACCAGAGAGAGAGAAGGAGCAAGAGAGAGAGATGCTCCCTGCTGCTAGAATGAGAAGGGGGAGGGGGACACACTGATGTCCATGCCACCGTCCTCCATACAGAAGCAGAAAGAGAGAGAGATGCATCCTGAACAAGTTGCCACCCGCCAGAACCAGAGAGAGAGCTCATCTGTGCTTATGCTCAATGCCTGCATCCAGCAGCAAACCCACCAGAACGAGATAGAAACACACAAAATATTAGGGGTGTGCACTTTGGATTTTTTATATTGATAACGATAATGACATTCTCAGTTTTTGATTTTGTTATTGCAATAATGATAAGGAAGATAAATAATAATGAAATCAATAATGATAACAGTCATTGATTTCATTATTGCCTGGCAGGTGTTTTTTTGGAGAAAAATTTGGAGGGGAGGAGGGAGTACACATCTCTGAGCCAGAAACAGTGTTGAACTCTTGAACTGGGCCTGTGATGGGAGGAAAAGGAAATGATGGATGTAACTGCTGGCCAATGAGAAGCACAAGCAGGTCCCAGGAAGTTGAATGGTACCCTCTGATTGCTCAATATCTCCTGCCTCCACAAATCAATCTTAGGGGCTCTGGGGAGGGAACTGCAATGAACCCTTTATGATGCAGGGTCAGTTTGTTTGATTTTTTTTCTGTGTTAGCTCTTGCTGTGTCAGGCTGCGTTTACGGGAACTCTGGTGCTTGCACTAAAATCTTCCCCAGCCCTCAGTGTTATACCTTACCTTTCCTTATACCCTTTATTTTACCTTTTCCCTTCCCGTCTGTCTCCCTTGTACCTAGATAGATAGATAGATAGATTAGATATGGATTACATATATAGATAATATAGATAGAGATTAGATAGATATACCCTATAGTTTTTTTTCCTTTCCCCTTCCCCTGGCATCCCAAATGTAAGAATTGTTTTGTGATAGGGTGGGGCCTGAGTTAATCCCCCATACTGCCTACAGGAGGTGGCCTGACCCTGTGACAATAAGAATGTAGTCATTAACTGTTCTCTAGGGTTTTTCTTTGTTGCTGTTGTTCTTTGGTTGTGGCTCCGTCCCAGGCCCCCACTGGGAAAATGAAAACTCTACAGACCTGGCGCGGCACGTCCTCTTGGGGCTAATACACTACCAGTGCTGCTGCTGCTCATACCCGCTTGCCCACCTGCCATGCCACGCACCTGCTCCTCCACTACCACCTGCCGATGCCTGCTGCTGCTACTTCTCCTGATTCTGATGCCAGAGCCTCTCTCTCACACACACACAAGTCCTGCCCCTCCCAGGGTGCTGTCTGCAAGTTGTTATTATTATTATTATTATTATTATAAGCATTTTTATAGTGCCAGCTGTGTACCCGGCACTTTACAGAACAATAAGATAGATGCGGTCCTTGCCTATGACTTACAATCTAATAGACACGAAGGGGGAAGACAAGGATAGGGGACATAGGGAGAGACAAGGGATACATTACATTAAAGTGGATGTGAAGTCTCAGGTGCACGTGCTTGGTTTGGTTGCAGTTAGGCAGGAGTCTGCAGGGAGGGCAGACAGCAAATATTGAAAGGAAAGTTCTAACAGGCATTGGGAAAGGTGGCGAGGAAGAGGTGGATTTTGAGGAGGGATTTGAAGGTGCGGAGGGAGGGGGCAAGGCGGATGTGGGCAGGGAGGGAGTTCCAGGCATGGGGGGCAGCAAGGGAGAATGGATGAAGGCAGTTAGGGGAGCAGGGGAGATGAGGGAGAGCGAGGGAGGGGGTAGAGGAGGTGCGGCGAGTGCATGCAGGAGTGTGTAAGGAGACTAGGGCTGAGAGGTAAGGGGAAGCCAGGTTGTGAAGGGATTTGTAAGTGAACACCAGGAGTTTATTTATTTATTTATTTATACATATTTGTTAGCCACCCTCTCATGCCTACGGCATCTTGTGGCAGTTTACAGCATAAAAACAAACAATAAAGTTTATTAAAACAATGTTTTAAAAATACAACCCTCCTTAACATAAAAACTCTTTAAAAATCCCCCCACCCACCCTCCCCTCCGAAGGCCTTGGCAAACAGTCAGGTCTTGCAGGCTCACTGAAATGCCAACAGACCTGGGGCCAGGCGGGCTTCCTCCGGGAGGGAATTCCAGAGTTTTTGAAGGATGCGTTCAGGAAGGGGAGCCAGTGAAGCAAGGCGAGGAGAGGCTGCACATGGTCAAAGCTACGGGCTGAGTGGATGACCCTAGCAGTGGATTTTTGGATTGAGATAATGGGGGATAGGTGAGAGCAGGGGAGGCCAGTAAGGAGGAGGTTGCAGTAGTCAAGGTGAGAGATGACCATGGCGTGAACAAGGGTTTTGGCTAAGGAAACAGAGAGAAAGGGGCGAATCCGAGCAATGTTGTGGAGGGCGAAGCGACAGGACTTGGTAACACAGTCAATGTAGGGTTTAAAGGAAAGGTGAGTGTCAAAGATTAAGCCCAAGCTACGGGTGTGGGGAATGGGGTGAATGGTGACCCCATCAATAAGGATGGACAGGGAAGAGGGAGAGGAAGGGAAGGGAGGAAAGATAAGGAGTTCAGTCTTAGCCATGCTGAGCTTTAGCTGACGTCAGGAAATCCAGGCTGAGATATCAGAGAGACAGTTGATGAGGCGAGCTTGGACAGAAGGGGAGAGAGAGGGGGTGAAGAGATGGAGTTGAGTGTCGTCAGCATAAAGGTGATATTGGAAGCCATGGGAGGCAATGAATTTGCCAAGGGACTGGGTGTAGATAGAGAAGAGGAGAGGGCCAAGGACAGAGCCTTGGGGACAGTTGATAAGACAGTTGATGAGGTGAGCTTGGACAGAAGGGGAGAGACAGACAGACAGACACAGTTGATGAGGCGAGTTTGGACAGAAGGGGAGAGGGGGGTGGAGAGATAGAGTTGAGTGTCATCAGCATAAAGATGATATTGCAAGCCATGGGAGGCAATGAGTTTGCCAAGGGACAGGGTGTAGAAGAGGAGAGGCCCCAGGACAGAGCCTTGGGGAACCCTAACCGAGAGGGGGAGGGAGGAGGAGTTGGAATTGGGAAGAGACACATTAAAGGAGCGATCAGAGAGGTAGAAGGAGAACCAGTCAAGGACAGAGCTGCAGAAGCCATGGGAGTGAAGAGAGTCCAGTAGGATTGAGTGATCTACAGTGTCAAAGGCAGCAGAGAGGTCAAGGAGGACAAGAATGGAGTAAAGGTGCTTAGATTTAGCGACAAGTAGATCATTGATGATCTTGGCAAGGGCCGTTTCCATGGAGTGAAGGGGGCAGAAGCCAGATTGGAGAGGGTCCATGGAGAAGCTGGCAGAGAGAAGGAACAGACAGTGGGAGTAGACAACACATTCCAGAAGCTTAGAGGTGAAGGGTAGGAGGGAGACCGGCCGGTAACTAGAGGGGTCAGAGGGGTCAACTTCTAGGAGTGAAATAATACTGCCGGTGCTGCTGCTGCTCATGCCTGCCTGCTCCACCACTGCTGGGTTTCCCTTAGCTGGCCATCGACTTCCCCTAGGTCTCTCTCTTGATGCCTCCCCCACAGTCGCACCCCCCTTGACCAAACACTGGATGAGTGGAGGCACCGCCCTCTGTCTTTCATTATATTCTGCCCCCACCTCCGGGGCAATCTATGTAAGTTGACACCCTGTAACAGAGGGTGGTGCCAACTGACAGTGCCCACCTGCCATTCCAGCTACCTCACATTGTGCCATTAGGCCACTCTGGGGCACACTCTTCAAGTTAAAGCCTTGACTTTGTGTCAGGTAGGGATCTGACAAGCTGTATATATAAAGCAATTCTACCACCTGCCAGAACCACAGAGGGATAAAAGACGAGACAGGTCAAAACTGGCTGGTAACAAATATCACTTTTATTAAATAATTTCAAAAACCATTTTAACAATTATGAGAATAAACATTTGAAGTATGTATAAAAAAGAAAAAAAGACTTAAGATTCTTCTACCCCTGAACATTAGAAAGAGGGGACAACGGTCCATGGGCAACTGGTGCAGGGACCTCAGGAACCTCTTCCCCTTGCAACATCAAGGGCATCTGACATTAATCCATGACAATGTACAAGGGATTGGCAGTACACCTCCAGGGCTTCCTTTTTGTGGCAGAGGGAACTGGCAAATGCCTTTGCCTGCTGCTCCCTTTTCTCGACTGCCTGGTACCGCACAACAAGATTTTCTTCAAGGTTCCACATTGATGACTGGAACCCCGCAATAAAGTTTCTGGTGGTGTTCTGAAAGGCCCCACAAAATTCCCTCACTACTGGGGTGTCTTCTTCATTTGGGGCCAGGGAATCAGAGGAGCTGGAGGAGGGAGAATGGGGATACCTCTTCATGAGGAATCTCCTTCTCCCCTCCCCTTTATCTTCCTCTGTCTTCCAGTGCCACCATGCCCACTCCTCTTCACCACAATGAGGTGGACTGTCTCTATGTGGCTTATGAGGCTGTATATGGTCCCCTGCGACCACTGTGTTATATTTTTGTTGCTGATCTTAAGAACATAAGAAGATAGGAACATAATGAGTGCCATACTGGGTCACACCAACGGTCCAGCAAGCAATGTATCCTGTCACCATACGTGTCCAATCTCTGTCCCTGTGGAGGACTTCCTAACAGGTCATAGGGCAATCCATTCCCTGTTGTTCCAGCCCCCTGTCTTACCTTGCATTGTGCAAAGCCACCTTGTGGGTGAAATAAATGCTTCTGTACTGCAGATCTCGTTGACCTGCTTTGGCTGTTGGACCTTGGTCTTAATTTTGGGCTTTGGCTGGCATCACCCTCTCTCAAGAAAGAACACAGCACCTACAAAATATATTGCAATCATGGTGATGCCTTCAGTCCTTCCCAGCCCAATACCCTTTCTCCCACACCAACTTGATGAATGGTGCTGCTGCTTCCTTGCCTCTTTCCTTTTCTTCCACCTACACCACCTTCTGGGGTGCTGTCTGCAAGTTAAGACCCTGGCATGTCTTGGGGGTGCTGCTGCTGCTGCTCTTGCCTCACTGCCCACCTGCCTGTCCACCCACCTGCCAGCCTGCCTGCCCACCAGCCTGCATGTCTGTCAGCTTGCTCTAAAGAATAGTATTCTTGTCTCTTCCTCCTCAAAGTTCTATGGAACACTCAAGAAAGAAAGAAAAACAAAATTTAAAAACCTGGCACCTCCTCTGCCCTCCTCCTCCTCTACTGAGGAGCCCACCACCACCACCTCATGAGATGGTCCAGCCTGAGTCTCTTCCACCTCCATGACTTCCTCCGCCTTGACCTTCCTTAGGTTCTTCCTGGTGCCTTCCATCCTCACACACAACCACACACAGCTACCCTCCTCCCCAGCCCGACAGCCACACCCCATGCCACCACACAGCTAATCAAAGTACTGTTTCTGGTTTTGGTATCAGTTCCGGTTCACGTGATAATGATAACAAAACAAAAACAAAATATTTTTTGGTGCATGAAATGGATATCGATAATGACAATGATGATGAAAAGTGACATTTCATTACTAACAAAAATGATGGTTTTTAATAATGAAAACAATAACAAAAAACAAAAAATGACATTGGGTCCTGGTACACAGCCCTACTAGGGTGGCTGGGGTGTCTCCAGCCCTTTCAGAGTTCTAGGATGTCATGATGCTCTGCAAGGGATTGGGATGGAATGAAGCGCCAACTGGGAATCTCTCTCAACCCAAGCCCTGTGGGAAGAGCCAAAAATGGGTGTGAAAGACTCTATGTAGATGGCATTGGAGTTAACTTTGGCCTGCACCACTTTTGATTTAAATTGGGCATATGATGGTATGTGATGGTAAGGGCTAGGGGATGGATTTGGTGGCCAAGTGGGTGAGACTGCCACCCTCATTTTGGACTCATTACTCCACTGGGTCTTACTCATGAATGGATAAAAACTTTATTGTAATGTCAGAAAAAGAATTATTAGGGGGACTGAGGGATCAATATAATGCTTGAAGTTGCTTTTTTAAAAAAACCCAGAAAAACCCCATCCCTGTTTAAATTGTTTGCTAATATGTATTTTTTAAAATGTTTTTTTTCCAGTAGATGGCAGAATTGCACTGGTTCTGTTGTCTACTTTGAAAATAGGACACTGCATGATTTTTAATAGAATGTCTGAATTTGGGTACTGCAAGGTTAATTGAGCAAGCACCTAACTTTAAATGCCATAATGTAATGCCACATGGACTGCTTCCACATGGAATTTCCAAGTCTGCTTTCCATGCATCTAAAATACTGTTTGTTGTCACTGAGCCCATTTTGTTTTGTTACAGCATGTGTTTGAAGGCTGAAATCTTTTTCCCTAACTGGGAATGAAGAATGGTATTTAACTGACATCAAGGTGCAGACAGAAGCTTGAACATATATAGCTGTTTTTGGAATCCTTTTTATGCTCTACAAAGGGATCTTCTGAATGAGAGTTGAGTGGAATTTAGGCAAGGTATTGTTCTCAGGCAATTTAACATGGGTAGATTGTTTGTGATTATGCCACAGGATTACGTCACATTCATGTACAATCCATGGAATATTAAGACTGACAAAAGAGACAATGGCCCCTTTCACACAGACACTCTAACACTGATAAAATGGGTGTTATATTTTATTTATTATACATGTTGCAAGGCACCAATAGAGCACACCTTCAGCACTACAATGGGTGATTTCAGATGTTACGGGGCCCATTGGCCCCGTACCGAAATCACCCTATTCATTCCCCGCTGGGGTCACCCCGTCACGCCGCAACAGACGTGCCGGGGGGATCCCGGCAGGGAATCTGGGAGGGGGCGAGGCCACGCGGTGCAACGTGTGGCCGCAAGGCCCCGCCCCCTCCACGCTCCCGCCGCCCGCCCTCCGGGGAGACGGGCGGATGGCGGGGCCAATGCGGTGGCTGCGTCGGGCCGGATTCGCCACAACCCGGGATCCCGCCGGGGATCCCGGGCCGTGGGGGCCGGCCAGACGTTACTTTTTTTTGGTCCCTGCTGGGGATCTCTTTGACCACGCTTCCCAGGACATTCCCCCCGCTAGCCCGGGAAGCATGGTTCAAATTGACCCCATACGGGTATTGACCGTGGCGAACATCTGGCGGCCGCCAAACAGAAATGCGAGCCACATTGACCACAGGTGCTTATTCACCGTGGTTCACTGTGATCTCGTAACGTCTGAAAATACCCAATGTAGCACCCATTTTATCAGTGTTAGAGTGTCTGTGTGAGAAGGGCCAATATTTACAACATTTTCTGGAAGAAATAAAAATGCTGAGGGTTTAGATGGTGAGGAAGCAAAAAAGTTACATTTGGTGTTTTGCAGAGCTGAGTAATATCCGGAAGCATCAACAGAAAGTTGCAAACCGGGAAAGATTTGTGTATGTTTCAAACAGTGTCCAGAAAGAATTATCTTTCAAATGAAGGCCTTGGTACAGTTACCTCTAGTAGATTTTCTATTCTTGAGACAGGATATGGACAGGGACCCATGCTCATTCTGTTTTCCGCACTGGTGCCAATTGGGTCCCTGGATATGGACACGAAGTCCATAGAGCTTCAAGTCTAAGGATATTTTTACATGAGCAAGTCGACTCTGGGTGCCTATGGCTGCGCCGTGGCTCTGCCACGGACCAACTACACATGTGGACTACATGGGGAGCTCCCAGCGTGGCTACTGCAACCGCGGAGGGAGCCACCACACATTACTCCTGCTCTGGAGGAGCCCCAGAAACACAACACATGAGCAGACATCCTCGCTCCATCCCACCCCACCCTGTCGAGTAACCTGCTCCCTGCCATGACACACAGCAGCGACATCCATCGAAACAAGAAGCTGCAGTAACTGTTGGGGCCAGCTCTGTAAGGGCTGCAGCAACTGTTAGCCCCTCCTTGCTCATGAGCCTGGGAGGCGGTTTCACCCCTGCCAGTCCCAGTCAACCATGGAGGTATGTACCAGGTGAAACACCCACTAGCAATACCGAGACACAGGAACCCCAACACACCACTCACAGAATGCAGACAGCAGGAAGCAAATTGCACTTTTTACTAAGAGTCAATAATGAGAAGGGAATGGGGGGGTCCAGCTGGGACAAAAATGCCTGTGGGGATGCTCTGGGCTTTGGGTCCATGAACGTCTTGCAGTAGTTTTCAACATGTTGTCTCCCCGCCCCCCGACTATGGCCCTTCTTACATGGACCACCACCGGGGAGTGACAGTCCATGTGTGCACTGCTGGCTGTGTTTGTGTGTGGGGGGAGGTGCAGAAGGGAACACACACATCCCCCCCCCACATCCCCACGCATGGAGCAACCTGTGTTTTCACCCGTTCCTCCATGTGTGTGGGGTGGGTGGGTCGCAGGAGCGTGCACACATGCAACTCCACATTTATATGAGATACTCCCCACGTGGAGGATTGGTATCCATGTGTGGGAGTGTCTCATATAAAAATGGCCTCTGTCTAAGGGTTTCTCAAAAGACGATGACTGTGAAAATAAAGTTTCAGATCCCAGAAAAGAATTCATCTCCTCCCAAGCTACTGCATGTCAGTTTCAAAGGCCACTCTCTCTCTCCTCCCCCCCCTTCAGCTGGTATGATCCCGGTATGATCCTCATTCACTTCAGTGCCTGGGCCTCAGATAGCACCTGCTCCACCATTGCTGGTGCTACTCCCTTAAAGGAACAGTGCTCAAATAGCCTGCTCCCTACTACAATTACACACACACATATACCATTTCAGACATGGATGCTCCCTAGGGGTGGGACATCTGGCAAAAAAACGGTTACCGGTTTTACCGGTTAACAAAAGCCCGGTTTACCGGATTAAAACCGGTATACCGGTATCGGTTTTATTCCATTGATTTCAATGGGGAACTGTCCCCATTGAAATCAATGGGGGAAAAAAAACAATACCTCCCCCCTCCCCCTCCCAGGCTATGCCACCCTGGATTTAAAAAACATCTCTTTTTTACCCTAAGTCCTTGCTACTAGTGTGGGCTCCGGGCCGCCACCGGCAACCCGGAGCCCGCACAAACAGGTACTAGGGTGATCACTGGGGTGGGGGGTGGTTTAACACCCCCACCCCAGGGATCACCCTACCCCGCCACCCAGGGATCGCCTAATTTGGTGCTCCGGGCGGCGGTGGCAGCGGCGGCAGCGACGGCAGCACAGTGGTCCAGCGGCTTCAGCGCTGGCTGGTGGCTTCAGCACTTTCTAGGCCTTCCGGGGAAACCCGGAAGTTCCCCGGAAGGCCTAGTAAGCGCTGAAGCCACCATCCAGCGCTGAAGCCACCGGACCGCCTTGCTGCTGCCACCGCCTATGCTGCCCGGAGCACCAAAGGTAGGCGATCCCTGGGTGGGGGGGGGTAGGGTGATCCCTGGGGTGGGGTGTGTGTTAAACCACCCCACCCCAGGGATCACCCTAGTACCACTACCTACCTGCTGGTGCAGGCTCTGGGTTGCCGGCAGCGGCCCAGATCCAACACTAGCAGGGACTTTGGGGAATTTTTTTTTAAAAAAAAATCCAGGCTGGGCAGGGAGTGCCCTTCCACCCGCGCAGCCTGGACTGGGGAGGGAAAGTGGTTGGGTTTTTTTTGTTTCTATTTTTACATTGCGGCCATTCATTTCAGTGGCCACAATGTAAAAAAATCCGGCACGGGGAACCGGTACTGGTACCTCCAATTACCGGAGTAATCCGATACTGCCGGTACAGCAAAATACCGGCAGTATCAGATACCAGATGTACCGAACTTCCCACCCCTAAATTGCTCCCCAAAATCCTAATTTCTCTAGTTACTGATAGTGTCTCTGTCTGTTCTGAAGAAATAGGGTCTTCTTTCTGGAGTCCAAAGACTTTGGATTAAAGCTGAAACAGGTAGAGAAAAAAATGCTTGTGGAGTGGATTTTTTTATTTTTAATTCAAGCAATGCATGCTCAACTTGAACAAATTCAAAAGATGACTGAGCAACTGATTCCAGGTATTTAATTTCTTTTCATTTGTTTAATTCATTCTGAGTTTGTTTGTTGGGGGGGGGGTGTTGTCCCTGGTGAAAATGAATGAAAGAAACAAAAACAAAGATGAATGAAAAGAAATTAAATACTTGAAATGACAAAAGGGGCTGCTTGATCAAGTAGTGTACATTCTGCTGAAATGGTTTGTTCATTTTGGGTTGGAGCAGATTGTCCAGATTCTACAGGTTTGCTAGATTTTGAGGGTACTCATTTCAGCTGTACTTTGGGCAAAATCCAGAAAGGTGGCAACCCAAATGGGGGTTTCTCTAGCTTGGAAGCTGTGGGAAGCTTGTATGTTGTTACCCATGAGCTTCCCCTGGTGGTCAGAGTCCACAGGGTAGCAGCAAACACAGAGCATAAAGTGCTGTGCCTCAGAATGATGTCATTGGTACTCCCAGGAAGCACATCTGTGGGTACCATAACATGTAGAGCCACCCACTGTCACTTTGCCAACACACCGAAAGGAGACAAGACACATAACTGGGATTTGAACAGCCGCACTCTTTATTTAAACCAATTATAATCATAATTCAGGTGGGGGGTAATCGCCTAATGCGATATGGGTCTAGTACTTGAATCTTAAACATCCCGATCGAACAAAACCCCCTGAGTGGTTCCAATGTACCCTCGATCACTAACCAGAACTGTCTATAACGTCTCCCCCTCTCAGTGACACCGGCCACAGGTGAGGGGAACCAAAAACTCTCAAACATGAGTAATGATGAGGGCGCCTGCCGACGAGGGACCATACTTGTCCCTACTGCCCTCGCTCAATGCCCCTCCCAAGGAGGCTGCCCCACCACTTGCAATACCTGCATTCCGGTGAGTGGGCCTCCCCATCTCTTAAGCAGATGACTCTTACTTATGACCTATCTATCCTATTCTAACCTATAGTACTGGACCCCTGCAGGATGCGACAATGAATGAACAGCAAAACAACACCGCAAATTCTAAGGGACAACAGATCTGACCAAATACCCCACACTATGAGGAAGACAAAAAACGGGAACCCTATTGGGTCAGATTAAGGTTCCCGCAAAAATTCCTTCCTGGCTCCAATGGCGGTCGATAATAATCCACAGTGTGAGGGGGAGGTTGGGTGGGTGTCGTTTACCAAGCTCAAGCCACAAGTGGGGCCAGAGCTCCATTCTCCTAGGCTAACTTCAGGCCATGCCCTTGAGGCGTGGCCCATGTGATGCATCTGGGCCAATCCCCAGCCAGCGGGGTTGCTGCAGCAACCCCAGCTGGGAATCGTAGTTTTCGTGCGGCCGCCGCTTTTCCCGCCTCGGGGGCTTGCAGCAGCCCTGCAGCGGGAAAGGTCACTAAACCTGCCCTGCCTCCTTCTGACTCAGGCACGGCAAGGAGCCTCCCACCGTCCACCATCCCCCTTTGAGGGGCAGGGGAAGGCGGAGGCAAGTCTCCCTGGGAAGTCTCTCCAGGATAATTACTTTGCACAGTGTGAATGCTTACAAAGAGGACATTGTTGCTCAGGAGTATTACTGTGTCACATCTCCAAATGAAATCCTATCCTGGGGGGAGGCGAGAAGAGTGTGTGTGTGTTGGGGGAGGGGAGCAGAGTGTGTGTGTGTGTGCTGGGGGAAGGGAAAATGTGTGCATGCACGTCCGTGTGTGCTGGGGAGGGGAGAAGAGGGGAGAGAATGGGTGTATGCTGGAGAAGGGGAGAATGTGTATGCACGTGCTTGCTGAGGTGAGGGGAGTTTGAATATAGTACTCCCAATACAGGAGTTGGGGCTGAACCAGAAATTGGTGGGTGTGGTGCCTCCCCAAAGGCAACCAGAAGTCTGTGCACCCTGCCAGATCCCTCCTGCCCCATTTGCCTTGCTCTGTACTCAGAAATACACAGCTGCAGCCTGCTAGCTGCACGATTTGCTGCTGAGCATCTGTGACTGCTAAGCTGTTAAAGCCACTGCTTGACTCAGGGGTTGCGTGGATCAGGCAGGAAAGCCTGTCAAGTGTGGTGGGGAGAGGAGGCCGGAGGTTCCCAGTAGGGCCACTGTATCCTGCTGTACCACAGCCAGGGAAATATCTCCCCTCTCACTGTCTGCCATGACTCTAGGCAACCAACTGCATCAGAGAGAGCAGCACCCACACTTACCCGTATCCAAATATCCACGCAGCAAGAAGGCATGGACACCCCTGCCACCTGGGCAGTCACTCCGAGAGTACACTCTCAGCACACTCACACAGCTGATGCACACTGCAAGCAAGCTGTAGAAGCAGGTGAGTGATCATGCACACACACATACATGCATGGAACTTACAAAGTCAGGGATACACATGTCCCAGCCAAAAAGCACACCTGTGTTCCTGTTCCCCCACCCCGTACATGGGGTAGACACACAGACTCACAGTCAAGTCAGGGATAGACACACACCCATCCTGTTAGGACGTGCATGCGTGTGCATACTGACACACAGGTAGGGAGCAGCATACACACATCCCAGCCAGGACCAGTAATCCCCATCTCCTTGTCCCCTGGGGGATGCTTTTGAGCATGGCAGGCTCTGCTTTTGCATTGACTTTTTTCTCTCTCTCCACTTCTGCCCTAGTGCCCTGTACATCCAGGAGGGGAACTGTATGTTGAGCAAAGGACATGGATGATGCCATTCATATGGTATTAATGTCATTCAATAGGTCTTTTGTAGTTGATCAATGCCATGGCTCCATCCCCTCTCCTTGTCTGCATGGCCGCATCGTCGCTCCCTTCCCCTGAGCTCAGTCTTTCAGTGCTTGGGTGTAGGAACTGGATCTAGGGCCAGATCCAGGCACTGGAAAGATGCCACTGCATCTGGTGCCCAGACTTGAGGTTCCCTTCCCTGGCTATTTAGAAGATCAGCTTGGATCCACTCAGACTACATGACAAGGAGCTCTGCATGGGGAAGGGGCCTCAGTTCTCACCAGTCTTTATTTCCTGCCCTCTTGAAAGCTCAATGGATGCAAAGGGGGGGGGGGAAGGAGGGCAAAGGAGACCTCTGGATCTAGTTTCCACCCCTACCCACTCCCAGCGTGCAGATCCAGATCTGGTGGAAAATGCAGCTGCAGCAAATGGAGCCAAAGAAAGGGGAATGGATCAGGCAGGCAGGCAGGACAGACTCTCAAGTGGGGTCAGGAGAGGAGGTTGGAGGTTCCCAGTGTGGCCACTGTATCCTGCTGTACCACAGCCAGGGAAATCTCTCCCCTCTTGGTACCAGATTGGGGGGGATGCGGACAAGAACAGGGGTATGGGATGAAAATGGGGGGAGGAGAGACAAGGGATTGCCTCTTCAGTGGAAACTTGAGTTGACTCAGGAAACTGGGAGGCATGGAGAGAAGGACTGGATACAGGGGGTGGCGGGGGGCACCAAGACAAAAAGAGAGAGGTCTACAGGGTGGCAACTTGGGGCAGGGGGAGAAAGATTGGACTCAGTGAGCTCAAAACTAGATTCTGGTCACTAATTCTTTTCTTAGGTAGAGTCTGCCTTAGTTTTGCACATTTCACTGGAGTGAGGTAGTCTTCAACAAAGATACTGTGCTGGGATTGGTTGCAGTTCAGATTACTGATAATTTTGGTTTGGTTTCAGGACCAGCTGTTGGTGGTTTTAAAATTAATGTTACTATTTTTCTACCCCGCTCCCTCCTGGTCACAAAGCAGCTTGGGGCAGCTTACAAAGTACATGAACAGTAAAAACATATAAAATATCAATTAAAACCATTTTAAAAGATAAAAAGACTAAAAGGACAGAATTTCCCCTCCCCTCCCCAGCCCACCCTACCCGTCTCCCTCTCCAAAGGCCCGGTGGAACAGCCAGGTCTTACACTGCCTATGGAAAGCAGGGAGGTCTGGGGACAGGCAGGCCTCCATTGGGAGGGAGTTCCACAGCCTGGGAGAGGCCTCTGAGAACGCCCTCCCCATCGTTGCCACCCGGGCCACTCAGGGGACTTCGAGTCGGGCATTCCCAGCTGACCACAGGGGCCGCAATGCAATCTGGGGCCTCAGGTGGTCCTGCAGGTAAGCTGGGCCCAGACCATTTAGGGCTTTAAAGGTCATTACCAGCACCTTGAATTGGGCCTGGAAGATAATAGGCAGCCAGTGCAGAGAGCAGAGCACCGGTGTAATGTGCTTGTGGCAACCCATCCCCATTAAGAGACGGGCCTCCGCATTCTGCACCAGCTGCAACCTCCGAACCGTCCCCAAGGACAACCCCACGTAGAGTAAATTACAGTAGTCTAGTCTAGAGGTGATAAAGGCATGGATGATGGTGACCAGATCCGAGTCTGAAACATACGGCCACAGCCATCGTATCAGATGGAATTGGCGAAATGCTTCCTTCACCACAGCCTCCACCTGGAGATCCAGGCAGATCTGTGAGTCGAAGAGCACCCCCAGATTATGGACCCGTGTGGTCACAGGGGGGCAGACCCCATCAATGATGAGGGCCACCACCACCCCAGCCCTACCCACCAACATCACCTCAGTCTTGTCAGGATTCAACTTCAGATGGCTCACCCTCATCCAGTCCCCCACAGTTGCCAAGCACTGGGTGACCACCGAGACTGCCGGGTCTGGGTCTGTAGAAAAAGAGGTAGAGTTGTGTGTCATCAGCGTACTGATGACAACGCACGCCAAACCCTCTCATGACCTCACCCAAATGCTGCATATACATGTTGAAGAAGAGGGGGGACAAAATAGAACCCTGCGGGACTCCACACGTGACGTCCCGGGGAGATGAAGTACATTCCCCAAGAACCACACGCTGAGTTCTCCTGGCAAGGAATGAGCAAAACCATTCAAGAACAAATCTGCCCACTCCGGCCCGGTCCCGCAGCCAAGCCACCAACATCTCATGGTCAGTGGTATCAAATGCATCCGACAGATCTAATAGAATTAAAATGGAAAATCTGCCCTGGTCTAATTCATGGTGCAGGTCATCAACCAAAGCCACAAGCGCAGTCTCCATACCAAACCCAGGGCAAAAAACAGACTGCGAGGGATCAAGAAAACTGACCCGATCTAGATGCCCCCGAAGCTGCAGAGCCACCACCCATTCAATAACCTTCCTTAAAAAGGGAAGGTTAGAGACTGGCCGATAGTTGGCTGGAGAGTCAATGTCAAGAGATGGTTTCTTGTGCAGGGGCCACACCACCGTTTCTTTGAGGTAACTCGGCATCCTGCCTGCCCTAAGGGAGAAATTGACAACCCCTGTCAGCAACGGCCCTAATGTCTCCCAGCAGGCCTTGTACAGGCCTTGGCATGGATCTAATTAACAACAGGTGGCCCTTATAGCCCCAAAGACATCAGCAGGCAACATCCACTGAAATTGATCCCATGAAATTGGACAAGGTGGGTCCTCCACCCCCTCAGGTTCACCTAATGTTATAAGTGCAGCATCGAAGTTGTGGTGAATCCGAGCGATACTATCCACAAAAAAGTCAACAAACATGTCACAGCGGGAAATGGAAGATTCCAGTTCCAGGCGGAGAGAGGCCGGACTGACCAGCCACTGCACCACCCGGAAAAGCTCCGCTGGACATGACTTTGCGGTTGCTATGAGGGCAGCAAAGAACTCTTTCTTTGCTGCCCACACTGCCACAGCATAAGCTTTTAAACTAGCTTTATGTTGCAATCAGTCGGATTCAACCACCATCCTTCCCGCTTCATTCGGTGTAGATTCTCAATAAACCAAGGTGACCCACGTCGTCGGCATTCTGGAAGTGGACGCCTGGGAGCTGTTTGGTCAATGGTCTCAGTCAACAAGGTGTTCCAGAAGGTAATGAAGGCATCGAGCAAGCGGTCATCGAGATCAGGAGGCAATTCCCCATGGGCATTTCGGAAGCTCTCTGGTTCCAGACATCTCCGGGGGTGGACCAAGCAAATTAGTCCGACACCTCTTCGGGGACAGACATGTGCCAGGAGATTTGTCCAGAGTCGTCCATGACAAGGGTGTAGTTGAGGCGGAGGATCGGGTGGTGGGGGATGTATCAAGGCCAGTGGAGAATATTAGGTCAAGAGTATGTCCTTCATCATGTGATGGGCCCACAACTCTCTAAGACAGTCCCATGGTTGTCATCGTGGCCATGAACTCACGCTCTGCTCCCCCAAGGTCGGTGTCAGCGTGGATGTTGAAATCCCCCAGGACCAAGATCCTTGGAGACTGCAAGACCACGTCTGCCACTAACTCAGCTACGGCATGTAGGGATGCTGCCATACAGGTAGGTGTGCAATATATGAGCAGCAGCCCCAATCTGTCTCCAGCCAAATAGATCACCAGATGGATCTCCTCCATGCCCCAAATAGTCTACACTGGATACCTCCTCACAGACCAGGTGTCCTTAAAAATAACAGTTACACTGCCTCCCTGCCCCCCAGGTCTAGGCTGGTGCTGTACAGAGTAGCCGGCTGGAACAAGGTCAGCCAAAATTGGCCCCGATTAAGTGTCCATCCAGGTCTCTGTAATACACACAAGGTCAGCTGATTGATCCAGGATCAACTCCTGGATCATTGTAGATTACCAACTGACCGCGCATTAATCAGCAGCAGTCCCAGACCAGGGCCCTCCCGATCTCGATCACTGCATTATATGTCTGGGGGCCTGTGAGAGGGACTGGCATCAAGCACCTGTCCATCCTCATTGGTGTTATCTGCCTCCCAGAAGGACCATAGTTGCCCCAGCCTATCACGACCTCAATGGCTGCAGACATCCCCCCGCCCACCCTCCCACCTCACAGTGGCTGGCCCACCTAGCCCTCAAGAGAGATCCCCCCCATGCCCTATATCCCCCTCCCCCCTCACTCACTCTCGACCCCCCTCACAGGGGAGCCAACCTCCACCCCACCCCTGTCAGGTCACACACACCCTCACACTGGGGGAACAGTCCTGACCCTCCCCAACCCAGTCCCCCCCTTACATTGGGGGAGGGAGCTATAACCTCTCCATCTTGAAGAACCTTGTTTACAACACAGCAAGCTTCTATTCTTCTTCGAGTGGCTCCTCACAGGTCATTTTTATACTGCTCCTCTGGGTGGGGGATCCATGGGCACGCCGGTGCATGGGTGGGGTGTGCACATGGTTGCACATGCATCCCCACTCACCCTACCCCCTATCTGCACCCACGGAGCAACCACTGTTTTCCCCGGTTGCTCCGTGCAAGGGGAAGAGATGGGGGTCGGTGGGTGAGTGGGGATGCATGTTAGGCGGGTGCACACAGGTACCCCCAGTCACTGCGGGTGCATGAGCCATGCTGTTCACATGGGACCCCCCCCCACCCATGAATACTCAGAAATCTGCGTATTCATGGGTGGGAGAGGCCTGTGTAAAAAGGGCCACATTCTCACAACGGTCATATATACTATCTTAGGTAGGAATTTTTGATGTAAAGCAATATCTATTCTATCTTGGAAAATCTGCAAATATGGTTCTGAGTAGGGGTGGGACTACTGGATCATCTGGTATCCAATACTGCCGGTATTTGGTGTACCGGCAGTATCAGATTAAACCCGGTAAACTGGCCCGTTTACCGGATTACCCCGTACCGGATTTTTTACATTGCGGCCATTCAAATGAATGGCCGCAATGGAAAAAAAAAACACCAACCCCCCCCACTTTACTTTCCCTCCCCAGTCCAGGCTGCATGGGTGGAAGGGGGGACACCCCCCACCCACCCTGCCCAGCCTGGGTGGCGGCGGCAGTGGTCCAACTCTGGCAGCTTCAGCGCTGGCTGTGGCTGCCGGCTTCAGCGCTACTAGGCCTTCCGGTGAACTTCCGGGTTTCACAATGGTAAGGTATTTGGTTTCACAATGGGAAGGTAGTACTTTTGCCAACCCTGGCATTCCTGTCAAAAGTGGCGTCNCCGGTTGCTCCGTGCAAGGGGAAGAGATGGGGGTCGGTGGGTGAGTGGGGCTGCATGGGTGGAAGGGGGGACACCCCCCACCCACCCTGCCCAGCCTGGCTTTTAAAAAAAAATTTCCCACCCAAAGTCCCTGCTAGCGCAGGCTCCAGGCTGCCGCCAGCGACCCGGAGCCCACACCAGCAGGTATGATCCCTGGGGTGGGGGGTGGTTTAACACACACCCCACCCCAGGGATCAGATCACCCTAGTCCTACCACCCCACCCAGGGATCGCCTACCTTGCGCTCCGGGCGGCGGTCCAACTCTGGTGGCTTCAGCGCTGGCTGTGGCTGCCGGCTTCAGCGCTACTAGGCCTTCCGGTGAACTTCCGGGTTTCACAATGGGAAGGTATTTGGTTTCACAATGGGAAGGTAGTACTTTTGCCAACCCTGGCATTCCTGTCAAAAGTGGCGTCTGAGTTTCCTGTGCAAAATCAGACTATTATCCTAACACCTTCTTTCCTCTATCTCACTCCTACAGGAGGGAGTAGGTGCTCCTCCAGCTAGATGTTTGTAAAGCCCTGCTCTACTACACTTACTGTACCAAAGCTTTTAGGAGCATGTATGCCTTGTTTGTTCCAGTCCAGATTATAGGGATTCCATGTCATCTACACAGTCCCTTCCCTGTTGCATTAGGGCATGCCTTGTCCACACATAAAATGCTACAGGTCTCCCCAATCCCCCAGGGGTGGGGTGGGGGTGATTCTGCCTGGACTAAATCACTGGCTGCTCTCAGGCACATGTCTCTAGAAGAGTCCTGTCAAGCCACCATATGAAGTTCTATGCTGTAGATCTAGCTTTGAAAGCTGAGGCCAGGTTTGGCCTGGCTGTATTTTTTATTGGTTCTGGGTTTTGACTGCATCCCTGCCTCCATGGTGTTGCTTTCTAGTCTACTCATAATGAGACTTGGTGAGAGGATAATGAAGAATAAAGGTAAGTTCCTTACCTTTAACAATTCTTCCTTGAGTTGTGTCCTCTCATCAAGTTACAGCTCCCACTTGCCTCCCTGCTTGCAGTGGCTGTTCCTGAACTGAAGGGGCTAGTCGGTGAGGTCTATTCATACACCAGGAGTACATCACCCCCCAACACCCCTGCCAGGGCTCCCAGGAAGGTGCCAGGGCTCCCAGGCTGGGTTCCTATGGAGGAGCCCAGCTGGTCAGAATGGCTCTTAGGATACTTCAGGGCATATGTTCCAGCCATCCTGGCAATCCTGATGGGAGCCTCAGGAGCTCCCCCCCTCTCCTTTTTATCAGAGGGGAAGGGAAGAGAGAGAGAGAACAGAAGATTTGGGCCAGTTTGCAGAGGACAACTGGATCCCTCATTTGGGTAGGTAATAGGTTTTTAACTTAATTTTCTTTTATTTTTTAATATTTAAAAAAATCTTTTTTAATGTATTTATTTTATTTTGGATTTATTTTTTAGGATTTGGGGGTATATTGGTTGTTTTGGTATCTGACATATTTTTGGACTTTAAATTTTTTTTGGCTTGTGCACTGACAATAGATTTTTAAAAAAAATATTTCTTTAAATATTTTAAAAAATATTTCTTTAAAAATATTTCTTTAAAAAATATTGCTAAACTGCAAACCCAGAAAAACACATTTTAAAAATTCTTTCAGATTTTTAAAATGTGTTTTTCTGGGTTTGCAGTTTAGATATTGGATATTTCGAGTGAATATATTGTGTGTTGACTTAGAGCAACAGGGTATAAATGTGGCAGTGTGAGAACTTCCAATATACTTGTTTTTCACATGACCTTATATTGGGTGATTTCAGACGTTACGGGTGGGCGGTTCACCACAGTGAACCCCCAGGGGGGGTGAGCAGCGCAACCACGCGTGGGGGTGGGAAAACGACCCAAACAGACGCGCCGGGAATGGGACCACGGGCCGGAACCGGGCTGAACCATCGCGGGCCATGGCAGCACAACAGACGTGCAGCTGAACCACCGGGGGGCGCAAAACTCCCACAAGGCACCAGGCAGGGGCAGGACAC
>QEPC01012897.1:2987634-2999532 GCA_003113815.1 Sphenodon punctatus | reverse complement strand
CGGAGGCTGCAGCTGGTGCAGAATGCGGCGGCTCGTCTTCTTACGGGGACGGGTCGCCGGGAGCACATTACACCGGTGCTCCGAGCTCTGCACTGGCTGCCGATAGTGTGCCGGGCCAAGTTCAAGATCCTAGTGATGATCTATAAAGCCCTATACGGTCTTGGACCCTCATACCTTAGGGACCACCTCGCCCTTCGCGCCCCAGAGCGGCTCCTGCGGTCTGCCGGGGGTGCCCTCCTGGAGGTCCCCCATGTTAAGCGGGGGGCCACGATGGAGCGAGGATTCTCGGTGGTAGGGCCGCAGCTGTGGAACTCCCTTCCAGAGGAAGCTCGCCTGGCCCCAAGCCTTTTGACATTTCGGCGGAATTCTGTTTTCTCTGCTATGGTACTCCTGCCACTGAACACATGGCCTGCTGGTGGTTATTTGAGATAGGTCCCTTCTGAGAGATAAGTGGTTTAGGTGGTAGATGGTACCAAATACCTTTCCCCCCCCTGTACATTATATAGAGATAGGTAGTATAGATTAGATATAGATATATATTATAGACATATAGATTAGATTAGAATAGTTATATAGATAATTGATTAGATAATAGATTTCCTTTCACCTTCCCCGGTCTCCCTTAGATTTAGATAAATATTAGTTATGCACAGGAATCAATAATGATACTGATACCAAAAATAAAATCTTTGAAATGGTACCGATAACAACAATATCAAAATCGATAATGAATATCGATATCGATAACAAAAATGATACCGATACTAATACCGATGATACTGATACCGATACCAATATAAAAAATGATACCAAAAACAACAAAAAAACAACAACAACAACAAAAACAATGACAACATAAACAACATTGTTGTTAATAACGATAACAAAAACCATTTTTTTGAATAATAAAAACAAAACAAAAAACTACATGGGGCCCTGGTTTACACCCCTAGCAGGATCAAAGTGTGGCGGTGCTCAGCAACGTCACATTCAAAAATACCCGAGGATGTTGAATGGGAGGAATTGCTGACAACTGTTCACTTTGGCAGGATTAGATAGATAATATGGATTGCCCAACACTTCACCCAAGTACATTTTGCAGTGCCATGCAATGCTGTGGCCAAATCTCACAATTTCATTAGGAGACTCATGAAAATTGGTGGGTCCCCCCCCGCGCTTAAAACCTATCTTCTGAAATCTTAGCTTTTAAAAAAAAGAAAAGGAAAAAAGGTAACTTCTAGTCCCCATAGTTTTTAGAAAACAAAAAAGTTTAGGAATTTGAATGTATGATATCCTAAAAGCTCAGAAACACCAAATAAAATAATCCTTATAAAAAAACCTCAGACTTGGGATAAATTTCATAATTTTCTGGTGTGATGAACTGTTATGGAACACTGTGGGGGTTGGAAGTACTGAAACAACATGCAACATATTGTTATATTGATATTCTTGGAAGGGTAGCCTGTGGATACAGTCTGGTTGGGGACATCAGGGGCTATTAATCCTTTTTCTACATAGAAGGATAGAAACAAAGGGGATATAAGAACCAAAAAAGCATCATATTTGATCAGACCAATGGTCCATTGAGCCCAGCATCCTGTCTTGGACAGTGTCAACTTTTGGTTGCTTCAGAGAAATATGTAACAGATCATAATTGAATAATCCATTCCCTTCTATTTACTTCCAACTCCTGATAGTTATTTATTTATTTTATTTTCAAAATTTATATCCCACTTTCTCCTGCCACAGGTGGTCCAAAGTGGCTAACAACAATACATATGCTATACTAAAAACATTTCAATTTAATTTTAAAAAAGAACAACAATTCAACAGTAAAATAAGACAACCATAAAATACCTCCATGCCACCATCCCTAACCCCGTACCCAACCCTTCTCCCTTGCCAAATGCCTGATGGAACAACCAGGTTTTGTAGTTCCTGCGGAAGGCCAGGAGGTCTGGGGTCGACCGTGCCCCCACTGGGAGGGAAATCCAAAGGAATTGCATGCCCACCGAGAACGCCCTATTCTGCATGGTCCCCAGGAGAACTCAGGGGAACTCCAACAAGGCACCCCCAGATGACCGCAGGGGCTGATCTAAAGCCCAGAGGGTGAGGTGGTCTCATAAATAAGCAGGGCCCAGACCATGTAAGGCTTTATAGATTAAAACCAACATTTTGAATCAGGCCCAGAAGACTATTGGCAGTCAGTGCAGAGATCAGAGCACTGGTGTAATGTGCTCCCGGTGGCCCAACCCCACCAGGAGCCAGGCCGCTGCATTCTGCACCAGCTGCAGCTTCCGAGTCATCACCATAGGTAGCCCCACGTAGAGCGTGTTGCAGTAGTCTAACCTAGACGTAATAAAAGCATGGATGATTGCGGCCAAGTCTGGAACTGAAACCAGCGGCCAAAGCCACCGCACCAGATGTAACTGGCAGAAGGCACTCCTCGCCACAGCCTCCACCATGAGATCCAGGCGGAGCTGCGCATCAAGGAGCACCCACAGGTTCTGCACCTGGGACTTCAGCGGAGGGCAGACTCCATCAATCGATGGAGCCATCACCTCCACCGACCTACCCACTAACATCACCTCCGTCTTGTCAGAATTCAGTCACAGTTGGTTAGCCCTCATCCAGTCCCCACACCTGCCAGACACTGGGTAAGCACCAAGACAGCCGGGTCTGGGTCAATTGAAAATGAGAGGCAGAGTTGCGTGTCATCAGCATATTGATGACACCTCACCCCAAACTCTCTGATCACCTCACCGAGCGGCTGAATGTACACGTTGAACAGGAGAGGGGACAGACCGAAGCCTGAGGGACCCCACACAGGAGGTATCGGTAAGATGAAAAAGAATCACCGAGTACCACCCATTGAGTTCTTCCAGTCAGGAATGAGCGGAACCATTCAAGAACGATCCCACCCACCCCTGCACTGTCCCGCAGGCACATAACCAACACCTCATGGTCAACAGTATCAAATGCTGCCAATAGATCTAATAGGACCAATAGGGTTGATTGACCCTAGTCCTTTTCTCAGTGAAGGTCATCCACCAAGGTCACAAGTGCTGTCTCAGTGCCATGACCTTGATAAAATCCAGACTGTGAAGGATCAAGATAACGGAGTTAGAGGATATTAGGGATGGCAACCCACACCAAATTACAGGTACGGGTCCCACCCAGCTACCTCCACCCCACCCCATCCCCAGATGACCCTCCGGGCTCCTGGTACAGTACTTACTGACCTCAGGGTGAACATGATTGCAAAATCTGGTGGGCTGCAGCTTTACTGAAGGTTTGGGCGAGCTCCCCCTGTGTGAAGGAGTCCCCCTGGCGCGCTGTGGAGGCCCAGATCCACAGAGTGCATGCACAAAATGGCCACTGGGGCCGTTCTGCACATGTGCATCCCTTTTACAAATTGGTGCTGGCAGTGTCGGCGCCATTTTGCAAAAGGGCAGCTGTTCTGCACATGCATGCAGAACATGCATGCATGCACCTCATTCTGACATGCGCACGACAGTTACACTTTTGGAAAATGACACCAGCACAGCTGGCACCATTTTACAAAAGGGATGTGCATGAACAGAATGGCCCCAGTGGCCATTTCTTGTCACGGCGTGCTGTGGAGACTGTGCTCCACTGCGCGCATGTTCAAGAGTCTGCTGGGGGTGGGGGTGGGATTCCTCCAAACAGGAATAAATCTGCAGACCACCAAACCTGCAATCAAGCTCATTCTGAGACTGGTAAGTGTTATCCCAGGCCCTTGGGTGTGGGCGGGAAACCTGGGTCCGTAACAGTGGATCCATAATTTTTGGACTGCTGTTATGGAGTAATCTGTAACAGCTGATTTCAATTAGTTACGGATTAAACTGTATCTGAAATTGCCATCCCTAGAGGATACATTCCTCCATCCAATTTGACTTATAGCCATTTATGGACCTATCCTCCAAGAACTTATTCAATCTTTGTTTAAACTAGAGCTGAACCGAATAGTACTTCTGGGTACTTGGACCGAATTCCAAAGTTCCGAATAGTCGGTCCAGCTACCTGGAGGCACTTTGTCACTCTTTCCAATGCTTCGGACTTTGGAAACCAAAGTCCAGGACGTCTGAAAACTTCAGAAATTCAGAACTCTTTGGCACCAGCTTGGTGCCTCAGCAGGTGTTGCCATGTGCAGCAGCTGCAGCTGTTTACTTACCTAACACCACCACCATGTAATTGAAAAACCAAACGGGAATGTGATCAGTAAGCTCCCTCACCCCCAACCCCAAACACACCCCATGAATGATACACATGCAAGGCTTGAAGCTCAGGGTGCATGGGAGGGGGTTAGACTGGGGACCCCCACCAAACAGAGTTCAAAGACTACATTAGCAACCAAATCAAACTGATCAATCCAGTTTCAACAAGCTTTTTTTTTTGGGGGGGGGGCTAGTGTGGCCCCATGGGTGCCACCAGCCAGACCAGCAGCCATAACAACCACACACAAGAAACCAGACATCTCCCCTGCAAAATCCTCCATTGTGTGTGCCCAGCCCATTTATACAAGGCAAGCCTCATCCACCCCCCCCCCACCAGAAATAAACTAGAAAGTATTTCCCCAGTGCCCCGGCTGGTCACATCTTGGCAAAAGTTCTTGAACCCACAGACAAAACACTACCCAGAAAAGCAGGCTAGCAAGAGTGGGAGAATCGCTCCAGACAAAAACCTGACAAAAGTGCAACTGCGTGCAGAAGAAATTAAAAATCAACAACAACAATATTTTGTGTATCCATCCACAGCATGGCCCACCTCAATTGTGACTGCACCTACTGAAAAATCTTTATTATGCTGGCCAAGCAGTGCACAGAAAAAACAGGCTAGCAAGAGTGGGACATTCACTCAAGAAGAACACCACAAAAACAGTGTAATTGCGTGGAGAAATCCCACCAAGAACCAGCCAGCCTGATAACACCCAGAAGAAGGAAACCAGACATTCACACACCCCCACAGGAACCCTATTGGCACATTGGTACTGTGGCACAGTGATAACTTCAACAGACTAGACACTGGTAACTTGAAAAGACCAGAATTAAACAGACAAAACCAAACTCCCAGCAGCAAACCAGTAAGGAAACCAGACAGACATTCACCCCCCCACACTGGCACCCACTTGGCATACCATGGTTCTGTGGCACTGGTAAATAGAACAGACAAGGCAAGGGGAAGTGGATCCAGGCAGAGAGATTCCTCTGGTCTCATGGTGCCCAAGTGCCAACCGAGCAACAGGCAGAACTAGAAGCAATGTGGCACCCAATTATTTTTTAAAAAACAAGACTGCACGGCATGGCAAAGGTAAAGGTAAAGATGCCAGGCACCCTTCCCCAATTATTTACAGATTCAGCAGCACTGTAGCACACAACTAAATTCACCAAAGAGAATGGACAAAATGGCTACAGCCATTTTTATTTCACCCTGCCAGCCATGAAAAAGTTTGTCATTTGGCTTACCATCACTCAACTGTCCCCTCCCATATCCCCCCTCCTACCAAATATGGCACTAAGTTTTATTTCCAGAAAAAAATCAACTGTTCACCAGCCCCCCACGTGTGCAACAGTTTCTGAAGTTTCTGAAGCTTTCTGAATAATGGTCTTGGTCCTCAGAACTTCAGACTTTCCAAACTAAATACAGTAATCTTGCTGAATTTCAAAGTTTTCTGAAGACTTTGGCCACTTTTAGATGAGCAGGTCACAGCCACACGACCCGCACATGTGATTTTTCAAAATCCCACAAGGCAGGATTAGACGTGATGCATCATGCGCGTTCAAGGCAGTCGCACGTTGTTTAAACAACGCAAACTAAATACCCCTACAGAATGCATTGATGTCATAGGGTATTTTCATACACGACAACTCTTCGACCAGCCACACTTTGATCCTGCCTGTGGTGAGAACCCTCACCATGGGCAGGAGTCAGCCTGGCCACTGAACAAACATGCCAGTGGCTGGGGAAGGGATGGGCAGAGGTGGGTCCGAACACCCCCATCCTCAGCACAGCCCCATCCTCAGCACAGCCCTGTCTCCTCCCTGACAGGTAGGTGTGGCAGCCTACAAGGCCACCACAGTCACCCAGAACAGCTGGCCAGAGTTAGGTAGAGTGGGCCATCAGATGTGATGGCCCGCTCTACCACAGTCCGAGGTTGCCTTGTCCACATCATGGCAGGGCTAACTCCAGGATGTGCTCCAGCAAGGAGCCCAGCGCACATCCCAGAGTTAGCTCTGCCACGGTCCAGGGTTACCTCTGCTCTCACCTGCAGCAAACAACTGGAAGGTAGGAGCAGACAGACACCACCATGGGTGGCCACACCAGAGTTAGTATGGTCACCCGTGGTAGCATTACATTTAAAAATACACATAGTGATCTTTATGGGATTGGCCCATATCAGAGAGGAGATGGGCAAAGGCACTCCCCTGTCCTTTGTCAGGGATCAAGGGTTGGAGCTTGGGAAGGGGCAAAGGGAAGGGCCAAGGCATGGATAGGAAAGGTAATAGGTAACTGAAACCTCTCAGGTAAAAGAAAACTTTCAGCCACACTCCAATGACCTGGAGACTTAGTATTCAGAACAGAGCCAGATGTACTGGCCTAAGAGAGCTTACAGATCATCACTGAAGTCAAGGAAAGGGACCAAGGAACCAGAGCTGGGGAATCAGAGAGCAAGAAAGCAGGAGACTAGAGGGGCACAAGGACCTGGGAAAAAGGGAGGGGAACAGGGAACTAAAGTGATACAAGGGATCAGGGCTAGGGAACACAGCTAAGGCCAGAATAGGGAAGAGCACAAGGGACTAGGAATAGTAAAGGAATACTTATAACTACAACAAAGGATACACACAAAACAGGGAGAAGCACAAAGGGATAGGAGCAGGGTCAACTTACATGTAGTGCAACACACAAATGGGGAAAAGAACACATACTCCATCCAACTTCCTGTGGCTACCAGCAGCCTTAAGTACTGGCTGGTCATCAATCAGGAAGTTGGGAGGCAGGACAAGAGAAATAGGAGAAGGGTGTGACATGGCAGGGAATAGGAGACCAAGGAGGAGACATAGGGAGGAGGGACATGGGCTGAGATCAGACTTGAGGGATGGCACAGCAGCAGAAACAGCTCTCTAAGCCCCCCTAACCTACCTCATAGGGTTGTTGTAAGGATTAAAAGTTGTGTTATATGTAAAAGTGGAACACTGTACTCATCACTATAATGTGTAAATAAAACATCAGTCCTTCACTTTTCATAACATTATTGATGATCATATTATTAATTTATCTTTCTATCTTAGCATGATTGTTGTTAAGTGCAACAATCAATATTGTTCCTGAGCCAGTGTAGCATAGTGGATAAGATGTTGGACTTGAACTCTGGAGACCAGGGTTAAAGTCTCATCCAGGGCTGAAACAAGATAAGAATTCCCCTGGATGACAATCTTGACCCCTTGAGATCATGCAAACTCTCACTGAGGGCGGAGGGCAGTCAAAGGGGCCAGGCAGGGTGACAGTTGTGAGCAGGGGGGAAAGACATGCCCCCTGGACACCTGGCCCCGCCCGGCTTTCCTGCTTGCCTGGGAAGGGAAAATTCTAGGCAGGGGACCAGGGCCTGGAAGGGAGGGCAGGGGCCTAGCCAGGCATCGGGGGTGGGGTACTTACTCCGTAGGGGGTCCTGCAAAGCATGACATGTTCCCAGACTGGTAAGTTTGAAAATAATAATAATTTAAAAATGAGCGTGGCATAGCTTGGATCAGCCCTTCTGGGCATGCTTAGCCCTTTTCAAAGATGGTGCTGGCAGCATCAGAATGCTGTGGCTGCCATCTTGGATATGGGTAGCCAGTTCTGAGTATGCCTAGAAGTTCTGGGCATGTGCAGAATTGGCTGCCCTTTTTAAAAAATGGCACTTGCATGCTGATGCTACCAGCGATGTCTTTGAAAGGGTTGAACATGCCCAGTTGGTTTTGTTTTTATTTTCAAACTTACCAGCCCAGGAAGAGGCTGTGTTTCGTGGGATCCCCTCTGGATGGTAAGTACCCCACCCCTGGCTCCCTGCTAGGCCACCAAAATTTTTCCCAGGACCCAGCCCAGAATTTTCCTTCCCAGGCAGGCAGTGAAGCCAGGCATGGGTCAAGGATGGCCGGCGACAAGTCTTTGCCCTCAATGGGGGATTTTCTTGTCTCATCTTGTTTAGGGAATGAGGTGGGGGAAACCCCATTCTCGTTGAGAACCAGTGAGGTCTGATAAATGAGTTTCAGCCCTAGTCCCACCTCAGTCATGAACTCACTGGGTGGCCTTGAAAAAGTCACTATCACTCGGGTCACTTTCACACATTACCAGGGAGGCAGGGAAACTTCCATCAGAGCAATTGAGACTCTGTTCTCACAATAATTAATGCACATGGGAATGCGGTGTTCCACTTTTATCCTGTGAGAACACTTGTGCATGATCTCGAAATGTAGCATTTACAAGGACGGGTATTCTTGCAGGATAAAAGCAGAGTAGCGTGTTCCTATGTGCACTCATTTCCATGAGAACAGAGCCATGATTGCTCTGAAGGAATTTTTTCTGCCTCTCAATGTGTGAAAGTGGCTTTAGCCTCAGTTTTCCCTCTGTAAAATGGATATGATAATGACACACCTCATAAGTTTGTTCTGAGACTGAACTAGATAAAGATTGTAAATCACTTTGATCACCAAAATCATTATAGAAATGATTGATAATAAATGCTAGTGGTGGGACCCCGGGCCCATTACCGGCTACCGGATTTACCGGTTACCGGTTCCACAAAAACTGGATTCCCGGATTAAATCTGGTATGCCGGTACCGGATTTATTCCATTGGTTTCAATGGGGCGCTGTGTCCCCATTGAAACCAATGGAATAAATTCCTCCCCCTCCCCCTCCCAGGCTGCGCTGGTGGAAGGGGGGACACCCCCCACCCACCCTGCCCAGCCTGGCTTTTTGTTTTAAAAAAGAAAAGAGTAAGACGGCAAGGCGAGCCCCCCCCAGCACCAGCGGCCGCGCCGTCCCCGCAGCCCCCGGTAAGTATGACCCGATCCCTGGGGGGGGTGGGGGTGTTTAACACCCCCACCCCCCCAGGGATCACCCCTACAGTGCGCTTGCCGCTTACCTTTGGGAGCTCCGGCGGCGGCGGGCGGTCCGGCGGCCTCAGCGCCGGCTGTGGCTGCCGGCGTCAGGACGCTCTAGGCCTTCCGGTGAAACCCGGAAGTTCCCCGGAAGGCCTAGAGCGTCCTGACGCCGGCAGCCACAGCCGGCGCTGAGGCCGCCGGACCGCCCGCCGCCGCCGGAGCTCCCAAAGGTAAGCGGCAAGCGCACTGTAGGGGTGATCCCTGGGGGGGTGGGGGTGTTAAACACCCCCCCCCCCCCAGGGATCGGGTCATACTTACCGGCGGCTGCGGGGACGCCGCGGCCGCTGGTGCTGGGGGGTGGGCTCGCCTCGCCTCGCCTCTGGGTCTTTCTCTTTTCTTTTTTAAAACAAAAATCCAGGCTGGGCAGGGTGGGTGGGGGGTGTCCCCCCTTCCACCCGCGCAGCCTGGACTCGGGGAGGGTTTTTTTTTTAAAAACTGTTTGGCTGGGGCTTTAAATTTTTTTACATTGCAGCCATTTTTAAATGGCTGCAATGTAAAAAAACCGGTACCCCGAAATCCGGTACCGGGTCCGTATTACCGGGCCGAATCCGATAATGCCGGTACGCCCGATACCGGCATTATCGGATACCGGATTCTACCGGTTTCCCACCCCTAATAAATACCAACATTTGCTGAAATACATTCGGTCTTTATTATTGGCAACTGGTTAACAAAATGGGGCTTCGTATATAGAGACTCATCTTCAGGTTCTATGTGGAATCAGAGGATCAGCCAGCATTCTAGGAAGTATGTTTTTCAAAGGGTAACTTTGGCTATTGCTAGTCATTAAAATGATTTACTAAGTGGGAGAAGTGACTGAATCTAATTACACACAGCTTGTAGAGAAACCACAGAACTGCAGTAAGTGCTGCATGCACATGTGAAGAAATGTTAGCGCTCAGCAGGCATGGGCATCAAGATGGTGTGTACCATGAATATTATTCCTAGAAAAGTGACTGAGATTCTTAGGAATCTCTGGGCTTATTTGGCATATTTCTCCCCACGCGCTTTCTGCTACAAATAACATGACCTATTCCATCTGGCAGGAGACAGGTCACTGCTTTTCATGCCATGTCTGAGTACTAGGGAACAAATGACTACTTCAGAAATCTTGGTTGAAAAACATGATTGCAGAAATAAAAGCAAGTGGACAAATTTATGATACAGTTGGAAGAGCAAGCAAAAAAATAAATATATTCTTCAAGATAAATGTGTCGTTGAGTCAAGGGCCAGAAATCTCCGACTGCAAAAATAGGTGGATTCCAGGCATCAATAAGCAACGTCTTGGTTTTTACAGAATAATTATTATTTATTAGTATTATTTACTTGGATTTCTTTGCCGCAAACTCCTCCTGCCACAGCAGCTCGGGACGGCTTACAACATGATAAAATACAATAAAAACACACATAATAAAAATACAATCTAAAAATATAATTTAAAACCACAAAACATAGGCAGAGCTACAAACCCCCTCCCCTGTCCCCTCCCCTCCCCCATCCCTCTCGCCAAACGCCTGTTGGAACAGCCAGGTCTTACACTGTCTTCAGAAAGAGGGGAGGTCCGGAGCCAGATGGACCTCTGTCAGGAGGGAATTCTACAGCCGTAGTGTGGTCACTGAGGATGCCCCACTTCGTCACCACTCGGGATACCCAGGGGACTCCAAAGAAGGCATCCCAAGCCGACTGCAGTGGCCGGTCCAGGACCCAAGGAGTGAGGCGGTCTCGCAGGTATGAGGGCCCCGGCTGTTTAGGTTTTTATAAGTCAAAACCAACACTTTGTTTCGTACCCGGTACATTATAGACAGCCAGTGCAGAGAATGAAGCACTGGTGTAATGTACTCTAGGTGACCCATTCCTGTCAGGAGATGGGCCACTTCATTCTGTATCAGTTGCAGTCTCTGGATCGTCACCAAAGATAGCCCTACATAGAGCGCAGATATTGTGGGCAGATATTTCATGTTGATGGTTAGGAACAATTTTGAGGAAGATTAATAGAGTCTGGGACAAGATGCTCGCAATGTCACAAATAGCAGTTCAAGCTCTATGGTGAGGCATTGGTGAGGCTCTGGCTAAATCATGTTGGAAAAGATGAGGTCAAGACTGTAGCCCCAGACCCCCATGTCATTTTTGTTTTTCGTTTTTGTTATTAAAATGTCATTGTTGTTATCCTTATTGACGACAGTAATTTTGTTATCGTTGTTGTTATTAGTATAGGTATCGTTTCAAATGAAGATTTTATTTTTGGTATCAGTATCATTATCGGTATTGATTATGATAACATATATATATATATATATTCTGTAGATAAGATTGATAATAGAGGTAGATGGAAAGATGAAAAGTTGATGCTGTGGCTGGAGCTAGACGTTTTGACTTCTGCCTTCATTAGTGACTCCATTAGTTAAGGCGGAGCTAACGTTCTGTATTGAGAGTTCCATTGACTTCAATGGAGTTCCCTGGGGTAAATTCCTCTGGCTTGCAACCCTGAAGTTGACGGGGTTTTCTCTGTGAGCATACACTTATAGTCACAGATGGCTGCATAGGACAGATACTGAGTATGCTAAGTATGTGCTTTGGTCCAATATTTCATGTTAGATGAGGTGTCAAGATATCCCTGGCATTTAAAAAGTGCTTGTGCTTGCTGAGGGAGCAGGAGGGAAGAGGAGCTGGATGAGATGGTGGGGCTGGGGGGGTCTGTGAGGGGAGGGGGCTGAGGGAGCAGGAGGAAGGAGTGG